>JADBJO010002267.1:210000-262500 GCA_016801955.1 Conus betulinus
GGAGAAAGAAAAACTTTTATCCTCTCAGTGTTTTGATGTTTATGTCCCCAGTGTTGTGGTGTGTAGAGTTTTAGTTATAGAGGCATTTACCCTCAGTGACTTCAAACAAAAATGTATGACAAGAACTGAAATTCTTATGGAAGTCAGGCAAAAACATTTTTGTGAACTGCAAGATTGGAGAATCTGTTGTGTACAGTGAACATTTTCAAACATATTTGTCTATTGATCACAAGAAGTGAGAATCCTACTTTGCTCTGCTGTAGTGTAACAAACATTTGTATTTATACTGATATTAACAATAACAGCTGAGATTCCTAAAATCAATGCCCGCAGAGGATGTGAATATTGAAGAGTAACAGCAAATGATTTGATTTGTGTCTGCATTTCATTATTATTTTTCTTAAAATTATCCATGCAGTAAGTCCTTAAATTGAAAAAAAAGGTGCTTCAAAAGTCCTTAAAAAGTCCTTAATTTTTTTGTATGGAAATCTGTATGAACCCTGGATCAGGATAAGGATCTCCTCGTGAGAGAACCGCGCTATCAAGCATACAAGCTATCATTTTTCAGAGCGTTGCTGTAGGTTGGTTCGTCTGATGAAAACATTCACAGTTTGTAGCAAGCGTCTGCCATTTGCTCAGCCAAATGTCAAAGGAGAAAATGGCTTAGAAAAGAAAAGCCTTTTTAATCCTGTGTTGTTGGAGGACAGGGAAAAAAGATTTCAAAATAAGGACCACAGAGCTAATCCCCAGTGGATGTGTCCACAAAAAGCCAGGTTATCACAAGCCATTCTCCAATGGTTTAGATAGTACGAATGCTGTAGAGACACAGATCCATTCCATGATGGATATGTCCAGTGCAAGATAAGATTATTACAAGTGCCATTCTTCAGTGGATGTGATGATAAAATGTACAAGGTATAGAGACCTTTCATTATGTAAATGTCAAAGAAAACATGATCAGAATTAACACAAAGCCCTTCTCTGATAGCCGCGATAACAATGATGTCAATGCACAGTGCCACTACCTGATGAATGTGCAACAAAAAGTTGATAAAAGGTGATCAGAATGCTGTACTCATTGGATGTGAATATGACCACGATCCACTGTACATTGTCATACCTCTTGGAAGTGCCAAAGCCCAAACTCCCGAAAACCCCTTTTTTGAATTTAAAAAAAAGGCAACAAGATTGATAACAGGCTTTACAAGGATGATGATGCACACACACAAATTCACTCTGAAGGCTTTTTGCCGAGTGATGGAGTCCGGTTGGAGTAAGTCTCTGAGTGAGCTAGCTACACTTGATGTTGGCTGTTGTATAGTAACTGGGATGGTCTCTGTTCAGTCACAGCCCCCAGTGGCCCAATTTACAGTAGCCTCCGTGAACTTTGGCAGGTACCAAGAGACATGTTCAAATTGTTTCACTATTGAAACATTGCTTTTTTCCCCTTAAAAGAGTAGAAAATGAGATCAAACATGTTATCTAAAGAGTGAAAAAGGGGGAAAAAAAAACAATTACTCTGGAAAGTTGGCTTTGGTTGCTACACTACTCCACTCAAACAGTCCAAAGTCTCAATGTAGGTAGTGGCAGCTAAAATTTTGAAGGGAGAAAAACTTTTTTTTTTTCATATTCTTATACAACTTTTTAAAAAAAAGCTAACATTTCACCAAGAAAAAGTAAGTGAATATCTTCATTACGTCCAGGGTTATGGCCATTTAAAGATAGGGTGTGCGAAAATGATCCAGAAAGTGAAATGTGGCCCATTTTCAGCCAATCCAAAATCATAATTTACTTTCATTGCCAAATCCAGTCTTAATAATAGGACAGCATTTCCATTACCTGGAAAAGCTATGTTCCAAATGTCAAGCAAAATTTCCTTTATTCAAAAAAGTATGTACAAGTTGAAGTTTTAAAAAAAAATCACAATTTGAAAATGGTCGAAATTGGACCGAGAGCCATATTGAGGGCACTACAATTTCAGAACAATACCATTGAAGAGTGTCAGTATCGGCACTTTGACTTCCCTATATATTTAGATATCACTGATTTTTTTTCCTCACTGATCTGAATTTATTTTCATGGTAAAACCAGCCTTCAGACATCAGAGAAATGCAAATCTGTCAGTTGCAGACATAGTCAGCATCATTATGCACCAACAAGGTTAGAAGAAGCATCATAACTTTTTAACTATTTGACAGATATCAATGAAATTGTGACACATGGAAGGCAGAAAATTGTGATACATGGAAGGCAGAGCAATGCTTCTTCTTCAACATGTCCATATTATGGAATGTGATAATTCTATTTTTTTTTTTTTCCGAACTTTTCATTTGGCGTCATATACTATACCATGTCAGACCATAGCATTCAACGGCAGTCAGTCAGCTCTGTCGGGCCGCATTTTTTGTGGCCAATGCAGTCATAAGATAGTCACGTGACGCCCACCCTACTTCCGCCAACAACGGAAGATGCCGATGCTAGCTTCCTGTACCTCATTCTACTTCAGCCTGTCACCCAAGCAAGATAAGTCTTGTGCTCTGTCTTGCCTATACTTTGCCTTTGTGTAAAGATTGCTGTGTTTTTGCATTCTTGACTCATTCACTTGTGGCTTGCGCTAAACCCTTAATACCCTTGCTGTGTGAGGCTACCGGTGGGCTAGCATTTCTAGCATTTAATTTCGCGATTGTCGTTGCCCCGGTTCGTATTTTCAGCGTAACCGGTTCGACCTGATCGGCATTTTACCCGCGCCACGCAGTTTGCTTTGGTGTTTGGTGTTTCCTTTGCGTGTTCCTTTGGCACTCTTGGGTTGCCCGGACTTTCGAGACCTCGCGCCCCTCTTTAAGGCCTTCTTGCTCTTTAATTCCCAGTCGCGCCTTGTGCGACGATCTCCCCCACTACTTGTGCGATGATCGCATGGTCGGTTTCATCCGCCATCTTTCTTTCTTGCGCCGGTCAGGTTTTCTCCCGTCGCCTCATTCCAATAACTCCACTGTGCTACACGTGGTTTGTCATCTACATTTGTTCATCTTTATCGCAGCATTTATCGTTTTTCAACATGTGCATAGCGACCACGATCGACCTTCACGATCGCGTTTGTACTTCGTTTCACACAGTGTTACTCAGCACTTTTCGGTGACGGTGCTGCGCGACCGGTCATCAGTTCCCTCCATTTCTTGATCCCCAGGCACATCACACGCGTGAATTTCGCTCACCACCCCTCGCATGTGTTTAGTATATCACTGTGCTGTGTTTATTATATCGCTGTGCCTGTACATTTTGATTATATATTTATACCTATGCACGGCCGATCGACTTTACTTATCCCTGGCTCGATCGACCGTCATGTCTCCTCTCTGCGATTGTGTGCTCTGGTTTTGCTCGGCACCATTGCCCAAAATGGTGAAGGACTCCATTGGGTCAAGCCACTCTAACGTTCAGAGTTCGCTTACATTCCCGGAGAACCCACGAGTCGATTCCAATCCGGAGCAAACCGTTCTTTCCCACGGAAGAACGGCCGGTCGAGGTCGATGGAGACGACCTTCCCGCAGAGGGGACGCGGGATCTTTCCTCCTCTCTACCCGACCGCCGGACGCACGACTGCTGTGTTCGAAAGTTAAAGGGCAAGCAGCCGCCATCAATAAATGTTTATCTTTTTGACCGACCCAGAAAATCAAAGGCAAGGCCCCCCCCTTAAAGGTCCCAGTAAAGCTAAATCGTCCCATCCAAATTCAACGTCTCCTTTGGCCAGCTTGCCTTCTAGCTTTCCAATGCAAAGCGAGACCTCCCTCTATTTTGCCGCGTCATGCGACCCTTGGCCCCCGGGGACCCTTTGCCGAGACGCGGACAGGCACGAGTGACGGGCTTGGGCGGGAATCACCACCCGCCGGCGCTCGCCTCTACGAGACGCGGGTCACCAGTTCTCCCCCACAACTGGACTCGCGCTTGCACGACGTTCAGCCCCACCGTGCACAGGTGCAGCCAACACCCCTGCACAAAGAGCGTCCCTCTGTCTCCGGACACAGCTTTATAGACACGTCATGGCAGGACCATGGGCATGGCTATAATGCTGGGCGTATGGACACGCCGGGTTTTGACGCCGGCCGTGTCCATACACAAGGACGGCTGACCAACCCCGATCGACCGTCGTAGGTTCCCCTAGGGGTACAGGACGTTGGGGGATCAACCTACTCGGCTCCCCTTTTGGGCAACGTCCCGCGGTCCCGTTCCTCTGGGGGGAGGATCTACCAGCGGGGCCATGGGTAACCTGGCCTACCCCCCTTGGGGAGGGAACACGAGACCGCAGCCAATCCAACCAGCGCGCACGGGTAGGGGGCTCGGCCACCGTATTCCTCTCCTCCCCACCTCCACCTGCCTCCTCAGAGGCCCACACCATGGACGTGCCTGCAGTTCGGCACGCTCCAGGGGGAGTACCTCAGACCGCGGTCTCTCAGTAGTACCCCCCCCCCCCCCCCCTTTTCCAGTGTTCTAGGTTACCCCGGTCCCCGGGGAGTCCCTGCACAGACCCCAGGGCCGCCACAGCCCACCTACCTCCTCGGGGTCCATTGGCTGTATGTCCCCGACAGAGGCCAGTGGCTTAACCCTCACACTCAACCTGAACAGCTCTATGGTCTCATGTGGCATCCAGCCTCATCCATCTGGGTTGACCATGGTCTCTTACCTCGGGTGCTGTCCGATCGGCAGACTGGGCTCCCCCACCCTAGTCTGGCTGCCGAGCACAGAGCCACGAGGGACCCGCTCTCACTACCCCACCCCACCACCCAACGAGGGCGGGACCCTCGCGCACCCGCGCAGTTGCCTTCTGAGGAAAGCCCATTACAACCTTCCCAGAAGACGACCCCCCACAGCCTGAGGACGAGGAGGAGGATGAACTTTTCTCCTCCTTATATGACGTACGCACCATCGAACGGTTTCGACCGGACCTAGTGACGAGGGAGGTCCCACCCTCTAACGATATCCTGGCGTTCCCTGAGATCATCGGGCCGCCCCCAGCCCAGCGATCGAAACTCAGGACCGTCGCTCCTCAGTCCATCACTTCCCTTTGGGAGGGTCCGGCAACGCGCGCCAGGGGTGCACAAGCCGTTCCCCCGCCAGGGCAAGACCTCCCCCCGGTGCCGAATGCGGCCCCCGTCTGCAACCTCCTTGGGGCCTGCAGAAGGCACCCAGTCGCCTCACTATTCGCAGACAATCCTGCGACCAGGGAGTTTGCCATTTCCCAGGCGGATTGTTGACTGATCCCCAACCCGGGGCCCCCCCCTACGTCGGGATCCATCTCCCTTAAGGCCTTAAAGGACTGGGACCGGCTAGCCCGGATGGGCATCCTACACACCACTGCCGGGCATGCCAATCTTGGCATGCTCCTGCAGCGGGCGGAGGTACTCTGGGCGGCGGATGACGACGGCACCGTCCCAGTGTCTGCGGACTCAGCCTCCGAGACACACCAAGAGACGGAATCTCGCTTGTTCAGCGACCCCTTTATGCGACACCTGGTTAACAGGATCTCGCATCACCTCTCAGCTGTGGCGGACAGCGCAGCCATGAGCCACTTTAATTGCCTGTTGGTAGTGAGAGACGCTGTGCTAGCACAGTCCACTCTCTCCTCAGCACTCAAGGCCTCCCTGCGGTGCGGTGCGGTCCCGGGCCAGGACCAGTTGCTCTTTGGCGACTACTCCACCACTGCCATGTCCCAATCTGTCGAGGAACGCAAGCAGGCGGCGTCCTTTGCGCCTAGGCCCCAGCCACGCCCTGCTAGGCCCCCTGTGCGTTCCTATCCCGCCTCTACCAGGCCCAGACCTTATCCCAGACAGGCCCCATCTCACACCGCGGGACCTGCCAAGCGCCCACAGAATCCGCCTAGGCCAAAACCAAAACCTCACCAACAAAATTTTCGGTTCGGCCAACAGTCACGTCTACGGTGGTGACTAGGAGAGTCACCCGGGGAGGACGCGGATCGGGCCCAACCCGTCCATCAAGACCCCTACACCCTATCCCCTCCTCCCCCACACCGGACCATCGGCCCCCCCTGGCGGGCAGCCTCTCCCAATATGCCCGCAGTGGCGACGTATGGGGCCTCAGCCCCTGGATAGTGGCGGTTCTACAGGACAGGTTTCGCCTACCTTGGGCCCACAAACGTCCTCCCCTTATGGGTTCCCCCCCCAGCAACCCCCGGCCCAGGCGGAAGCTCTTCGCCTGGGAGTCCTCAAACTCCTCCACAAAGGGGTCATCAACGAGATTTCCCAGCCCAACCCCTGGTTTTACTCCCACCTCTTTGTGATCCCCAAACCCTCTGGGGGATGGAGGCCCATCCTCGACCTGTCTCCCCTCAACAAGTTTCCTCAGACCCAACAAATTCAAGATGGACACGCCCTCCCAGATCAGGGACTCCATCCACCAGCTCGATTGGGCTACCTTCATAGATCTGAAGGACGCGTACTTTCAGATCCTCATTCACCCTGCCCACAGACGTTACCTCCGGTTCGTCTGGCTGGGTCGAGTGTTCCAGTTCAAAGCTCTTCCCTTTGGTCTGTCCCTCGCACCCTTCCTCTTCACGAAGGTTGTCAAGGAGATGGCCTCCATGGCCCGCCAGACAGGAGGACATTCACCTCCTGTCTACCTGGACGACTGGCTTGTTCTAGCCTCCTCTCAGGCTCAGTGCTGAGCCAACACCAGCCGCCTACTCAGTCTCTGTTCCACTCTGGGGTTTGTAACCAACCTCCACAAGTGAGAACTCACTCCCAGTCAGACTTTCTCCTTCCTGGGCATGAGTTTTGACACTATCTCCATGCAGGTCGCCCCTACCCCAGAGAGGTCCGCCGGGATTGTGGACCTCATGTCCCGCCTCCAAGGAGCATCCCACACCTCGGCCAGAACTCTGTCCTCTCTCCTAGGGATGATGGAGTCCCTGGCATCCCTCATTCCACTGGGTTGGGTCCCCAAACGCCAGCTGCAGAGGAGTTCCGTCGACGTTGGTCCCAGACCTCCGACCGCTGGGACCAGACCATTCCCCTCGGCCACTGGTTCTGCGGTGCCAAAGAGGAGTGGCTCAGTCCATCCACCCTGACCACTGGGGTTCCAATCTCTCTCCCAACTCAGTCGCTGGAACTCTACACGGACGCCTCCAACTTGGGCTGAGGGGGCCCACATGGAGGACAGCCACGCCTCGGGGGTGTGGGACGCGCAGATGGCACGCCTCCACATCATTATCTTAGAATTGGAAGCGGTCAGGCTGGCCCTTCTCCACTTCCAACATCTGGTCTCTCACCGACTGGTTCTCCTCCTCACGGACAACACGTCGGTGGCCCACTACGTCAGCAAAGCGGGGGGGGGGGGGCTCACTCCATCGGCCTCTCACTGTGGACAGAGGCCCTCCTTCGCTGGTGCCACACACGGGGAACCATCCTCGGTGCGAGACACATAGCGGGGACACGCAGTATCCTAGCAGACTCTCTCAGCCGGTCAGGGACTCTTCTGCACACAGAGTGGACCCTGAACAAGCTGACACTGACTGCAGTATGGGAACACTGGTTCAAGCCCATGGTCCACCTCTTTGCGACCCGCTTCAGCCATCGGCTTCCGATGTATGTCTCTCCCATCCCCGATCCCCGGGCTTATGCGGTCGATGCGCTCTCCCTTCCCGGTTCAACCATCGGCTTCTGATGTATGTCTCTCCCGTCCCCGATCCCTGGGCTTATGCGGTCGATGCGCTCTCCCTTCCCTGGGTATAACCTCTCTGCTAGCTCCATTCGGGGCTACAGGTCGGCCATCTGCACCACCATCCGACAGCTCGGCGGCCCATCTTTCGAGAATGACTTTCTCCTCAGAGACGTATCCAGGGGGGTGGCCCTATGGGAAGCTCAGTCCCCTAGGCGCACTCCCATGTGGGACCTCTTTCTTGTGCTAGACGCCCTCAGAAAACCCCCTTCGAGCCCATAGCCACCCTTCCCTTATCCTAGGAAAGAGGTGAGAGTGGCAGAGACATGGACCTGTGCCCTTCTAGGTGCCTCGGATACTACTGGGAACGCTCACGCCCCAGGCGCTCCTCTCAGAGACGTCTTCTTATTTCTATCAACCCCAATAATAAGAAAGACATCTCGGCTGGCACTATCTCGAGGTGGCTATCCAATACGGTAAGATCCACATATGCCCAGGCGTACAAGGACCTTTCGGCCCTTCCCCCCCGGGCCCATGAGGTCAGAGCGCTGGCCACTTCCACAGTGTTCCAGCACTCTGTCCCCTTGCGCCATCTCCTGGAGGCAGCCTACTGGCATTCGGAGAACCCTTTCATAAACTTTTATTTGAGGGATATCCGCATGACCAGGGCTGATGGTTCTAAAGGGATTTCCTTTGTGGCGGCCAGTGCAGCCATATCGGTTAACCCCAAGAACCATTAAGGGCGCTCTGCCCTCTTCCTATTCCTTTAAATTATGCTATGGTCTGACATGGTATAGTATACGACGCCAAAATGGGGAGTTTGTATTATACTCCCTGTTTGGCTAAGTATACTTACCATGTCAGACTCTAATGCCCGCCCTACCTTCCCCTCTAGCGCCAAGGTTCTTCGGGTTGCCTTGTGCGCAGGCCTCGTTGAATGAGGTACAGGAAGCTAGCATCGGCATCTTCCGTTGGCGGAAGTAGGGTGGGCGTCATGTGACTATCTTATGACTGCATTGGCCACAAAAAATTCGGCCTGACAGAGCTGACTGACTGCCGTTGAATGCTATGGTCTGACGTGGTAAGTATACTTAGCCAAACGGGGAGTATAATACAAACTCCCCATATGTGTGACATGTTTACATCATGTGTTTGACGCACTGTGTTGTCCATAGCTCACCAGCTGTTACAGCACAAGAACAGCCCTAACTATGCTTTGACACGGAATGCTTTGTATTCCATTTGAATGTTTTTTCTCATTGATCCAAAGATGATTATTTTCATGTTAAAAGTAGCTTTCAGATTTCAGTAAAAACTAGTTTATTGGTGCAGACACGGGCAACTTGAAATACCTAAACATGGTTAGGAAAAAAATCAGTATCTTTTAAACCATGTGAGTCATACAGATGAGATTTGGGTGCATGCAAGATGGTGCAATTCTAGTTAATTTTTCAAAATATGCAAAGCATCAGAAGAATGTGATGAAAAATCGCTCTCTCTTCTCTCTATATATATATATTTATATACATCTCTGTATGTGTGTGTGTGTGTGTGTTGTTCTGGGTAGGATGGGGTTTGGGGTTACAGAACTTTTCAATGTGTTAAATGTTGCCGGTAACTCACAAGCAACTAGATCAACTCTACCTATGTTGTAACAGAAAGAGAAATGTCCAAGTACACAATCACACACGTTTTCTTTTGAATGTTTTTTAGAGTTGTCATTTTCCTAACAGCAGTTTGCTATCTGGAAGACTGTGTAATTATCAGCAAATATATCATCTTCTGAAATAACAAACATGAATAACAAATAACTAAATTATCATGCAGAGTTCATGAACAAATGAGGGCGCTCATACAAAGCTGATCTGTATGAAAACTTGTTTGTTCAAACACAGATCTAAAATCGGAGTCGCAGCTCGCAATGAAATCTTGTACGCACGCACGCACGCACGCACGCACGCACGCACACACACACACACACAGTGTGACCTACATACACATTGAAAACTTAAAGCTTCTTTTTCTTTTCTTTCTTTTTTGTGTGCTTTTTTTTTTTTTTTTTTTTTTTTTTTTTTTTTTTCCGTTTTCTTTTGTCTCCTGCTTACACCATTTGCATAAAAAAACTCGGTCTTCATGTGTGTGTGTGTGTGTGGAGTGTAAAGCATAATTTCAGGTACTTAAACAAACGTTTAGACTTGGAAAATCACTCTGTGCTCCTAATCCATGACATTCTGTGGGTACAGTGAAGTTAGGGAAAATCATTTTTAGCATCAAAAACACTGAAGTATAGGTCCACCCCCCACCCCCCTCACCCCCCACCCCTCCTCACCCCACCCCAATCTCGTGTACCAGTTCACCATATATGGGGAAATATGACTGTTTTGAATGGAGTGATGCCTTTGAATTTTTTTTTTTCATTACTTTTACAGAATAGATGAGTTAAAAGCAATTTTTTTTTTATTGAGGTTTCTTTATGGCAAGTGTATATGTGTTGCAGAATTACCTCACTTGGCATGGTGTTCACATAGTCATGTAGCACAAAGTCGTGTGGCAGGCAAAGGCTTAAAATGTGGGGTAACTCCTGATAACCAGAATCTCCTCAGGGTAAATCGCTGTAACCAATGGAAACCAGTGTGAGCAAACGGGGGAATCAAGGAGGGAAGAATTCAAAAGGTTGTGAAACTGTCCTACTTTTTTTGAGATGCGAGGTTAAGAATCGGTAACCTCAGTGCCAGTCTTCTCTGAAAAGGAGGAACGAATCCAAACTGTTCGAGCAACAGGAGCAGGAAAATAGGTATCAGAGAGAGTCCTGGAAATAACAGACCAAGGATTATCAGTCTCTGACTTCGAGAGAACAAACTTTCAAGGCTGCGGTAATCTCATTATCATCCTAATACTCATCCATATCCACTTCGTCTCGTTCATATTCCTCTCGGTCGTCTGTCTCCGATGCACTTGCATTCTTACCATGCCTGCCTTTCAAAAAGTCAGGTTGCAACTTGTCCTCTCTGTTGACACTGGCTGGGGGTCACACACTCGCACCAGGAACCTCCCTTGGAGACACGCCTTGTAGGCAGCTTTCCAAGCTGGTGCCGTTTGCAAGAGTCTTGCTTTTTCCAGGTCTACCAGAAACTCTGGAATCCAGCGTCTCCTCCAAAACTGGCTGACCAGGGGTAGGGGTCGCAGAACGTGCTGGGGGGAGATGCTGGCCTGTCTCCACCATATCTGAGACTGGCTGAAGCAGTGAAGTATGGAGTATCGGCTGCTACTCTTGCAAAAACTGGCTGATTGTCGGTGCAAAAGTGAACAAACTGCACACCATGTCAAGGTTGGCCAGTTCTAGAAAGAGCTACAGGAAGTGAAGGGTGAGCAGCCGGTGCATACTACACAAGTCCTATGTTGATCTAATGTAGGCACTGGTGGACAATGGGATATGCAGATTCTGAAGTCTAGCAGAGAGGAAATATTGGCTTGAATGGATTGTGCCATTGAGCCCTGCAAAGACGGCGACTGTAGTGTCGAGGCTAGCTGTATCAGTTCTCTCGAATTTTGGGACAGAGAAGGAGTGGTCTTTTCCTGAGAGAAAATGCAAAGTTGTATGAACACTTGCTGATCAATAATAAAGCATTCGAACTGGGAGAGAGCTTTATGTCCAAGGTTAAGAAAAAGAGAAAACTGAATTGTTTTAGGCACAGTGAGTTCATGGCATGTTAGCTAGGGGAGACCACTGATGTATTTCTGTAGGTTGGATAAAGGTAGCTCCCTGCTGTCCATTTTTTTTTTTTTTTTATGTCCAACCTCTGCACCATCTCAGAGGCAGTGCACCCACGCCGCTCATTCCGACCCCAGCCCAGCCACAGCCCGGTCGACCCCCCGCCGCAGCCCCGGCACCGACAATCCACAGGGAGCAGTCAGTGTCGAGTCGTCAAAGGGCAACCCACCAGAGGAGACACTGCACTGCCGCCGAGTCACTTCAGTGGTGTTCAGTGGCGCCTGTTCTGATCTAACATATGCAGGACACCACCTACTAAGCCCCCTACTGACGACAATAATTGCTTAGTTGCGGAGCCGGCGCGAGTGAGCTCTCCCTCCGGAGGGCGCCACCACATCCGTCCAACGACAGCCCCCCATGGACTCGCCGATACCGATGACCCCGACGGAACCAAACCAAGGCCACAAACATGGAGAGGGCATCAAAATTGAGGTCACCATGAGAGCACGGCATGAAGGGCCACAGAATTTGAGACATTTTTTTTTTTTTATGCTGATCGATGAGAATGAGGATGATTAAGATGATGCTACAGATTTCCATTTTTGGTCTGAGACTACATGACAGCGCTGTACTCTATGCTTCCTTTCATAATATATCCCGGCGTCAACCAGGCCCGAGAGATACAGGCACCTGCAGTGTTGGTCAGCAAATTTGAGCAACACTCTCAGAAAGGCATCCATTAAGTGG
This sequence comes from Conus betulinus, assembly GCA_016801955.1. Taxonomy (NCBI): domain Eukaryota; kingdom Metazoa; phylum Mollusca; class Gastropoda; order Neogastropoda; family Conidae; genus Conus; species Conus betulinus. Next base: position 222,128 of record JADBJO010002267.1, read on the forward strand.
ATGAAACTCGACTGTGTAGACCCAGTCTTCCCAACTGAGCCCGCAGCAAACTCAACTCTGGGTAGGAGCCGGTCGGGGCAGAAAAACCCGCATGACTTCTGATGGGATTCGAACCCACGACCTCCCAGCCGGGAGTCCGCAACGCTAACCACATCGCCACGGCAGCTGGTCTGCTGTCCATTTTAATTTGGGGGGGGTGGGGGTCCTTGATGTTAGTATGTTTTATTTTGGGTGGAAGTAAGGCATTTGGACAGGTAAGTGTGAAGAAAATCCCTATTCATCAGACTTTATGCCGTTTCAGGTTGTCATCTTTCATTCCCTAAGTTCCATTTGTTTTTCTTTGTTCACCTGTGTTGATCATACTGTGGTTGAGCCACTGTGAATTAAAGATCAGTGCATTTCATAAGGCTGCGTGTGTTGCAGGTCTACATCACAAAGTCATATGATGCCACCACTCACTTTGAGACCACTTGTGATGATGTGCTGGAAACCTACAAGAGAATAACAGGAAAGGAGTTTGACTTCTCCAAGGTGAAGCACACTGATGAACAGCAGCAGTGTCAGTAGAGATATTCCACCAGCACCCAGTCTTGTCACAAACTATTCAGGCTGTTTGTGTGTGTGTGTTTTTTTTCAATATGTGTTTGTTTAAAATTTGCATTAGTCTTTACTTTTTTTTTTTTTTAAGCGTTGTAGGTCATGTGAGATGTATTGTTCATTCATTCTTCCTTTTTTTTTTGTTCAATCATTAAGTTGAGTATGACAGACTGGTGTTAAAATGCTGTTCTTTTATTTTTGCTCCTCCCAGTTTCAGTTTTGACATGCATGAAATCTGAAATGTTTTCAAGGCTGTTCTCTTGTGTGGATTGGGAGGCTTTTGAGTGGGGGATGGGATGGGGTAAAATGAATATTGCACTTTTTCTTTTGTGAGTTTTTTTTTTTTTTTCACAGCAGCATATGAATTGTCTTTAGCAACCTTATGTATTTCATAAACATTTGATATTATTTCTGTCTTTTGTGCGATACATGCTCAGTAAGTCCCCCATTCTCATTTCCCAGACATACTAGCACGTGGAGAAGCTCTCTGCTTCATAGTCTCTTTTGCCTGTCTTGCACTCTCTTTTCCTTCTCCAACTGTTTCCAGGTTCTCTTATTAATCTGTTGGGACAAAATAAAAACAGCCTCCCCTATCACCCCCCTCCCCCCTCCAGAAAGCATTCCCAATTTTTTTTCTAATACACGAGCATTTGTTGTTATCGATTGCTGTTATTTTCAGATGTCATTTATTGAATGCTTACTTTTCCATTAAAATTGATAGAAATTTCGTTTTGTTAATGGACTGATTTTTTTTATTCATGATTTTAATTTTTCTTTTTAAACATACAGGTTGCACAAATTTTAAAGGAGAAGCTAGCGTGCCAGTGGTAAGGAAGAAGATTGTGGTAGGGAGTTTAACACTAGATAAACTTGCTGTATATGAAAATCATGTAACACAGTTCAGCTGGTTCATGTACAGTTCTTCCTTGTCACTTTGTCATCATGATTGGGTTACAGTTTGTTTGAATCATGCCAAGATGTTCATACAAGTTCAGTTCAGTGTGTAAGAAAAATCATGATTGTATGAATCATAAAGGCTTTTACTCTTATGAAATGTACATATTGAATGGTATGTTTTAAGACCATGTTTTGCAGGATTCAGTTAGGTCTGTTTCAGTTGTTTTTTCTGTTGGCCTACATTGAGACAACTCCGAGCATTATGGGGCTTTAACTACTTCAGTTGTGTAATGCAGTATGGAAACAGCATTTTGTTAGATGTCTGGTTTACCTCAACTTCTTAGTTTATGAAGTAATATGTCCACTTGTTTGATTTCTTTGTGAATATCCACCCTTAATACTAAAACCAGTGATATGATTTGACTTTAAATCTGGATTCATGGACATTTCTTGTTGCACTGTATGGCGATGTGTAATGTATTACCTGATGATAGTAGTTTATGTGTATGTAACAAAAATCATACTTCAAGTGGGATTCTCATATACATGTTTAGAGCAGTTGATGTCTCTTTGTTGTAGGGTTTTGTATGTTATGAAGGTGTCATGCAGGTATCAGAACTGTCATTAAAATCTGTGTTATCAGAAAAGGAGATAAAATGAAATAATTTCTGCAGTCAGTGATGTCAACAGTCCTTTTTGCGATGAATGCTTCAAACCAGAGTGTAATTCACAAAATAAGCGTAATGTTGTGAGGGCAATACCTTTAGGTTTAAAAGGAAACCTCTAAATCATAGCACGAAACTCGGAAAATTCAGGTTGGCAGTTAGACTCCTCAGTTTACTGCTTGATTGTCAGCAAAGAATTCTGGTAGGCAGTGTTTACTTTTGCTGGTAAATCAGTGGTAAATAATCACATTGATGTAGCTTATTGGAAATAATACAAGTGTTCTTAACGCAAGTTACACTATTCCAGGTGACATGGCTTGATTCCTCTACACTGAGTTGCAGATCCCTGAGACCCATCTGGTTCGATTGCATGACTTCATTGACTTGTTGAATTTTAGCTTGTAAATGATGAGTATTTGATTTTTCAGGCATTCCGTATCACCAGAAGGGTTTAAGTGTATTTCCGGTATGCCGGAAATGCTTATGTCGATTGGTTAAAGAGGAGTAAATACTTCCATTTTTCAGCCAGTTACGTTTGTAGACTGTACTTGCTGTCCAAAATGGTGTACAAGTTTATACCCGTATTTGAAATTGTATTCAAGGATTTTTTTTTTTAAGGACAGTGGGTGAGAGGAAGTGTGTGATATTGATAAAATCATAGCATGTAGGGATGATGAAGTAAGGTCTGTTCATTTTCAAAGGATAAATAGGTGCAGTCAGTTGGTGATCAGCACACCTTGTCCAGTTCTTTGCTATCAAAAAAAAAAAAAAAAAAAAAAAAAAAGGTGCTAATGCACTGACTTTCTCAAGCCCCAAGCTCAGAGAAGTTATCAAATTACTGTTTGAATCATATTGCTGAGTTGATTTTAAATGATGGGGACTTGAGAATCCAGGTGAAGCTGATAATCATCCACGTTATGAGAACTTTGGTGCAGATAGTTTCACAGAGCGTAGTCACGTCCTGCTGCTTGCTGAGTATGCCTGGGTAGATTTCAACTTTGTGATTTGGAGCTTGGGTGAACACTTTCCCTGAGAATTGAAATTGTTGTTCAGACTTTATGAACGCTGGTCGTATTTTAGGTACAGAATTAGACATTATTCTAAAATACATTCATGGATGAAAACAAGAAGAGAAAGTAAGCGTTTTTTTTTTTTTTTTTTCCAATTTTTTTTTTCAAACTAGAAAACATACATGCATACTTGTATTATTGATCTTGTTATTTAGTATGTTAGTTTCTCAAAGACATCATCACCAACTTTTGCATCAGTTTGTAATAACATTCATTCAGCTTTCCGGTTGTGTACAACACATTATTCATTTTACAAAACCGTATGAACAAAAATTATATAAAAAAAAAAATTCTCAGCATAACCCATTTTCACAGCAGCTATACGGAACTCTCCTCAACCAGCAACTCTGAAACTACTGTAGAATTAAGTAACCATCAAGTAGGGTAACTTTTTGCTCCCATCATGAAATAAACATACACCGGTAACTCCAAATGAATGCTGTTTATGACACCTAATTGCCGAGCATTTGGAGTTGTGGGCATGTGTTTTTATTTCATCATGGGAGCAAGAGTTACCCTACTTGATTTTAATGTACTGTATATTGTTCCCTACATCATTTAACATTTTTCTTTGTTGTTGTTGTTGTAGAATAATTCAGCACTACTATGATTAAAGTTAAACTGAGTTCTGCGCTTCATTCATGATTTTTCTTTTAGTGTAAGACCAAGATTAGTCTTCCTGCTCCTTATTCCAAGTCATGTTGCCGGATGGTGACAGGGCGAGTTCTTCACTCACTCCTGTATTAGCATGTCATTATAACCAAAGCAGGTGCTGTTTGGCACCATTTTCAAGAGATGTTCTTTTTTTGTGGACACTTCTGATGCCTGAATAGTGCGAGGTGTATTTGTAGGAGAGATGGGTCAGTGGGAATGACATTCCACGAGAGTGTCGACTGTGCTTTTTTTTGGTTTTTTTTTTTTTGTCTCTGCTTCAATTGTCTTCATTTGATGACAGTGGCTCTGCATGTAAGGTACCATCATTTTTTTTTCTTTGTTGGCCATCACACTAGCATATAATCATACAGTAAATGAAGCTGAGGATAAATAATGATTATGAAAATGATGCACTTGTGTTTGTTCATCTCGTTCGTTGTTATGCTGTTGTGTTGAAAGTTGTGACATTTTCTGTCTTGCTACACTTTGAAACATCAACCGTTTTAAGCACTTGGGATACAGGCATGCTTCTTCTTTAGCCTTTCTGGTTTTTTAATCAAAGGAGCATCAGTTCCCACTTAAAAGAAAATCCTGTTTCACATACAAAACTGTCAGCAATGCTTGCTTTAAAAAAAAGGTGTTATTTCCCTATTGTCACCTGGTGGTGTTTACTGTCATTCTCCCCAAATGATTTTGCCACTCATTTTGATTTCTAGGTATTCTTGTAGATTTGTACAGTTTTCCTTGTCATCAGTTCCACTCAAAGTATTCATCATCCTGTTCCAGTGTAGATTCAATCCATCCATGATTAAAGTAGATTGGAAGGTAATGTCATTTGTATGTTTGCATTTCTATGTTCTGGGCTGATGCATACTAGTGTAAACTGTGTTAATCAATGAACCCATTTCACTTTTTATTCTTACATCCATACCATCAAAACAATAAAGTAAACAGCAATCAGTGAACATCACATTTTCGGAGGTTATACTTGGCTGATTTCAGTGTTGAACTGCAAGTACTGTGCAAAACAAAAACTCAAAATTTGAAGACACACACACACACACACACACACACACATCTCTGCTAAACATCAAAAACTAATATTTGAGATGGGATTAAACTTGTTACATGCAGGCGTGTATTCATTTCCAGTTGCAAAGGCAACATTTTCTTTTGTTGATATATTATCTTCATTGGTATCGAGTAGAGAAAGACAAGCAGTAGAACCCTACATGTCAAAGCAACCAATAAAATAAATGTTTGCAGGTAACAAACAGTCCCCTGTTGTCTTCACCTCCCGCCACCTGAGGATTAGCTAATCCTTGTAAACTTCTTTCTTTTGTTTATGGAGTGTCTGTAACAACTTGATTTGCCACGACGTATGAAAAAGAAACACTGGTCCAAGGAAGGGCAAATGGAAGCATTTTTTCCCTCCATAATTTGTTCGCAACAGGAATGTCAGACAATAATGAAGGCATTTTCTCATCATGGTGTAAATGTATGTCCATAAAATGTTAGACCTGTTCTTAACTGATTCTGGTTGAATTACAAGATAACTTGTCACAAGAGATTTGCCACAACAGCTAGTTTAAGAGTACTCATAACAGGGGGTGTGATCCAAATGCTTTGACACATCAATTATTTTCATTTAGGACATGTTTTTTATGCTTATTCAGCTTGTCCAACTTCAGAACAGTTGATGTGTGTTGCAACTGTGCCAGGATATTTGGATCATTATTTTCAACTGTGGGTCCTACTCACATTGTATTCAAACAGGGAGAAGGGGGTGGGTTAGGGTACACACCATTTTCATCCAAGAAGCAAGATAGAGCATCTGATGCAACCTGAGCCAAGATTATACCCCTAATACATCTCCCCCAAATGCATTTCATCTAATTCATTTCACCAAAATGCAATTCACATACACAATGTCAACCGTCTGTTATTTTTTTTTCTCCTTCCCCGTCCCTTTAGTTATTCAGTATTTCTTAGGCCTCGGATATAAGAAGGGAGAGGGTGGCAGAAGGGAGTTGGGCCCCCAAATTTAGGGAGGGGGGAGGGACATTACCCCCTGGTTCCCAAACATCTATGCCACCACCACTATAAACAGCACACAGAGGTCTCACACACTTGTACACATGCATATGCACACACACAGTTTGAGAGAAGGTGAAAGAGATCACACTAAAACTACATTGCATCCATAAGATACCAGAATCGATGGCATGCACCCACAAGAGGCATGCATAGACACACTTACTGTTGTCTATGTACATTCTATATGAAACGCCACACTGATACTTGTGTGTATGTCTACAGACACACACGTGTAGATTGATATGCAGTTTGTGCACATTTTTATGTCGAGGTTGAGAGATTAAAGGGTCGACCACACACTTTCGTAATCTTCCATTATGTCTAGGTTAAGAGATTATAGTGTCGACCACACACTTTTGTAATCTTCCACTATGTGTAGGTTAAGAGATAATAATGTTGATCACACACTTTTGTAATCTTCTATTATGTGTAGGTTAAGAGGTTATAGGGTCGACCACACACCTTTGTAATCTTCCGTTATGTCTAGATTTTAAGAAGAGTCTGAGATTATAAATCGACCACACACTTTTGCAATGTTCCATTATGTCTAGGTAAAGAGATTATAGGCTCAAACCATACACTGTTGTAATCTTCCAATTTGTCTAGGTTAAGAAATTATAGGGTTGACAGCACACTTCTGTAATCTTGAGTTATGTCTAGTATACCACACACTTCCGAAATCTTCCTTTATGTCTAAGTTAAGAGATATAGGATCAACCACACACTTTTGTAATCTCCTTTATGTCTAGGTTATGAGATTAAAGGGCCTACGACACACTTTTGTAATCTCCTCTATGTCTAGGTTACTGATTATAGGGTCGACCACACACTTGTAATCTTCCACAATGTGTAGAGTAAGAGATTATAGGGTTGACCACTCACTTTTGAAATTTGTTATGTCTAGGTTAAGAGATTATAGGGTCGAACACACACTTTTGTAATCTTCCATTATGTGTAGGTTAGGAGATTATAGGGTTGACCACACACTTTTGTAATCTTTTGTTATGTCTAGTATACCACACACTTTTGTAATCTTCCTTTATGTCTAAGTTAAGAGATATAGGGTCGACCATACACTTTTGTATTTTCCTTTATTTCTAGATTAAGAGATTAAAGGTTCTACCACACACTTTTGTAATTTTCCTTTATGTGTAGGTTTGGAGACTATAGGGTCGACCACACACTTTTGTAATCTCCTTTATGTCTAGATTAAGAGATAAAAGGGTCTACCAAACATTTTTGTAATATTCCATTGTGTCTAGGTTAAGAGATTATAAGGTTGATCACACACTTTTGAAATCTTCTGTTAGAATGTCTAGGTTAAGAGATTATAGGGTCAACCACATACTTTTGTAATCTTCCATTATGTGTAGGTATGAGATTACAGGGTCGACCCACACACTTTTGTAATCTTCCATTATGTGTAGGTTATGAGATTATAGGGTTGACCACACTTTTTTGTAATCTTTCAGTCTGGTTTTGGCTTTGTAAATGGAAAGAAAATGATGGTCTCATTTCTTTCAGAATAATACTAATCAAATTTGAACATTTGAACCGACCATTAGAAAAATGTCAATTGCTTTTTTTTTTTCCCCTACAATTTCATTATGTGCAGGCCTTATGTGCACTGATCCCTCAACCATGCATGAAAGCTTGTCAGAATTTGCCAAGCAGGTATGGACCATAAACTTCACGTAATTATATCGCAGCAGACAGCTGGTTGAATTGAAGGGATGACTGACGGGAGGAAGAGCTCAATTCAAAGTGACTCTAAGGGAAATAATTACGGTCAAATCCATGAACAAGGATGACAACTGTCACTGTAAACATAAGCTAGGGTAGGAAGGAGGACTAAAATGTATTACATGTTGCGGGAACCTAAAGACTGTTGGAAGGGAAGAGCAAGACACAGTAGCATAAAGAGGGAAATGAAGGGGGAAGACAGGACAGGAGAGGAATGGGGAAGAACAGAGACAATGGGGGAGGGTTTGTGGGTTAAAACGGTGTATATGTGTATGTAAAAAAACAATTACACAATGTAAACAAATTGGTGGTGTAATAATAATAATGATAATGAATACTTTACTTATATAGCGCCTATTCTCGGCTAGAGACCAAGCTCTAAGCGCTTCACAATCCACACTCGTTTACACAACAGGCTGCCTACTTGAGTAGTGCCAACTGAAGAGCTGCCAGCTGACGCTTCATTCAGTCGTTTCCTGTGTCATCCTGTCAATGTCGTCCAATATTGTTCACTCAATATCCTTACCTCCTTCATTCTTTCCATTTCTCACGCAGGGTGCATGCTATGTGTACTGTGTCATCCATACAACGGGCAACCTGGCCTTCTCTTCCGAAAGTTGGTGATGGGATTTGACGTGTGTGCAAGATGTTATGCGTGCATTCATACACGGAAGCTCGGTTTACAATCTCATTCGAAGGCCTGTATGGGGAATGGAGTCCAAACCTGTTAACTCCGAGGGAAAAATTCCCCCTGTACCGAAACGGCCCGGTGGAAATTCGAACCGGCGACCCCAGGATCATGAGTCCGGCGCTCTACCAACTGAGCTATTCCTGTGAGAGGTGGAAAAACGAGTGTATGTAAAGGCCTACAAGAATGAAAGGGAGGCAACAGAGGAAGTGGAGGAACAGCAGGGAGAAGGCAATGACGGACAGATCAACATGGTCAGAACAGTTCATCAGAGAGACTGTAGTCAGACAGGAAAAGGGGAAGAAACAGATGACACAAACATGCAAAACACGTCTGTCATGCAAGCTACTCGCGTACATCTTCGTGCTTTATGGAACGTGCCCCTCGGACTATGACATTTATGAATGTCATGTCCTGAAGCGAATCCCACCATACAGGCGGCAGCAGAAGCTGTGGGAACCATTGTCTTGAAATGTCTTAAAAGGGAAAAGGAGTGGACAGGGGCAGAACCTGGCTGAGGCTCCAGGGTATCAACCTGTGGGAACTGTGGACAGGTGCCAGAGGTGGTGTTGCCAAGGGCTGTCAGAGGTGGCTTCCAGGTGATCTGGTTCTAAACTACCTCGCTCCAGTCCTCAGGATACAGGATGTCCAACAAACCCACATAGAGAAGGCTGTGAAACTCAAATTAAGCGCGAACAAGGCAAGCTGGAACACAGGCAAAAGTGTAACGGTCTTGGTTCAGTGAGGAAAATTTATCCAGACTGCTAGCGCTACAGGTGCTCGTACAAAGAGGCTACAATCACACACACGAGCATATATGACCCACTTCACATCGTGCTTAGGAGTATACACAAGGATAAAACTGTTAAGTCGATAAAACTGTAAAGACAGAATTGTTAAGTCGCTAAGTTATAACCAAATCCTGAAATAGGAGAAATACACACACAGGGAAATAAATGCATACATGACACGACAAAATCAAGTGCCTCACGCCACTAACGTCAAGACAGGGGACAAGCACATGTACAGACGGTAGAACAGCTGATCATAGTGGGGCAGATCTGATTCACCTATTCCAGGTTCGATTGCGCTTTGATGATGCGACCATAACCAACGCCCTCATGGGAACTTGACTCCTGATCCGGTTTTGCCAACCTGACATTGCTGTTGTTACCTGAGTAGTGAAGTGTGACACACAACCCTGACAAGAGAAAGACTTGAGACACTTGCGAATGCATCCACTGTAGTGATATCCTAACAGTTGCATTACAGTTATACATTCAGTTGCTCTCTCTCTCTCTCTCTCTCTCTCTCTGAAAGGAAGATGCATCGGCGACTCGAAACATGCAGAGACCCAAGCACGTGTTCTAGGCGGCTGCACGCTCTCCACGGATTAATCCAGTTCTTTAGAGATGACCGACGTCTACAGAGCCGAGTGACATTTTCTCGTTCTCGATTTTGTCATGCAAAGTGAGAGAAAAAGACATTGCTGTGGTTTCCATGTCAATGATATCGAAATAGAGTCACGTTTTGTCTTCGTATATCGCGCCGATTTGTTGAATGGGCTTTACAGCCTAAAAGCATTAAACTTTGTTCGTTGTTCGTTCTCTTTCACACACACACACACACCGAACAGAACCGGCCCGTGTGAAGTACACAGCCTTATTAGGCGAATCGAGATTTTACAAGTCATGAAGATGCTGCTCAAAATTCTCAGAAATGGAGAGTTCATGGGCATACTCCCAACATAATCCCTGAACACCCCTGACTTGGGGCACTCCTCTCCCCCCCCCCCCCCCCCCCCCCCCACTTTATTTCAGATTTCTCCGACAGCAAGGTTTACTTCGGCCTCTAGTCTTTTCTAGAAAATATGGTGGTAACCATATCTCCGTCCAGAAAGCTAGGATGCACATATATTGTCAGGAACACTTTACTGCAGACTGCACCATAACCTTGTTCAGACATTCCACCAGAATACAATTTTTGGAATTCCTGTAACAGAAATATTCTTCATCCAAGATTTCATACAATAAAGATAAAGTTTACAACAATTTTTGCTTGTTTCATTTTTTTTTTTGTTTGTTTGTTTTAAACAACTGTGTAAGGAACTGAGACTTATGAGGTGACAGCTCAGGGGCCGTCGTGGGTGGCGAGGAAGTGACCTCCCTACCATGTTGTGAGCTCGAAGGGCCGTTACTTAGGGATCTGCTGTATGACGAGAAAACCTTTAACCTCGTGTTTAGCAGTGGGTGACAGTCGAGTAACCTACAACGAGGAGAGGGCAGGAGTCCGCCCTGGGTTAGATGAAAACAAAGATGGCAGCCAACGTTATGTTTTTCCACCGACGAAGGCAACTGTTGCGGAGAGCCGTATTTTACGGGACAGTACGAATCCGTTCGACACGTTCAAGGATGGAGAAAGTCACGCGAAGTTAAGATTTCGTCGTCACAACATCATCCAGCTGACAGATACCCTATGAGAAGACATTGAATTTGATTTGCACAGACGGAGACACGGAACTCTGCCCCCTGCTCAACAAGTGTGTCTGGCACTGCGCTTTTTTTTCAAGATGATGTTGGTGAAACAATCGGCGTATCTCAGAAAACATCAAGAATTTAGTTAGGAGAGTGACACTGGCCTCGTTGCGTCGCCTGCCTGTGGAAGTGAAAATGCCAGCTACTGATGCCGAGGCTGCTGCGATCAGCTAGAAATTCTACGGGTTAGTACACGATAGAATAGCTCGTAAAATTGTGACCAAAATATATGTGATGTGTGTGTTTGTGTCTGTCTGTGACTGCCACTTTGTGTGCGTCACAGTCTGTGCATGTGTGTGCGTGATCAGTCTGACGTCTGTTCATTCTCGGACAAGCAGATAGATCTAGCTCCCAAGTTCGTCTGCTACGATAGTTGGCTTAGCTCTTGGTGTGTGTAGGCTAAATCTGTCTTCGTGCCTGTATGTATCACTGTAGTGTCAGTGTGCGTGTGAGTGTGACTTCATCAAGTTTATGGCCTTTTAATAGTTGAATCAAACTTGTTTCAGTTAAGCTGCTTTTTTTCACTCTGTGTCAGTGTGTATGTGTCTGTGCCACTGTGTGTGTGAGAGAGTATGGGTTGGGATGTCATTATTTCGGGTTTAACGTCCACATCACCATCAGTCTTGGTCCAGGGGCCATTCCATACAAACAAGAGCTTTTAAATTATTTTAATGCGTCCATTATGGGACAGTTGCCAAAAAAGGACCCAGTTCAATTATTCATTTGTTTGTTTGTTGTGTGTGTGTGTGTGTGTGTGTGTGTGTGTGTGTGTGTGACCTTTCATCAAAATTCAATTAAGTGTTAGGATGATTTTAATGTTTTATTGCTTTTTTTTACAGGATGAACCCAGGTTTTCCCAACATCATCGGGTGCATTGATGGAACCCATATTAAGATTCAGGCACCAACGGAGGGGGAACAGGAATATGTCAACCGCAAAACTTTCATTCAATCAATGTGCAGGTAAGATTTTTTTTTTTTTTTTTTTGAAATGTACATGCAACTGAACTGACAGACTAAGATTTACAAATCCGTTATAGATGACTGCACACAGCTTTTGGTATTTTTCTTATTTTTTGGCTTGTGTTGTTTAGAACAGATCAAGTAGTATTTTTGCTAATGTTCATTTCAAAAAAGGGTGGTGATACACAGCATATAAAACAATTTTAAGTTTTACATAGTACAGTTTCCAACTGAAATGACTGAAGGTGGAACATGCAGCAAAATTTAGGTATACAACTATGGCTGTGGGGGTGTGAACCTCTCTTCTGCTTGATAGTGATACCCCAGTTATGATCGGTTGAGAACTGTGTGGCCATGCATGAGGAACACACGCACACACACACACACACACACACACACACACACACACACCATTCCAACATATCAAAGTTTGAAAGGCACAGGCAGAAGATTACAGATGCACAGCCAGCAACACACAACACCAGGATCAAACTCATAATCAGTTCAGTTTAGTAGTGTATTTGAAGCCTTTTCATCAAACATGATATCAGACTGAAGTGAAAGAAAAGTATTAAACAAAGAAACAAACAGAAAACTCACCTAAATAAAGAGTTAAATAAAAAGAATGCAATACTTAACAAAATAATAATGTAACTACCTTATTCAAGAAAATACCATAGCTTGCCTATAAGTATGTGATTGGCTAAGAACAGCACCCATATAAAAAAAAAATGAAAATATAGCTGTGTACAGAATATTTTCGACACTGCCATATTCGCTGCATACACCTCAGCATGATACAATGGATGTAGTAATGGGCATCCAAGAAGATGTGGAACAACAAAAATAAATCATTACATGCACACAAAAACCTGTGAAAAATTAATGTTACAAGACTGTAGTCCTAATTTCACTATATTGCGAGCTAAATTTCTGAACCAAGGAGCCACATTTTGAAAACATGCATAAACATTTTTCATGAACAAATGAATCTTTCGCTTTTGTTTTTTTGAGCTGCCACAGTTCAGTGTTTAGCATTAGGGGGTTACAAGCAAGAAGTTCCTGGGTTTGAAATTTATGGCACTGTTAGTGTATCCATAGGAAAGGCAGTGTAATCAATTTTTTCATAAATCCAACCAGGCGCAAATGGGTGCTTGACTGAAAAATTATTCTTTGGGGGAGGTAAAATGTTGAAAGGAGAGAACTGGCCCCCACCACACTATGCCAAGCCTTAGACCCCAAGAAAAAAGTCATTGTCCTTACAGCCTTGATAAAAAGCTAAGGGGGCTTTTTTTAAATCTTTGACTGCAGGTTCACACATATTGCCATACATGTAAATGTGCAAATTTCATGGAAACATGTACATGTTCTGTTGGGTTTTCCAGATCATCACTGCCTGCCTGATCCTGCACAACTTTGCAAGAAGCAGCAACATTGACCTGCCACCGGACGACATTGACCTGCCACCAGACGCTCCAGAAGATGATGTCCACAGAGGTCCAGAAGTGAATGCTCAAGGTGAAGTGGCTGAACAGGCCAACCCACAGGTGCATGACCCCACTGAAAGAAGGCGACAGGCTGCGGGTCAGTTCGTTCGACAGAGGGTTCATCAAGCAATATTTTACGGCTGCATAGTTTCGGACAGTGTTATTTCTCAGTCGATACCAACAGATAGAAACAGTGGAACACTAGAAGAAATAATGATTCTTCAGGCACATGAGGAACAAGAAATTAAGTGCAATCCATAGTTGCTGGAGAAATAAAACTAAGAATTTTGTTAAACCACATCAAGAATTACTGACATAAAACTTTCTGTCAGGCATTACTTGAGAAACTAACGTGTCACAACTCTCTGAAAATAATGGGAGGAGGAGCAATCTTACAATTGTGCAAATCGTAAAATCAAGCGTCACTCTAAACCAAGCTCTCGTTTAAGTTTCTGAATTTGTAATTGTTCTCTCTCAATTCGTAGATTGTTCAGAGCAGTTGCACTCTGTTCTCTCTCTATTCGGACATTGTTCAGAGCAGTTTCACTCTCTGTAAAACTCTCTCCTACATTTGTCGGTTTCCACCTGACTGTCACTTAGCTGTTGTAAGCCAGCATCATACTTCATTTGCTTCTCTGATGCATCGGATCTCCTCTTCACACCACGGGTAGTCGGTGTCATGGCTATGCCTGAAATAAGAAGACACAAGTTTTTTAATGCACACCAATATTGGGCTTTTCTAGTGATTTTTGTGCAAACATAATCAGTACAGATACAGCAGCTGTCGTGTTTATATCCAAGATCAGACTGTGAGCATTTATGTGGGATTGCTGGATTGAAGAGTCCACTGCTACAAATTTCTGAAAGTTTGATGGGAGGGGTGCTTTCAGACAGCGATAGCTGTGATGAGAAGCGTGTGGAATGTATTGCCCATGAATTCAGCGATTCTCTATCAACATGATTATTGATTCATAGTACTGGCGTGTATGATTTTAGATACCTTGTACTTGACCTACTCTTTTGTGTTTGTGCTTTGTTAATTTTATATGTGCTGTGTTGATAAATAAACATGTATCCACTGTTTTAAAACTGTAGTTTGTGTCTGCCCTTTACATTTAAGGCTGTACAAAATGTATTTACATTCTGACTTTGCCTCAGTGGATGAGGTTCAAGAGTGAACTGCATGAAAGGAAGAACTGACAATGAGTAATGAGATTAAGAGTGTACACCGCAGATTTTCATTCAGACAAATGTCTTTTTCTCTTCTACATACAGGTTATTAAAAAAAAAAAAGTCAAAAATTAAAAAAGTATTATCGCCAGTGATCAGCCCAGTTGGATGATGGATGTGTCAGAGTTGTTTTTGGGTTCTCTTTTTTGCCTTTTTCCCCTATTGCTGCTACAGAGCCATGCTCCAATAAGTATCAGCAAAGATCATGTGACATATCTCTAAATGCAATGATGATAGTGATTTCAGTGCTATGGAGTTCAATTTCAGTGTGGGACTCTGTGACAGGGCTGATTTTTATGCTTTTTTTTCATAACACATCACAGACAGTATTATATTCTGCTGTCAACCAGGCCTAACAGAAACAGGCACTTGCAGTGTTGTTCATGAAAGTGAAGACCATGGTAGGCAGAAAAATAGAGAAAATAGCCAATGAGACAACAGAGAATGTGATAGTGAAGTGGAACCTCTTGAAAACATACTGCACACATGTGGTTTTAAAGCATAAGGTTCCCTTAAGTCAATTAACGGATCCCAACTGCATTACAAAAGGTTTCAAAGAAATGGGTTATTTTGTGGTAAATGTTTTTATGCCTGCATGCCATATCCTGCAACTATGAAGGTATTTCCTGACCTGCCTTCCTTGCACCTGAAGCTGGTGTGGACACAGAGCTGGCTGCCACTAAATCCAAGATCATTTCATCTGTTAAAAAGAAAAACCATTATAGATTCTGTCACAAAGGTGAAAGATCCCACAGACATTTTATCACATTCAAAGGCTGAGTTTTTGCCCCCCCCCCCCTCCCCCCTAAAAAAAATTGCCATAAATATGTGGAAAATGTGAATTAAAGTGTATGTGAACTTTGTTCACCTTTATCAAGTAGCACGTAAAAAGATATACAGTTTTTACATTGTGCACACTATTTCAATGTTTAAATATCTAGCTTTAAACAGAAATATTTATTGACGTCATGTTTTTGTTTCAATATATAACCATTTTTATGTCTTTTGGTCCAAAATGTCTGGGTCAGTTCCAGAAAAAATATTATATTTACTAAATATTTCCTAATATTAGGTGTAAAAAAATATAGAGGTCTGTCTGCTGAGTAACATAAAACCTCAGACCATACCTGTTGTACAGTCTCAAATGTAAAAGGGATCTCCTCAGCAACATTGACTGAATGCAAGAGAAAAGTAGTCTCCTGGCCAGTGCTCTCACTCTCTCTCTCTTTTCTCTCTTTCTCTCTCTTACTCTTATATAGCCTTAGGCATCCTAACACAACTGAGCCAATGAAGTCAATGTGCACATACCTTCCTGGGAGAGGCTGGCATTGGCCGAGGCTGGTCGGGAGGGGCTGCTCCTTGCCAAGAGCACCTCACATGGATCAGATCCTGTCAAATTGATCATGATCATTTGTTTCAGATTTGTTATTGAATATTTGTCTAAAGACTGCTAATCAAAAAGTGCCTTAAAAGAAATGTAAAACAATTACTTATGAATGAGGCATTTACTAAAAACCATATCTATCCAGAGAAAAAATTATTGTGTTTGCCAGAAGAAAACATTACCTTCACAGTCAATGCATAATTGTAACTATACAAACCATCTTTTATTACTTATTACATGTACATAACTAAACCAAAATATTATGTACTGTAGCATCTTTTATTACTATTATCAATCACTATGGTATTATTGTACAAACATTACATTCTTGTAGCATTAGTAAGAGTAGGGACCCCTGCTTGGCTGATCATATAGAGCTTCCTAAGAAGAATTTATATTCGACTGACACCAGCAAACCAGTTTGGTTGGTAGTAGTGGAATTAATATGGACACACAGTCCAGTCCAATCAGTCCAAATGAGCGACTGGGCCGCTCTATTACATATATACAGTAGCCTACTATATATACTCATCCACTTTTGCTAAGGATCAAATTGAAAAATAATCACTTTTGATACCTAGTTCATTTTAATTCAATATACATCTGTATTTCATTCTTTTTCTTTCTTTTTTGTTTACTGAATTACCTAACAGGAGTAGAAGGAATATGTGCCAGAATAATCAAGTTGGATTGTGGGCCCTCCACACTGAAGAGGAAGAAAAAGAAAAAGAAGAATGAAATGTGGTTATTTGTTTTTTTACCAAAGTTAGTGGGTTTGGGTTTTTTTCCAATGTTTGGCAATGTGATCCTTTGCAAAAGTCGATGGGTATAGTATTAAATAAGCCTTGATAACATTAGAAAAGAGAAACATTACCTGCTGTCACACAGTCGACACCATGTATTGTGACAAGTGAACTTGACACCACCACAGAACTTGATGCCACCGCATCACCTCCCACTGCAACAGACATACTGCATGTAGCAAATAACTGCCTCAAAAATAAAGCACACAACACCCCTTCCCCAAAAAAAAAAAAAAAAAAAAAAAATTGAGAAGAAAAAAAAAATTTCATACAAAATAAATTCCATGGTGACTAAATGAGCTCCATACCTGCGTTTTGAACAGCAGCTTTATGTGGCAAAGACTACATGAAATATTCAAGTGCTAGAGCAAGCTTATGCTCAGTCTTAATCACAGACTGACAAGACAGAGGGATTCTCACACTTAAATAACAAAACGCCAAAGCACAGTTTCTAATCTTATGTCTCTGTTCATAATATGACAGGTTCAAACTTGCTATGTTAGCCACAGTGAACACATTTCTGAGCCAATCAGCACCACATTTGGCACATAGCATCCAGACTGCAGCCCTAAGAGGTCCAGTGGAGACTTGACCCTAGGCAAAAAAAAAGCTTGAATATGCTATTGATCAATTAAAAAAAAATAATAAAAAAGAAATCAACTATTCATTACCTGTTGCCACATATTCCTCTTTGGGTAACACTGGATTTCTTGATACCACAGTCTCTTGTGCTGAAACATACATGAAGCAAGTTTTCTAAAAAAAATGAAGAAAACCATTAGGCTGTAACAGTAACATAAACAAACAAACAATAAAACACACAATAAACAAGACAGAAAAAATAATACATAAGTAAAGTGCTCAGCTGCAAAATTATTCAGTTTTTTCTCTTAACACAGATACTGACCACAACCATGGTGTGCACACAGATTTCTCTTTCTCTCCACCTCACCAACACATTGATTAAATCATTTGATCCAAACAAACCCCCTCCTCCCACCTCTCTCTCGGTCATCTCCGAACTTTCAAATATCTTTCACCTGCTGAAAATATATTTTTATTATTGCACAGTCTTTCACCTCTTGAGAATGATTAATAGTTATCAATGAATGCACTAACACTAATACATTAGTCTGCTCATTTAATTGATAAGACAATTTAGGAAGTATGTAAATCAACATTTTTGCTGATCTATACTGCTAGAGTAATATCACATGTAATAGGCCAAAGAATAGGGTTGTAATCCTATAACATAGCGGAAGAAGACATTGTGACTACAGTATATACTATCACAGAGTAGGCCTATGTAATCACTTTGTTAAAGTGGAAACCATCAACACCTTGATATATCTACTGGACAAACATTGGTCACAGTATATCTAGTATCTACTCAACAAACTTTACCATATAGAATGATTTAGGCCAGAAAAATTCAAAGCATGTTCATGGGAGTGACAAAATAACAGGCTAAAAAGGCTCAAAGCATACAAGTACAAACTGAACCAATGCTATAAACCAAACCTGAAATATGTGTGTGTATACTGTGTTTTCACAGCCTCAGTTCTACATCTTCACATCACACAAGCTTTTGCCTGAATGTTTTTCTGGAAGCAGCATAAAATCATCAAGTGTTGCTAACAATGAAAGGAAATGAAGTCTAAGGAGACTGACAGTGGGACAGAAAGAAGTAGTTATCACCCATGGGCTCCACAACACTGAAAACATATCTATACTATCAACATACACATGTGTTTGTGTATGTGTATGTACGTAGGCTATTTGTGATTCAGTTTAACATTTGAGTTCACACTATTAACACAATAAAAGATACAATACAGAGAAAAGCTGACAAGACAGGTGCCTCTGTTTCACTACATTGTAGTAGATGAATGAATAGTTGGAAAGAAAAATAAAGAAAAGGCAAAATACTTGCACTCTCAAGTCTAGGTGCTGCTTGAATCTGTTCCGTGCACTGAAAAAGACAAAAAATATATAACATCGATCATAAGACACTGTTTAGCACCCCCCCCCCCAAAAAACAACACACACACACACACAAGAAAATGCACTTTAGTATTAGCAGGTAACATCATATAACTTGTTTTGATTGAATTCCTTCAGATATTATAACTGTGCATATCAGTAGAGGAACACCTTCATTTTATACTGGAAAAAAACATCATTAGTATCTATTAGTATAATTAGTACAAAAAAAAAATCATCACAAACATTGGTAGTTTGACTACTTCACAATTCGTTTTGGAGGTAGTAATCTAATAATCCACACTCTAGAGCTACAGAAAAGGTATGATTTCAAGACTTACTATCAATTAGGACTAATGTTCTTCTACTTCATTTGTAGTCTATCATATATCATGCCATGATTGGGAAACTATGAAAACATGTTAGCTAAATGATAGATAACTAAGCAGCAGCCCAACATTTGGTGGGGGTGGGGGGGGGGGGGGGGGGGGGCTTTGCAGGAATCATATCACACGCAAGACACGACACAATGACACACACACACAGCCAGAGAGAGAGTCGGTCTCACTCTCAGTTTCACACTGATCATTGATTACACTTTTACAGTGTCATGTTAGCCTGTCAAAGAAAAAAAATAATAATGATGAAAGTTGTCACAGTCTGACATTAAACTGACTAGTGACACTGACAACAGTAACAGTTACACATTTCACACAGGGCACAGAATGACAGATGGACAGTAATACATATCACAAAGAACAGTAACTGACACCCAAATCATTCGCACAAACACTGAAATACACACAATTCCAGCGTACATGCTACATACCCGCAATGCCAGATGACAGTGCAGAGCCCTCACCCTGGATTGCGTTCACAAAGTCAGTGAATGGGTGGAGTTTCTGCGGAGGCCCACCCCCAGTCTTCGAAGCAGCAGCCTTCTGCCACAACACCTCCTTTAAATCTCTCCATTTGTTGCGCACCCCCGTCACTGTGCGCAACGCTACGCCCAAGGCTGACACATCAGCTGCAACTCTCGCCCACGCTTCATTCTTTTTATGGATCATGTTGCTAGTATTTATCCTACACAACAGAACTTGTCGGTCATCTCTAATGGCCTGCAAGAGGACAAGAACCTCCGCATATGTAAAGCAGACGGCACGCTGTTTGGAAGCCATTTTGTCAACAACATTGATGCAACGGACACGCGTACAACGTTTGCGGTTATTCAAGACATGCGCAGAAGGAGGGATCCCGCTTTTTATCTGACCTTCACCCTTTGCACTCTGGCCACCTCGCAGGTAGTAAAAACCGAGACAAAACCCAAAGAATACGAATACGAAGGTAGATTGCGCTGAACCCACAAGGTTTGTACCCTGGAGGTGATCTTGTTGTAGAAGTAAGTTTACCGACGACATGTAAATACGGCCCCTGATCTGGCTCCTAGTGGTAGGCATGGCTACAATTAACGTGCATCACACTGAAAGTGTGTTACCATTCGTATTGTACCAGCCCAACCTATCCAACACGTCAAAAATTGTCCATTCCAGATGAGCAGCCAGGATCTCAGAACAGGAATATGTGATCAAGTTCCAACGTAACTAACGTGACTGATAGAAAGAATGCAACCAATCAAAATCATTGTCTTAATGAGATGAGTGTCACGAATGTGACACGGCCGAGGGCTAGAGGGGAACAAGCAGGGGATACAGGATGGGCGACTGGGGGGGGGGGGGGGGGGGGGGGGGGGGGAGGTCGAAAAGAATGTCAGTGAGATTGTAATTTCAACAAGATGGAAGACAGAACCATTGTCATGATGTTTTTAGAGAGACATTTGTGTACTGAATGTAATGATATTAAAGCGTTTTGAAATTAATGAACTATATGCAGTTTCCTTAGGAGGGTGGGGTGGGACGGTGGTGGATGTGGGTTTTTGGGTTGTCTTTTCACTTATACCATGATGCTATTACCACTCTCACAATTCACAGACGTGTTAGTAGATCTTGGAAGACCTGCATCATTGGCTGAGGGTGAGACAAGCTAAATCCTCTGTGAATTTTGTGGGTCGTGAGAAACCTGCCTTGCAAGTCAATTCAATTCAATTTTGCCCATCGACCCCACTGGGACATAGGCCGCCGACAAGATCCCTCCAGCTGTCTCTGTCCTTGGCCAGTCTCTCCAGCTGCCTCCATGTGTGGATGTGTGTGGCCTATCCTCCAGCTGAAGGTCCATCTTCTCCCAGGGCTGAGTTTTCGGTAGTCTCTTGTTGGCGTTTTTGTAACATGATGGTTTTTTTTTTTTTTTTTTTTTTTTTTTTTTTTTTTTTTTTAACCGGGAGGGAGTGCTAACCCTTCGCCTAACCCTCCTCCTTTTTCATCCGGGTTTGGGACCGGCCATGGCGGAGTTATTGCTGCAAGTGGCTTATGTAAAGTATAGCGTACGGGTTCTTTAAGACCCGTGTATAGTTAAAAGAATTGTGTAAATGATTACTTCTTAACATTTTCTCCAAAGAAAAAGTGAATGGTAAATAGATAGTGAAGTTCTCTGACAAAGTACCTGAAGTTTTCCTTGGAAAATTTTGAGTAGTTCAAGGAATATTGTGATTTTATTTGTATCTTTGGCTCAATGTACCCCAAGACACATAGCAAAAGCTTATATGACCTGCTGACGGAGGGGAAAGAACAGAAAGAAAAAAAGTAAATAAGAGGAGAAGAGAATAAAACAGGAGGAGAAGAGATATGAAACAAAGTATTTTTGTCATAGTGGCAAAATTTTTCCCACTGAAATCATGAATGGAGTCTTTGTTTACAGGGAAAGCTTGTCTGGGTCATTACTCTTCTGTTTTAATGGTGGTCGTGGCATGTTGGTAATGCATCTAGGTTTGTTTTTTTTTAGCTGTTTGAAAGAAAAAAAACAAACAAAAACAAACAAACGAATCAGTGATGAAACGAGCTGCCGGCTTCTGCGTGTCTTTTCATTCATTTCCTTTTATAGCCAATCAGCGGCCATTCAAGGGAAGCTATCAGAGGGAAGTTGTCAACTGTACTGTATCAATCTTTCATACGTCATACAGATGCAAGTGTCATTAGCAAAATGGTAAGACTATGATTTTACTCGGTTTCTTCACTGTACTGTTGATATGAACTCCACACTTAATCAGCCAAGACTTTCTTCACATTGTTTTTGACATGAACTGCTCACTTCATCTATTAAGGCTGACTTCCGGCAGCAAGCAGTTGGGCTCGAGATGTTTACACCAGACAATACATCTGTAGAAGGACATTTCTTTGCAGACAGTTGGGCTGTAGATGTTTACACCCCGATGATAGATCTGTTGAAGGACATTTCTTTGCAGACAGTTGGGCTGTAGATGTTTACACCCCGATGATAGATCTATAGAAGGACATTTCTTTGGAGACAGTTGGGTTGTAGATGTTTACACCCAGATGATAGATCTGTAGAAGGACA
Organism: Conus betulinus; assembly: GCA_016801955.1. Lineage (NCBI taxonomy): Eukaryota > Metazoa > Mollusca > Gastropoda > Neogastropoda > Conidae > Conus > Conus betulinus. The sequence continues at coordinate 244,390 of JADBJO010002267.1, forward strand.
TTTCTTTGCAGACAGTTTGGCTGTAGATGTTTACACCCAGATGATGGATCTGTAGAAGGACATTTCTTTGCAGACAGTTGGGCTGTAGATGTTTACACCCAGATGATGGATCTGTAGAAGGACATTTCTTTGCAGACAGTTGGGCTGTAGATGTTTACACCCAGATGATGGATCTGTAGAAGGACATTTCTTTGCAGACAGTTGGGCTGTAGCTGTTCACATCCACGGATGAGTCGTTTGTGTTACAGAAATACTGGACAGGGACCAGCATTAAGCCTCAGTGGACTCATCCCTCCCACTTCATCTGTCTTGGTGGAGGTACTTAGTGAGGAAACACTTCATCTGTCTTGGTGGAGGTACTTAGTGAGGAAACACTTCATCTGTCTTGGTGGAGGTACTTAGTGAGGAAACACTTCATTATCTGGTGGAGGTACTTAGTGAGAAACACTTCATCTGTCTTGGTTATTACAGACTGGGAATGTGTGTGTGTGTGTGTGTGTGTGTGTGTGTGTGTGTGTGTGTGTGAAACTGGGGGTGGGGAACTCTTAATATCAGCCATTTTGAGTACTTCTTTTTGGCAATCGACTCTGTAAATGGCACTTATGGGAATTGAACCCATGACCAGAATTGCCAAGTGCTACGCTTAATAATAATAATAATAACGTACATTTATAGAGCGCCCTTTCTCACTAGAGCTCACAGCGTTTTACAATATTTAACTATAAACATGTTAAAACAGAAATCACTATACTAAACCATAAACCCAGTCACCTCATCAATTATGACAATGAAACATAGCAAGGAGGGGGGAAGGGGAGGGGGCTAGCCAACACTGACACTGACACACACACACACACACACACACACACACACGGACAAAAATGTTTTCTATAAAGAAAGTTCCTTAAACAGATGGGTTTTGAGTGCAGAGCGGAAAGCAGAGTCAGTTTTGGCAGAGCGGATCGAAAGTGGGAGAGAGAGTTCCAAACAGAAGGAGCTGCAAAAAAAAGAAGGAACGTTCACCATAGGTTTTTGTTGAAACGCGTGGCTTGCAGAGAGTGAGAGTGTCGGATGATGAGCGGAGTGTTCTTGCCGGTGTGTGTGTGATGCTAACCAGGTGAGGTAAGGTAACACGCTACGATTTCGGTTGACAATGCTAAGCAGGTGTGATGACATGCTACGGAGGAAGACAACCCCTCAGAAATCACATACGAACGTAGCAACTGCTGTAATAGAATCAAGATCTTTAGACTCTGACCTTATTCCACACACACACACACACACACACACACACACACAGAGGCAATGGTCAGTGTAGAGAGAAAGAAAAAAAGCAGAACAAAACTATTCAAGATGATTAGGATTTTGCCGCCTTATCGATTGGTTTCGTTGTTGGCCTTTTTATTTATTTTTTATTTATTATTTTTTTTTGAATGGGTAGGGAGGTAGGGTGGGTGAGCATGTCAAGTCAAAAGCATATGATAACTAGCGAGATTTTCGTCCTTCAAGTTAGCCATGCTATTGTGGCGACAGGAACTGCTGTTTATTTTGACTTGTCGTGTTGTATAAGAGTGTGATACGTAAGTCCAGAACGCTACACTAGAAATGTCAACATGCTCCACTTTGTGCTTTTGAGGACTTGGCAGCACTGCACGACTTGCAGCCAGGAATACTGGCCAAGGCGCTGACCGCTGTGTCACGGTGACTGGTACCTGAGACTAACATCAGAGAAAAAAAAGAAACTGTAAACAAAATGAAACAAACAAACAAAAACAAAAACACACACACACACACACACACACACACACACACACACACACACACACACAGAAAAAAAAAAAAAAAGCAAAACACAAAACTTGATTATTGAATGGGCCAATACAGAGGGACTGTGGTCAAATGGTCAGAGCGTTTGTCTGTGGAACTGGATGGTCATGCGTTCGAACCACTCGTGACGTCAGTCAGATTTTTCTCGGGTGAGAACCCTGTCTGCCCACCCCAGACCATATGGTGACTGGTTCAGTTTACAGAAAGCTTCCAAGCGGGGTACATGCTATTCTTCATGCTGCCTACATTTGAACTAAGAGAAAATGACAGGTGAAGGCCGGTAACTCGGGCTGTGACGGGCATTCCAAGTGGCCACTTGAAAACACCTGGAAACACACGGAGTTCTGATTTGTCCATTCCTGTATTTTGTCCCTCCAGCACCTGTTCTGTGTTTTGTCAGGAATATCTACCCTGGATAGCAATATTTATATTGTCTTGCAGAAAAAGAACAATGGAAAGTGCCGGCGCACATCATTCGCACGTGTATTGCCATACCTTAGAATGGAGTAAAGGGCTGTCACAGAGCTGAAGGCAGTTTACAAGTCATTCATTAATACAACTCTTTGAAATACACTTTCTAAAAACCCACACGAAATTTCGTTAAAAATTTTTTCCAATACAAAAGCTCAGATCCGATGAAAAATGTTGATCTCCTTCAAGAATCAAAGATGGCATCAGGATGAACATCTCTGAACAAGATTGTCATAGAATCTGCTGTAAAATGTTTGTGTCTCGCATCACGCAAATCCCAACATTCTAACAATGTTTCACTGTGAGTGATACATGACATGGAATGCACCACGGAGCTTCTTCTCTCTTTAAAAGGCACGAATGAGTAAACTATGAATGGTCGGTGTGCAGCCGGCTTAGAACCGTTTCTTCTTTGCGACCACCTGAGGTAGATGAGAGGAAATTCTTTTAGGTTTGGGCGGATCTGAAAGAGTTCGTTCTCTGTCTGTGTATTCCAATCCTCCTGCCAGAGGCCTCTGATATAATCATTACTTTTCTTTTTTTTTTTAATCTGTGTCGGGGATATTTTGTTAGACAGTTTCCCTGTTGTGGCATTCTTGGCCAAAACAACCAGCCATTTCTTTCCCTCCGATTCGACCATGACCGGGAACCAAGCCAGAACAATGTTGTGACCTTCCGCTTTCAACATCGTAAAAAGTCAAAAATAAACAAACAAACAAACAAAAAAGTGTAGAAGATCGGGATGACGGAGGCTACGGCCAACTATCGCCTCCAAAGCTGACAGCGAATCAGACAAAATCAGAAAGTTCTCGTTTGTGGATTGAGAGATTATCTTGAATGCTAGAACCAGGGCTGTAAATTCAGCAGAGCAAACAGAAGCATCTGATGGAACATGCTCTAATGATATTTGAGAAGGATGCACCAGGGCAACAGGCATGCCTAGGCCACTCCATCTTCAGACTTGGAACTGTCAGTGAACATTTTCTGAAAGGATGGGAATTTTGAACGGAGATCGACAAACAATGCCTTGTATGCCAGAGAGCTGGTAGATTCTTTGCGAAATGCTACAAGATCAAAGCGAATTTCTGGTGTGAAAAAGGCCCACGGAGGCTTATCTGGAAACTTGGAGAAGTCAGACATAGTTTATAGATCAAGACCTGCATTCTGCGCATGAGGCTGCATACGAAGACCAAACGGAGGAATACAGCTGGGATTTTTTTTTTTTCGAATTCACTTCGAAACCCGGGGGTTTAAAACACAGTCATAGGCAGGGTTTTCCGGTTCAGAGAACAGTCTGAGATAGTAGTTGAAGGATAGTTTCAGCCTGCGGTTGCATGGTGAGACTTTCACCTGCCAATGCGTGGAGGCTGTACACAGGGGTGGTGCGGAATGCTCCAAGACAGAGACGAAGCCCTTGATGGTGAATAGGGTCCAAGAGTTCCAGGTAAGAGGGTCTTGCAGCACAACCATAGTCCAGTTTGGAACGGCCCAAGGCTCTGTAGAGGAACAGCAAAGTTTTCTTATCAGCGCCCCTGTCAGTGTGTGTTACGACCCGCAGAATGTTCAGAGCTTTCTGGCACGATGTTTTTAGATTTTTAATATGACTAAGAAAGTTGAGTTTGTGCAGCGCAAAGAGAGAGAGAGAGAGAGAGAGAGAGTTCCCTTCTTCTTGCGCGTGTTATTCTTCTTGACCAAACATAGTACTATTTATGAGAGGTTAACTCTATAAAAAGATTATCAGTTTGTTCACAGAACAAAACAGACAGACCCATATTCAGAGGAAAATCTTTCATGTTTGCTGTTTATTTCACTTATCACTTATCTATTCATTTTCATCTATCTATTCATTTATTCCTTCATTTTTATCTACTTTCATCAAAGGTTTTCTGTGCAGTGACTGCCTTCCCTGCTCGTGCCTTTGGTTCCAGCCACGCTCGTACCGTTATCACTAATTCTTGTCCCCCTCCCTCCCGAAGACCATCCCAGTGCTGCGGAGACTCAGTCCTGTGTCTGTGACTAGATTGCTAACAACATGGCCAGAACCAGAACGAACCGCAACAAAAGTTAATGTAGGAATTGCAGTATCCAAAAAAATTGGTAAATACTGAGCAACATGAAAAGGTCCCTGATCTACTGTCAAGGGAAGCGTTTGCTCGCTCAGGTGATGTCCATGTCTCTGTTCCTGTGACAAAAAACAAAACAAAACAAATCAAAACAAAACGAAACAAAAAAACCAGTAATGTTTCTGTTAAGCGTTCTGTTGAAATCGCCTTCACCTCTCTCTCTCTCTCTCTCTCTCTCTCTCTCTCTCTCTCTCTTCAAGATGTAACTAGTCCAGACAGAACACGATTAATATCACGGTCCTGGATTCTCAATTTCTGTCTCTCTCTGTCTCTGTGTCTCTCTCTGTGTCTCTGTCTCTGTCTCTCTCTCTCTCTCTCTCTCTCTCTCTCTCTCTCTCTCTCTCTCTCTCTCTCTCTCTCTCTGCTTCAAGCAAGCTATATCTGAGGCAGACAGAACACGATTTACATCACTGTCCTGTATTTTCTGATATTATGTTCGTTTCAGCGTATGGACTGCTTAATCTTTGCACGGAATGATTCTTCTAGTTATGTACGTTCTTTTTAGAAAACGCGGTGCCATTTTCGGTGCACAAAGTCGAACATTCAAGCGTGTGTGTGTGTGTGCGCTTGCGTGCGTGTGTGCGTGCGTCCGTGTGTGTGTGTGTGTGTGTGTGTGTGCGCGCGCGCGCGCGCTTGCGTGTGCGTGCGTGTGTGTGTGCTTACCTCCTCATCTTGACTACACGGATAACACAGGGGGCGCCAGCCAACCTAGCCCCATCCTACCCTGTCCTTCAGCTTGCCGTCCTACCCTGTCCCATTTGTCCTGTTTCGTCATGCCAGCCCTATTCCACCCTACCCTGTCCTTTCCCGTACTGCCTTGTCCTATCCTGCTCGACTTATCCTGTCCTGCCCCGTCCTACCCTGTCTTATCCTGTCCTGCCCCGTTCTACCCTGTCTTATCCTGCCCTGCCCCGTTCTACCCTTCTTATCCTGTCCTGCCGCGTCCTACCCTGTCTTATCCTGTCCTGCCCCGTCCTACCTTGTCTTATCCTGTATTTCCCAGTCCTACCATGTCTCATCCTCTCCGGCCCCGTCCTACCATGTCTTATCCTGTCCTGCCCCGTCCTACCATTTCTTATCCTGTCCTGCCCCGTCCTACCCTGTTCTGCCCGTTCTACCCTGACTTATCCTGGCCCGGCCCGTCCTACCTTGTCTTATCCTGTCCTGCCCCGTCCTACCATTTCTTGTCCTGTCCCGTCCTACCCTGTCTTATCCTGTCTGCCGCGTCCTACCCTGTCTTATATCCTGTCCTGCCCCGTCCTACCCTGTCTTATCCTGTCCTGCCCCGTCCTACCCTGTTCTGCCCGTTCTACCCTGACTTATCCTGGCCCGGCCCGTCCTACCTTGTCTTATCCTGTCCTACCTTGTCTTATCCTGTCCTGCCCCGTCCTACCATTTCTTATCCTGTCCTGTCCCGTCCTACCCTGTCTTATCCTGTCCTGCCGCGTCCTACCCTGTCTTATCCTGTCCTGCCGCGTCCTACCCTGTCTTATCCTGTCCTGCCCCGTCCTACCCTGTTCTGCCCGTTCTACCCTGACTTATCCTGGCCCGGCCCGTCCTACCTTGTCTTATCCTGTCCTGCCCCGTCCTACCATTTCTTATCCTGTCCTGCCCCGTCCCACCCTGTCTTATCCTGTCCTACCCTGACTTATCCTATTCTGCCCGTTCTACCCTGACTTATCCTGTCCTGCCCCGTCCTACCTTGTCTTATCCTGTCCTACTCTGTCTCTATCCTGGTCTGACCCGTCCTACCCTGTCTTATCCTCTCCCGGCCCCGTCCTACCTTGTCTTATCCTGTCCTACCTTGTCTTATCCTGGCCTGCCCCGTCCTTCCCTTTCTTATCCTGTTCTGCCCCGTCCTACCCTGTCTTAACCTGTCCTGCCTCGTCCTACCCTGTCTTATCCTGTCCTGCCCCGCCCTACCTTGTCTTATCCTGTCCTACCCTGTCTTATCCTGTCCTGCCCCGTCATACCCTGTCTTAACCTGTCCTGCCCCGTCATACCCTTTCTTATCCTGCCCTGCCCCGTCCTACCCTTTCTTATCCTGCCCTGCCCCGTCCTACCCTTTCTTATCCTGTTCTGCCCCGTCCTACCCTGTCTTATCTTATCCTGCCCTGCCCCGTCCTACCCTGTCTTATCCTGTCCTGCCCTGTCCTACCCTTCTTATCCTGTCCTGCCCCGTCCTACCCTGTCTTATCCTGTCCTGCCCCGTCCTAGCCTGTCTTATCCTGTCCTGCCCCGTCCTACCCTGTCCTAGTAGTAGTAGTAGTAGTAGTAGTAGTAGTAGTAAAACACTACTACAGCAGCTATCATGATTATCATAATGATTGTTATGATTATTACTATACTTATCATTATGATTTTTATAACACACTCGTCTGCCATCTTTAGCATCGAAGCCTAAGTAAGTCGCCGGCCCAGACTACCATGATCTAATTCAATACGTTGGCTGCGACCCCGACGTGAGATTAGCTCGCGTTCGCTGCGTTCGAGGTGTTAGCTGTGCGCAGACTGTTCTTACACATATGCTACTTTCTATGTCATCATGTGCCAATACTGTGGGTGATTTTATTTTCATTTCTTGTGTAAGTGATTTTTTTTTAATGTGTATCTAAAAAACGTGCGTTCTGGCGATTCCAGTACTGGTCGCATCTGTGAGTATCATTCTGGTATAAAAAAAAAAAAAACAAAAACACAACCCTGACTGTCACTGTCCTGTCCTAAGACTACAACCTGCTGAGACGTCACTTGAAACTGTTCACTTGTAGTTTTCTGTCTCTTTTTGTCTTTTAGTTTCCTCTTGCATTTTCATTTGTACCTCCTGTCTTTAAGTTTCCTCCATCTGTCTTTGTTGAATTCTTTTAGTTTCCTCTAGCATTCGCTCTCTCTTTTAGTTATCTCTTCTTCCTGCATTCTCTTCGTTCTGATGCTTTCCTATCTTTCCATGTCTTGGGCCATGCATTTATCTACATAGGCCAACAGAGCCTCTCCCTCCAAAACCAAATACCTTACCCCGCTATGAATATTTAGCGAAAGCTTTGTCCTCGTCCATAGAGGATATAGCAGGACTCTCTTCCTTAGCTTTTTGTGCCATAGCGAAATAGGAAATATTGTCCCGTCCAACAGGACACAAATACTAGTGGACCAAAAGACAAACAATTACTATCAAAAGCCAAAAGGTTTCAAACCTCTGTCCACTACACTACACATACTCCCCAAAAAGATTTTTTTCAAACGAACTCTAACGACCAATCACTTTTTAAAAGGACTTTTTTTTTTTCCAAACCCAACCAAGAAAAAAGTAGGGTAACCATGAAATTGCAATTTAGGAATACGGAAAAAAAAAATAAACACAATCGGCAATCAATGCTAAACAACAACAATATAACCAATGTCCTACCAGGGTACAAAATACAGAATTTTTTCAAACACAGAAAATCAAAACAACTATATTTTTTAATGGTTCACACAGCCACACTCACAAATTCAAGAGAAAAGAACCCTAACAACGCTATAAGAAGCAACACAATCCCCAAGTAAAGACAAAACCAGAAATAATCAGAGAGACATAACCAAAGATAATGAAACTATAGCCCACAAAGGAAAAAAAACAACAAACAAACTAGGTCCTCGTATCTCCAGAAACTATAGAGAAGGAGATACCCGTTACGCTGGAGACGGGAAAGAAATCAAACACAAACAGTCATATAACAACACAATACAACACGGCCCAATCTCTCAAAAGCAAAGTCTGTAAACATGGCTTATCCTTAATAACTGGGGCAAACTACATGGGCACAAAAACAAATCCTGCCACTAAGACAATTTTGATTTAACGCCAAAAGAAAAATTTTAACCACGGGGTCACCAGATGTCACGGGGTGGAAGGATAAGGGGACATAAAACGAAATCTTCCTATTAAACTGCACAAAACCTTAGCAGTTTGCCCAGGGAGTTTGTGACCCATGTAGATCAACTCCGTGAACTTGGTCGATTATCAGCAGTCCTTCACTGGCGAAACTACCAAACGCCACTTCGTTAAACTGGTAGGGAGACCTTGACATTTCTGGACGTACGATTTGGCCTTTGATGAAGGAACGGTATTGCTTTGCCATTTTCAAGACCAGCTGATAGACGACAGCACAGGAGTCCTGAGGGGGATGGAAGTCCTGCCCTGGAGCCCCTGCTTGGGGAGGTCCCATGGCCAGTCTGTCTGAATGCTGCTTCACCAGATGTTGAAATGATTATGAGGATTATACCCTGTCCAGGGGGTCTGGACGAGTTGTGTCCTGAAGGATTTCGTTCATAGCCTCCATCGGTTTGAGTATCGGTTAGAAACGTGTGTTTGGGTACGATATATTGCTTCTCGGCCTCTGTCTTCTCCCATTGATTCTTCATGCGCACAGGGCCCAGGGCAGGACCAGACCCCACGCCCCCTGGACTGGGAGTGTCAGTGCCCACCCCCCCCCCACTCTTCTGCCCTGTCCCACCCTGTCCCATCCTGTTCTGTCCTGTCCCACCCTGTCCCGCCCTGTTCTGCCCTGTCCCCCACCTGTTCTGCCATGTCCCATCCTGTTCTGTCCTGTCCAACCCTGTTCTGCCCTCTCTCCCACCCTGTTCTGTCCTGTCCCACCCCTGTTCTGCCCTCTCCCACCCTGTTCTGCCCTCTCCACCCTGTTCTGTCCTGTCCCACCCTGTTCTGTCCTGTCCCACCCTGTCCTGTCATGTCCCACCCTGTCCTGTCCCACCCTGTTCTGTCCTGTCCCACCCTGTTCTGTCCTGTCCTGTCCCACCCTGTCCTGTCCTGTCCCACCCTGTCCTGTCCTGTCCCACCCGGTTCTGCCCTGTCCCACCCGGTTCTGCCCTGTCCCACCCTGTTCTGCCCTGTCCCACCCTCTCCTGCCCTGTCCCACCCTGTCCCTGTGCCCCACCTGTTTCTGCCCTATCCCACCCTGTTCTGTCCTGTCCCACCCTGTTCTGCCCTGTCCCACCCTGTCCTGTCCTGTCCCCACCCTGTCCTGCCCTGTCCCCACCCCTGTCCTGTCCTGTCCCACCCTGTTCTGTCCTGTCCCACCCTGTTCTGCCCTGCCCTGTCCCACCCTGTCCTGTCCTGTCCCACCCTGTTCTGTCCTGTCCCACCCTGTTCTGCCCTGTCCCACCCTGTTTCTGCCCTGTCCCACCCTGTCCTGTCCTGTCCCACCCTGTTCTGCCCTGTCCCACCCTGTTCTGTCCTGTCCCATCCTGTTCTGTCCTGTCCCATCCTGTTCTGCACTGTCCCATCCTGTTCTGTCCTGTCCCATCCTGTTCTGCCCTGTCCCGCCCTGTCCCACCCTGTTCTGCCCTGTCCCACCCGGTTCTGTCCTGTCCCACCCTGTTCTGTCCTGCTCAACCTGTTCTTCTGCGCTGTCCCACCCTGTCCTGTCCTGTCCCACCCGGTTCTGTCCTGTCCCACCCTGTTCTGTCCTGCCCAACCCCTGTTCTGCCCTGTCCCCCCTGTCCTGTCCTGTCCCACCCGGTTCTGTCCTGTCCCACCCTGTTCTGCCCTGTCCCACCCTGTTCTGCCCTGTCCCCACCCTGTCCCATCCTGTTCTGCCCTGTTCTGCCCTGTCCCACCCTGTTCTGCCCTGTCCCCCCCTGTTCTGTCCTGTCCCATCCTGTTCTGCCCTGTCCCACCCTGTTCTGTCCTGTACAACAGTGTCCCACCCTGTTCTGTCCTGTCCCACCCTGTTCTGTCCTGTCCCACCCTGTTCTGCCCTGTCCCATCCTGTCCCGCCCTGTTCTACCCTGTCCCATCCTGTTCTGCCCTGTTCTACCCTGTCCCATCCTGTTCTGCCCTGTTCTACCCTGTCCCACCCTGTTCTGCCCCTGTCCCACCCTGTCCCGCCCTGTTCTACCCTGTCCCATCCTGTTCTGCCCTGTTCTACCCTGTCCCATCCTGTTTCTGCCCTGTTCTACCCTGTCCCGCCCTGCTCTGCCCTGTTCTACCCTGTCCCACCCTATTCTGTCCTGTACAACAGTGTCCCACCCTGTTTCTGTCCTGTCCCACCCTGTTCTGCCCTGTCCCACCCTGTTCTGCCCTGTCCCACCCCTGCCTGTTCTGCCCTGTCCCACCCTGTTCTGCCCTGTCCCACACTGTTCTGTCCTGTCCAACCCTGTTCTGTCCTGTCCCACCCTGTTCTGCCCTGTCCCACCCTGTTCTGCCCTGTCCCACACTGTTTCTGCCCCGTCCCACCCTGTTCTGCCCTGTCCCACCCTGTTCTGCCCTGTCCCACACTGTTCTGTCCTGTCCCACCCTGTTCTGCCCTCTCCCACCCTGTTCTGCCCTGTCCCACCCTGTCCCATCCTGTTCTGTCCTGTCCCACCCTGTTCTGTCCTGTCCCACCCTGTTCTGTCCTGTCCCACCCTGTTCTACCTTGTCCCACCCTGTTTTGTCCTGTCCCATCCTGTTCTACCTTATCCAGCCCTTTGTTTTTTTTGTTTTTTCCTATTCTGCCCCGCTCTGTCGTGTCCGGCCCTGTCCTGATATGTCCTAATCTGTCCTGCTCCGCCATACCCATGTTTCCTTCTGTGCATCTGGACCCCCCCCCCCCCCCCCCACTCTCTCTCTCTCTCTCTCTCTCTCTCTCTCTCTCTCTCTCTCTCTCTCTCTCTCTGTGTCATCTCCTGCCCTGTCGTGTTATGATTTAAGACACTGTCCTGACCGTCATGCCCTAACCCATGTGCAGAGGCTACGTTTTCATTTAAAGCATGACACGTCAGTCAGGTTACCGTTCTGATCTGATGACAGACGACGGCGTGGCCGTCCCTCCACTTGCCCAGCGATGGAGAGAACAAGGAAGGACAACATCAGAGTGGCTGCAGCCTTGGTTCCGCCCATAGTCCTGTGAACATCACACTGTGCTGTGTATTCTCTCTCTCTCTCTCTCTCTCTCTCTCTCTCTCTCTCTCTCTCTCTCTCTCTCTCTCTCTCTCTCTCTCTCTCTCTCTCTCTCTCTCTCTCTCTCTCTCTCTCTCTCTCTCTCTCTCTCTGTCATGTCAAAGAAATTTTGCAAGTACCTATTTTACTACATTACTAAGGTACGCCCTCTATCTGTCTGTTTTTGTCTGTCTGTCCGTCTGTCTGTCCGTCCGTCCGTCTGTCCGTCCGTCTGTCTGTCTGTCTGTCGTCTGTATGTCTTTCTGTCTGTCTCTGTCTGTCTCTGTCTCTCTCTCTCTGTCTCTCTGTCTCTCTCTCTCTCTCTCTCTCTCTCTCTCTCTCTCTCTCTCTCTCTCTCTCTCTGCGCCCCAAATTTCAGCTGCGTGAATCTGATTTGGTTGAATTTGTGTGTCAAACAGCTTTAGAAATACATGTAGATCCGTTGTATTTAGTCTTCTGGCTAATTTAATATCTCTGCAACTCCTTTTTTCCTTTCCTGCAAACCTCAGACAAAGCAGGAGCAATACTCAGTTTTTGGTTTAAGATATATTCCCAGATGTTTATATGAATGTGTTTATTTTAATTTAATCACTTATATAGAACCATCTTTCTGGGCAGATAAATATCCATCCATTCGAAAGGGTTTAGTATTTTGTCTTTTCAAGATTGACTGTCAAGCATAATCTGTCTGCCTCACTTTTTCAGCTATTGAGCTGATTTTTAGTACCGATTACTGAATCAGACAATAGAATAACTTTATCAGCAAACATCAGTTAAGATGTCTCTAAAGCACCTAGGATAAGCTGAATACGATGTTCACCCCTTCCGGACAAATCAATAGCACAGTTCATTTATAACAAACGAGAAAAGGAAAGGGCTCAACAGACAACGTTGTATAACTTCATTTGGAAAAAAATCTCAAATGAATTGTTAACGAACCGCCAAGAGAAACATGGACAAACGAGTCACAAGACAAAACGCGACGCGTTTCGACCTTTTAGGTCTTCTTCAGGCAAGACACAAACAAATAGGACAATGAAAAATGAACTAACAGGACAATGAAAATGAACTAAACTAAGCAAATAGGACAATGAAAAATGAACTAACAGGACAATGAAAATGAACTAAGCTAAGTGAAAAATTCGTTCATGTTCATTTTCATTGTCCTATTTGTTTGTGTCTTGCCTGAAGAAGACCTAAGAGGTCGAAACGCGTTGGCGGTTCGCTAACATTTATGTAAGCTTTGTTTAGATTTCCGCCTGCAGTTGTCTCACTTTGCCACTAGAACCATTTGGAAATTCAAATAATTCGAACAACAGGTTTTTATCGCGTACACAAGCCGAGGCAGAGCTGTGAACATCTCTAAGAGCAGTTTACCGTTTCCGCTAGTTTTACTCAGGACTGGCTATAGTGCGTTTTTATTCACCCACATCAAAAGTTTTCTTTTTTCAAATCAACGAAGGCAACATACAGTTTAGTCTTCTTAAGCCAAACATTTCTGCATTCTTGCATACAATATGAACAATGGTCAGGTTTACTGTAACCAGATGTGTATACTACACTAACTGATAATTAAAGCTACACCCACGGTGGGTATCTGCCTTGTTCACATAAGCTTTCTCGTCAATAGGGACGATGATCGATTCCGACCATTCAACCAGAAAAGTTCCCAAATCAAACTGCATACTGAAGAATACAAGAAGTAAGTAAATTAACGTATTGTCTGCATGTTTTAACAATTCTCTGACAACTTTGTCGGGGCTTGCACTTTTGCTAGCTTTGAGGCTACCGATACGGGCAAAAAAAGTCTTTTGCTTGGAAGTTCTTGGTCAAACAAACGCATCAAACACACTTTTCTCGCTATCTTCTGTAATGTCGCCTCCGCATTGATCGGTTTAGATAGTTTCATTGAATACACCGAAAAAGTGTTCATATTGTTCTCTAGTATTGATTGTTTGCCATTTTAATCGAAGATCACCAATGGACTCTTTCCGTGTTGGTACTACTATTGCTTTATCAGATTCATACCTCTATTGGGTTAGCAATTGTTGCTTGTTTCGTTGTTTTTTTGTTTTGTTTTGTTTCGTTTTGCTTTTTGCCGTTAACGTATGCTGTTTTTGATATTACGTGATTTATCGGATTGTTTTAACTGACTAAGATTTGCCTTTTCTCTATTTTGAATCACATTTCTTTATCTATCATTATTTTTCTGTTATTTGCCCCCGACTGTTCACGCCATGCACAATGCAAGATTACATATACACCTGGTGAATACTTCAATGGAATGATTAAAGTTGGTATTGAGTGCTGAGTTAGCATCTTGTAGATTATATTTAGTTTTTTTTTTTTTTTTTTAATCTTTTTAAGTCTTTCTTTGTAACGATACGAACAATCTTCAGACCATAACACACGTTCTGCAAAATCAGAGTTAAAACAGTGGAATTGTCAGTGAAAATCCACTCCGTTTGAACTCAATAGGTACGTGCTATAACTAACCCAGTGACCAACATGAAGTAGATGTTGTAGAAAGGGCAGAAAGCTCTATGTCGTTCCCCTCGAGAATCAGATGTTGTTATGGCAGAAAGCTCTATGTCGTTCCCGTCAATAATCAGATGTTGTTAGAGTAGAAAGCTCTGTGTTGTTCCCCTCAAGAATCAGATGTCGTTAGAGCAGAAAGCTCGATGTCGTTCCCCTCAAGAAGTAGATGTTGTTAGAGCTTTCTGCTCTATGTCGTTCCCCTCAAGAATTAGATGTTGTTAGGGCGGTAAGCTCTATGTCGTTCCCCTCAAGAAGTAGATGTTGTTAGGGCAGAAAGCTCTATGTCGTTCCCGTCAAGAATCAGATGTTGTTACAGCAGAAAGTTGTATGTCGTTCTCCTCAAGAAGTAAATGTTGTTAGAGCAGAAAGCTGTATGTCGTTCCCCTCAAGAAGTAGATGTTGTTACAGCAGAAAGCTCTATGTCGTTCCCCTCAAGAATGAGATGTTAGGACAGAAAGCTCTATGTCGTTTCCCTCAAGAATCAAATGTTGTTAGGGCAGAAAGCTCTATGGGTCGTTCCCCTCAAGAAGTAGATGTTGCTAGAGTAGAAAGCTCAAAGTCGTTCTCCTCAAGAAGTAGATGTTGTTAGAGCAGAAAGCTCGATGTCATTCCCCTCAAAAAGTATATGTTGTTCGAGCAGAAAGCTCTATATCGTTCCCCTCAAGAATCAGATGTTGTTCGAGCAGAAAGCTCTATGTCGTTCCCCTCAAGAATCAGATGTTGTTAGAACACAATCTCCTGCACTGCTGGACCTCTGCTCATGACATACAGTCCAAGATCCTATTTGAAGAGAGGAGGGGGGGGGGGGGGGGGGGGGGGGGGCGCAGGTCCCAGTGATCATAAAAGCTGACGAGACCATGGGGGGGGGGGGGGGGGGGGGGGGGGGGAGATAATTCAAATTGTCAGAGTTAAGATTACACTGTGGCTGGTGGTTCAAATTGCTCAGGAGGGTCAACCAGAAAAAAAAAAAAAAAAAAAGAATTAGCCAAGGATACTCAGGACAGTGGTGATATTGGGCATTCTAGCCAGCTTAATGTAGGTCACAGAACAGACTTTTTGGGGATCTTGTGGTAGTTTTTTTTTTTTTTATGGACGGGGAATCCTCTGACAAAGGGCCAACCGCTAGGAAGTGTGCTGCTTATGAGCTGTTTGCCTCTGACACAGGCTGTCTTCCTGATGGCCAGGACACACCTTTTAGGAAAATCTATCGGTGTCAGAGGGTGTGGATTACATTCAAACGCACACAGGCGCAAGCCACACTACTGAGATCCAGGATGTCAGAACTACTCACAAGAACACGTATGTATGTCACCGCCGACCAATGACGCCAACAAGGGCCAGATCCACATGCCAGGGAAGCTCAAAGAAGAAGAGAAAGTGTTTGGTTCCAGGCTGTGTGAAGGCGAACCACTATCCAAAGGTTCATGCCTTCATTCACCACATGCATGGTGCCTTTCAGAATGACTTCCACCTTTATCAGAGGTTGTCTTGTGGGGAGAGACAAGCGCTGAAGCAGGAAATCGTATGGCTGTTGGGATCTTGTGGAAACTGGGATAAGCTAGCGGGATTCATTAACAGGCAGCATCACACCACTATTGGCAATACAGTACCAGCGATTGTCAGCATGTGAGTGAGCCAGCTTAGAGACAGTTGAACTGGATTTTGCGCCAGCTCTCTTTCACTTGTATTGGTGGTCTGCATGAGCCCGGAGAAGCGGAAATGCTGGCACCCAGCACAAGCGGACATGGAATTCCCCAAGCCTTCAGCCTGTGATGTAAGTGCCTGAGACCGTGAAAGTGTGGGAGAAAAGCAAGCCCAGAGTGGGGGCTATGGCCAAGCGACGAGGAAACTCCGAAGCCAAAGGTGGCTGAAGTCAGTTGCTGGAGCGTTGCAAGTCTGCCAGCAACAGGGAAATCAGTGGCATTCAGAACATGTGGCCCATTCACCTCTTCAGCAGGCTGGGAGGGCAAGGCCGGACTAGCTGCTGACCAATTTGGAGGGTAACACCTCCATGCTCGTTTGTTTGAATACCCGAATTTGGAGCGTCACGTTGAACAGGTCCGGGCACGGGATGAATTACCTCGGGTGCAGGAACACGGCCTTCAGATGTTTTGGAGTGTCACAGAAGTTGAGGAGGACAGGAATCCTGTTTCCGCCTCACTCATGAGAACACTGGGGGTGTGACAGATTGAGGTGAATAGATGTCCTTTTCCCTTTCACCCCTAAAGACGCTGGCATAATAAGAGAATTTACAAATGGCAGTGTGTGTGTGTGTGTGTGTGTGTGTGTGTGTGTGTGCGTGCGTGCGTGCGTGCGTGCGTGCGTGCGTGCGTGCGTGCGTGCGTGCGTGCGTGCGTGCGTGCGTGCGTGTGTGTGTGTGTGTGTGTGTGCTTCCTGCCTTTCTCTAAGGACGCCCAAGAGGATGCCCTACCATCCTCTTCCATCGTGGGCCGGAATAGCTCAGTTGGTAGAGCGCCTGACTCGCGATCCTGGGGTTGCGGGTTCAAATTTCGGTACAGGGGATTTTTTCCCTCGGAGTTAACAATGGTTCTGACTCTATTCCCCAAACAGTCCTTCGAATGAGACTATAAACCGAGGTTCCGTGTGTGAACGCACGCACATCTTGCACATACGTCAAATCCCATCACCAACTTTCGGAAGAGAAGGCCAGTTTGGCCATTGGTATGGATGACACGTTGCATACAGCATGCACCTTCCCCGAAGATGGAGTATGACTGCCATAATGGCGGGATAAAAAACGGTCATTCACACAAAACTCCACTGTCTGTCTACACAGGCAGTGTCCGCAGGAGTATCAGCCTGCTTACGCAGAAAGAAAGAAAGAAAGAAAGAAAATCCTCTTCCATCAGCGGTGTGGTCCCTCGTGTGGTCGTCGTGCCCATCCCCTGTGCGCTCCATGGGGCTTTCCCAGTTTAAGAGATATCTGTTTTTGTCAGATGGCCAGGGGAGCTGACACAGAAGGCCAGGCGTCCTCCAGAGAAGACTACGTCCCAACGGTTAACCCACAAGGGGTTAGAGCATCCTGCTTTTGAGATGAAAGCCCCACTTTCAGTTGGCAGCAAGGTATCCAAAGGTGGTGGCCAGGAGGCAGGCCTGTCATTCAGCTAGCGTGTCTCTCTCTGCACTTGATAATGACCTCAAGTGAGGTGAAGGGCTCATTCCTCACAGCACCCTCCGGGTGAAAAGCTTTCCTCGTAAAGTTGGAGGGGGTGTAATGACACACGGATGCTGTAAACAGGCGAGCTCTTTGCCAAGTCGTTACTATAATGATGGAAGAATTGTTAACCTGCACTTGTTTTCCCCCCCCTACTTACTTAATTGTTCAGCATTATAATGTTTGGTCAATCAGTGGGCGATTGCAATTCTTAGAAGATCCAAGTAAAGGTTGTTCTGCACAATTCTTAGCCACTGACAATGCTTGGGTTATTGAACAGCAGAGCTGACCACTCAGACTGTTTCATGTTTTTTGATTTCCCTGCATCCTTAAATGGATCCTCAAGCATAGGCTCTCAAGATTGTCCCCTACATTTTGCACTGTTTGCGTAATGTTATTAGTTTTTTCAGCAACTTTTTTCCTCTCCACACTTTCCTTTTGATTTCTTCTACTACCTTCCACTGGCTGCTTTGGGGGTGCTGTTGGAATTTTTTTTGAACCCTTGGTGGTGAGAACACCACAGAATTACGGACTGTGGTGTGTCTCTATTTGACGCCAAGAGCACAGATACAATCAGCCGTGTCTCCTGGACGAGTCCGATCCAGCGGACGAAAGGCCTAGGAGCTGGCGATACATATAGATATGCCTTCGAGAGGGATTGCGATGGTTCCCTCATACAGCTAGTGAAGGGTTTTTCTTCAGTCAAGACGAAGATATCGATCGGTTAAATGCAGAAGTGTCAGATTTAAATAAAGTTTTATTCCCCTGTCCACTGATTTTATGAACCGAGGAGTTGTTTAATTGAAATCCAAATTCCTTTATATGAATGTATGTCATATGTGAGAAAATGGGTAATGTGACAACATTATTGTTTATTTGCTGTGAATGTGTGCGACCACAAATTAATTTCTCAAATTGAGATAATAAAGTTTACTTGACTTGACTTGACTTGATTCATAAAATACAATGTCCCATTTTCTTCATCTTCAACTTGAAAAAAAAAAAATTCAAATCTTTGCCAAGTCATTACCTATATGATGGAAGACTTGTTAACTTGCGTT
>JADBJO010002267.1:272500-275000 GCA_016801955.1 Conus betulinus
TCGCCAGTATCTCCAGTGACAGCCAACCTGTACATGGAACATTTTGAAAAAGTAGCCCTTGAGACCGCTGCCAACTCTCCCAGCATGTGGCACCGCTATGTGGATGACACCATGACCGCATACAGGAGACAGAGGTCGACAGCTTCACCACTCGCCTGAATTCCATTGACGACAGTATCCAATTCACCTCGGAAACTGAAGCAGAAGGAAAGATTCCGTTCCTGGACACACTCATCACCCGAACCCACCCACACTGGCCAATATCTGAACTTTCACTCTAACCACCCCCTCCAGCACAAGAGATCTGTTGTCAACACCCTCATGCACACAGCCTCTGTACTGTGTTCCACTAAGAGGAAGCTGAAAGAAGAAGAACACATCAAGACTGCCCTTTCCGCTAATGGATACCCTGCATGGATGTGGGACAACCCTCGAGTTCGCTACCCTTCTTCTACAGATACGGACAGTGTGAAAGTGGGGATCCCTTACATTAAAGGAGTCTCAGAGCGTCTAGCCAGGACCTTCCAACAACATGGATGCAAAGTGTTCCACAAACCCACCAACTCCCTACGCCAGCAACTGACCCATGTCAAAGACAAAACGGACCCCCTCAAGCAGTGTGGTGTAGTGTACCAGGTAGGGTGTCAAGACTGTACCCATACCTACATTGGCGAGACAGCAAGACCACTCACCACCCGTCTACAGGAACACCAAAACCGATCTACTTCTGCCATACATGAACATCTACAAGCCACAGGCCACAGTTTCAGCCCACAAGAAACCAAGATCTTATCTGCAGAGCCCTTCCTCACAAAAAGAAAAATTAAAGAAGCCATCGAAATTAAGACCAGACGCCCCAGCCTGAACAGAGATCAAGGCTTTGAACTTCCTCCCATCTACAATCAGATCCTGACAACCGTTCACCCCACACAACAGTCGTCCCACCAGGCCTCGCTGCCACAACAGCAACAGTGAGCTGAAGAAGACAGGGCGACCCTGTCGAAACATTCTCCAAGTAAGTTTTTGATTCTCATTAAACATAGGATTAACAAACAGAATCCTGCTGATGTCCATTAAACACAGGATTAACAGACAGAATCCTGCTGATGTCCATTAAACACAGGATTAACAGACAGAATCCTGCTGATGTCTATTAAACGCTGGTACACAAGACGGGATCCTGATGATGTCCATTACACACCAGATAACGCGGCTGGATTTTTCCAGATGTAAGTTTACCTGTACTACCATCAGATTATGAGGCTGGATTTTTTTCTGATGAAGCCTTACCTGTATTACGATCAGATTACGAGGCTGGATTTTTTTTCTTCTGATGTAGCCTTGCCTGTATTACCATCAGATCAGATTACGAGGCTGGATTTTTTTTTCTTCTGATGTAGCCTTACCTGTGCTGCCATGGGGCTGGATCATTGTGACGTCCGTTCTCTGCTGCCACGTGAGTCATGATCCTGCTGACGTCCACTAATTATCTACGCCCCAGGCAATAATTATCCTGCCGATGTCCATTGACTGCCTGCATGGCTAGATGCTGTGATGGCGGACGAGCAGGTCAATACAGCCGGCTAACCCATCTGACGTCAAGGAACTACCGGCATTGTGAAGTGTTATGATGGCAGACATAGAGGTATACAAACCTGGGTCGCCAGTTTGGCCACGTGGAGGGCCGCATCCTGCTGACTGTCAATTAACTGTCAGCCTGAGCTGCTGCACTGGGTCGATGACTGGCAGAGAGACTGGAGTCTGCCTCATCGTCATCGTCATCTTTATTGTTGTCATTATCAAACATTGTAGTGGTTGTTATTGTAGTGTGTTGTTGCATCTAGTATCATTATCATTTTCATCATCCTCATCGTTCTTGTTGTCATGATCAACATTGGGGTTGTTGTTGTTTGTTGTCTTGTTATTACATCTATTATCATTAGCGTTTTCATCATCATCATCGTCATTGTTGTCATTATCAACATTGTGGTTGTTGTTATTGTGTTGTTATTACATCCATAATCATTATCATTTTCATCATCATCATTTATTGTTATCATTATCAACATTGTGGCTGTTGTTATTGTATTGTTGTTCCATTATTATCTTTATCATTTTCATCATCATCTTTATTGTTATCATTATCAACATTGTGTTTGTTGTTATTGTAGAGTTGTTACATCTGTTATTATTATCATTTTCATCATCATCATCATCTTTATTGTTACCATTATCAACATTGTTGTTGTTGTTGTTGTATTGTTATTACATCTATAATCATTATTATCATCTTTGTTGTTGTTGCTGTCGTTACTGATCAATGATAGCAGTGTCATCTTCCAAGCGTTCATTTCCCACAGATAGTCAAAAGCACAAGCTCACGCACACGCATACACACACAGGCACACGCACGCGCGCATGCATATACAAAAAAAAAAAGCGCACGAGTGCCCACGCACACATGCACATACACGTGCATAGACACACAAACGCGCACACA
>JADBJO010002267.1:277500-282500 GCA_016801955.1 Conus betulinus
GGACTGAAAAGTTTTTTCAAGAGAACACATGCAAAATATTTTGTGAGAGATTCAAAGGAAGTAAATTCGTGTTTGAGAGCCCCCCCCCCCCCCCCCCCCCCCCTTTCCCCACATTACACATTACAAATTGTGGTAGTTCCTTCCCTTGATGCGTGTCCTCGATGACCACAGATCCATAGGGAGGCAGAGCGTTGTCAAACATACTCTAGTCCTGACTGTCCTCAACACGATGCTCAGCAGCTGGGTGGCACTTTCCGCCATCAGCATCAGACCCTAACCATGAGCTGGCGTCAGATACTCCGGTTACACGATCATCCCCACCCTGGCAGCAAAATGGCATTAGGAGTCGTGACCTGCATCCTGTCCGGGTCACTGAGAATGGAAGGAGTTCATCTCCGAATCGCTTGCCTAGAGCTTCTTCCTTCTAGCTCAATTGATGATTGTTAAATTCAGCCATTATTTCACTGTTGAAAGATTGAGAATCATCATCATTGTCGTTGTCATTGTCTCTGCCTCCCCTCTCCTCTCCTCGCGTACTACTCGCACAGAGACAGACAGGCAGACAGATAAACAGAAACAACAACAAGAACAACAGCAACAACAACAATGGGTGGCGATCCGTCTTGCCAGGCGTCAGACTGTGAAAATTGTGTCACAAGTAGTAGTATTCCTTTATTGCTCTAAACAGCCTTCATAATACCAGTCCAGGTCCTCTTTGTTGGAACTAACCTGAAGAGGAGGTTCCCTCTGGTGGAGGACAGAAAAACAAAACACCAAACACGGACAGAGAGTCGTGTCAGCCTATAGACAGGTTGTGACCCTCTCACCAACAGACGGGGATTTTTTTTTTTTTTTTTTTTTTTTTTTTTTTTTTGTGCGTACGCAGGCTGATGCTCCTGCGAACACTCCCTGTATAGACAGGTAAGGGATTGATCCCATCTACCCAACAAAGGGGACTGGAGTTCTGTGTGTATTTTTTTTTTTTTTTTTTTTTTTTTTTTTATCCAGCCATTAAGTCGCGCCATACTCCATCTTCGGGCAAGGTGCATGCTATGTGTAACATGTCATCCATACCAACGGCCAAACTGGCCTTCTCTTCCGAAAGTTGGTGATGGGAATTGACGTGTGTGCAAGATGTTGTGCGTGCGTTCACACACGGAACCTCGGCTTAGAGTCTCATTCTAAAGACTGTATGGGAAATGGAGTCCGAACCAATGTTAACTCCGAGGAAAAAATCCCCCTGTATCGAAGACCCGCAACCCCAAGATTACGAGTCCGGTGCTCTATCAACCGAGCTATTCCGGCCCCAGACAGGGACACTACGAGATCAGTAACTACATGCTCAGGACCACTGGTCAGGCTCTCAGTTGCCTAGCGACACAACGTCAGTCCCTGCTCAACACTGTTTCATATCCAACGCCCCTGCTGGGGTATCACTGCTGGCGGGGGAAACAACCCGTATCTGTCTACATTCTATTATCACAAGTTGTCTCCCATGAACTGCAAACACCGAGTTCTGTCCTGGAGAAGAACCGAGAAGAGTTTATTTCATACTATCCGTTTTGATCTTCATCTATATATCCGTGGCGCTGAGATTCATCCTGTCGCATAAATCTCTAGGAAAAATAAAGCGCGCCCTTATTTTACCCATGCATTTTTTAATGTACCACACACACACACATGTACACGCGCGCACATGCGCACGCACGCGCTCAAACATGCACACACACACATGCATACACACATGCAGGTATGCACACGCGCGCGCGCGCGCGCGCGCACACACACACACACACACACACACACACACACACACACACACACAGAGAGCAATTGCGGAACTTTATTTAAAGTTTCCAAACAAGCAAAACGCACTTAAAAATGAAAGAAAACAAGAATAAAATAAAACAAAACCATAATTTTTAAAAGTTTTGAAATAAAAATAATATATAGTTTGATTTCACATCTTTAAAATTACACAGCTCTATTGGAATTCTTCGTCAGTGCAGTAACGAAAAGAGCAATATAACAAACCGTGCTGTTTCGCTGTTTCAGATGATTTGAAACGCTGGTCGCACACATATATATAATAATATAATAATATATAATATATAATATACATAATATATATAATTACAGTTCGACACTAAGAAGACGAGGGGGTAGAAGGGGTAGGTCTTACCCACTTTCAAACAACTGAAACCAGGTCATCACGAAACATTGAGTAACGATTACGATGCGTTTTGAATCTCTCTCTCTCTCTCTCTCTCTCTCTCTCTCTCTCTCTCTCTCTCTCTCTCTCTCTCCCCCCCCCCCCCCCCCTCCCAACATTCTCCCCCCCCCCCCCCTCCTCCCAACATTCCTCCTATTCCTCATGACTCGAAAACCAGTCTTGCTTTACGAACAGAATGTGGAATATGAATATAATGCTTGTGTGTGTGTGTGTGTGTGTGTGTGTGTGTGTGTGTGTGTGTGTGTGTGTGTGTGCGCGCGTGCGTGCGTGCGTGCGCGTGCGTGCGTGCGTGCGTGCGTGCGTGCGTGTGTGTGTGTGTGGTGTGTGTGTGTGTGTGTGTGTGTGTGCGCGCGCGCGCGCGCGCAACTGCGTGCGTGCGTGCGTGCGTGCGTGCGTGCGTGCGTGCGTGTGTGTGTGTGTGTGTGTGTGTGTGTGTGTGTGTGTGTGTGTGTGTGTGACAGTTTTAGCGGGTATATATAATTATTGTCTGTAATGCTTATATGAATTATCACTTTTTTTCTGTATATTGTGTAGTAGTGTGTATGTGTTAGCATCCTTCGTCCCAGAATGGACAAAGGCCGGGTAAAAAAGAAAACATCTTGCTGCTAAACTGTTACCCTTGAGAATCTCTCTCTCTCTCTCTCTCTCTCTCCTCTCTCTCTCTCTCTCTCTTTCTCTCTCTGCACCGGGTTTTATTGCAAAAAACCCACTATGAGGGGAGCATTTCAACACATGGACAATAATACCCATTCCTAAGACGAAATGACGTCATGGTAGTGAGAATGACGTCACCCACTTCTCCCGTCATATGACGGGCAAGTATCATTGTACACCAAGGCACCCATGCCTCTTCTCTGCACTCATGACAGTCCATAAGTTGTTTTTTTTTTCTTCACCCTGAACTCACCTGTTCATCCGTGACAATGACTGCGTTGCAAATACGCAACTACGGCTGTTATTCATCATCAAGATTATGACAAGAAAAACAGCAGCAACAAAAACATACTGCTGCTGCAACTGCTGCTACCACCACCGCCACCACCACCACCACCACTGTCAAATCACGAAATAGCAATGTCAGCTCTCATGTAAGAGATCCAACGTCATTTGACACAAAATCGGAAACGCTGTTACAAAGTCAAACAGCGCATCACAGGAAAAAACAACAACAAACAAACAACGCAAGGCTCTTCATTATGGTAAGATACAACATAGTTTGATACAATACAGCCAGATTAGGGTGCAGTTCAATGCAATGCGATCGCTGCCCAGTCCAATTCACAACAGTAAGGTGTGATACGCCACACTACTACCCTGCAACAGTAACGGTACAATACCGTACAGTTCGTACGAGCCCAACCTCTCAGGCCGCGTGTTTACACCGGTATACAACTGGACGGTGATTTTCCACACACACACCGTCAGTGTCTCTCTGTGCTAGGGTGATGACTCAAGTTACATACCGATAGTCACAAGCACTTGACAGTCACAAGCACTTGACAGTCACAGACACTTGACAGTCACAAGCACTTGACAGTCACAAGCACTCGACAGTCACAAACACTGACAGTCACAAACACTGACAGTAATGCCTCGTGTGTTTGGGGACAGAGCATCACAGCTGATCATATTATCTCATGTGCCGCTGTCAAACAGCTTATACCCCACGCTTTCTACATACACAGTTAGATATATTTTGGAATCACCAGTGTTAACCTATGAACTCTTTCTTTATCGAAGAGTCCAGTGAGTAAGTACTGATAGTTTCTTACATTCATGATCTCATACTTATGAGGTTACTTTTAAGTGAGTCAATCATTAGCCTACTACTAAATCTACATAAATATATACGAAAGACCATCATCTTCATCCGTCCCCTACATCTCACTGTTCTCTCCCATGTCAAAACCATTTGTCGGTTTCAAAGCTTAACATGAGGGTTTGGGGTTGTTTGTTTACTTACTTATTTTTGTGATGATGAGTCCCCCCCCCCCCCCCCCCCCTCCCCCCCCCCCCCCCCCCCCCCCCCCCCCCCCCCCCCCCCCCCGTCTAATATCACCTCGAGTGGATAGACGTTAAATTTAAAACTAACTAATCACTGACAGTCACAAACACTGACGGTCACACACACCGATTTTGAGACTGCGCCTGGTTTGTGACTACAAATATGCACCAACGGTCACAAAAACACTGAGAGTGACTTCGTGCCGGGGTAGAGACACAAGTATACGCCGACAGTCGAAACCCAACACACACACACATACACACACACACACACACACGCACACGCACACACACACACACGCACACACACACACGCACACGCACACACACACACGCGCGCGCGCGCACACACACACACACACATACACACACGCACATATATATACACAAACACACACACACACACACAAACACGCGCGCGCGCGCGCGCGCGCGCGCCCACACACACACACACACACACACACACACACACACACACACACACACACACGTACAACACCACACACACACACCACACACACACACACACACACACACACACACACACACACACACACACACACACGCTTATAGTCAAACTATGAAACGATCGTGCCAGTCAATGCGACGGTCCCATACAGCTTCACAGTGACAATGACAGTGGCGTGCATGTGAGAACGGTCTATGTCTGTCACTGTGGCATTCAGCAGGGGGGAGCCACGATGCTCCAGTCTGGCATGCGTCGTCACACGGTTCCAGATCTGTCTCCTCGGACACGTGGGTG
>JADBJO010002267.1:287500-290000 GCA_016801955.1 Conus betulinus
TCTCTCTCCACATATACTCGTATACTCTACTAAGTGTATTCCAGTTCCTAATTGCATCACCTGAGGTATTTGATTATACTGAAGAGCTTTTTCCTTGAATTATTTAGCAGTTTTCTTACTGTCTCCTACCACTTTTGAAAATCCAGTCAAAACCTTGAGTGAAGAACTCAACTGGAGACTGAAAACTGAGGCAGAGACATTGATGTTAGTCTTACCTTTGCCAGCTGGGAACTGACACTTTTCCTGAAAATCAAGGTAAGTATGGGGACCCGTCCAGCTGGACTCATATCCATTACTTTACAAACCAGGTTCTGTAATGTTCGCTGACCTGGATCCCAAGTATGTCCACGAAAACCGGCCCAGCACAGGACCAGGAATGTAGGCTACTACGAGGTCACATGGACGCCAAGTCAGTTGGCCTACAGGAAAGGGACCCATCACCAGAAAATGGAGAGAGATCTGCACACCTCTCCACCTTTAAAACTTAATCGAGTCTTGTCGGAAGCAGGTTTCCGACACTGTTCACATCGCTTGAAGGCATGTCGGACGCATACTTCCGACAGAGTTTGACTGACAATTTTAAAATCATGCCGCCTACTTTCGTGTATTCTGTAGTAGTTTTATAAGGATTTGAATTGTCCTACTCTCAGTTTCCCGCGATCACACGATTTTGAACACGATCACACGATTTTGAGTGGATCAAGCATTTTGTGGTCAAATTCTTGTGTTTTATGCAGTTGTCATAAATATACTATTCTCTGTAGGTCATACCAAGTGCTCAGAAGTGTAACTGAACTTGTGTGGGAGGATAGAGAGCATGAAGAAGTGGATTACAGTGTGCACAAAAAGTTTTTTTTTGTTTTTCTGCAAATGTGTATCATTTTGGATTACTTACATCATGTGAACTGTGTTTGCAAAAAAAATCGTGTGATCTGAGGGACAAACTGGTCCATTATGGCTGTGACTGGATTGAGTTAAAGATACACCTCTTAGTGCCCACTGGACTACCATTCAAAACTATGACGACATTCTTTTCCTGTATGATGAGATGACGTGTGGAGATTCCAGCCCAAGCAAAGACAGACTGACTCTACTGAAACACTGTGGATTAGTATATTTCAATCATGTGTACACAGTCAAGTTTTGTGAGTGAAACTGCACTTAACCTGTGTCGTTCCATTTGTTGTGCACACATCACTTCATGTTTGAACTTACTTCTATTTCTGTCCGTCACCTGAAGCACTTGTAAGCGTATAAGCTAAGCAATCCTTGAGTATTTTTAACAGTTCCGAAGAAGAAAAAAAAAAAACCTCTTTCGGTGACTAGCTCCAGAAAGCTGCTCCTTTCCACCATTAGTAAGAGAGAGAATGGAGGTGGATTTTGAGATTTAAGCCGCTACACCATTCTAAAAGAGAACTCGCTTTGTTTCCTTCCCCCTGGAGGACCAACACCTTCCACCACTACTCGTCACAGTCGTCATCCTCCTCCTCCTCCTCCTCTTCATTGCTGGCATCACATCATCGGTGGACTGCTGGCTGTCCCAGGCCCACCCAATGTCACCGTCTTCATCATTATCACCACCCCCACTACCATCACCATTGTTGTCGTCATGGTCACTGTCATCATTGTTTCCGCCGCACACCCAATGAAAACCACAGGTGAGGATGGCTGCAGACACTGTGGTCCACTGGGGGCTGGAATAGCTCAGTTGGTAGAGCGCCGGACTCGTAATCCAAGGGTTGCGGGTTCGAATCTCCAACGGGCCGTTTCGGTACAGAGGGATTTTTCCCTCGGAGTTACCACTGGTTCGGACTCCATTTCCCATACAGTCCTTCGAACGACACTATAAACCGAGGTTCCATGTGTGAACGCACGCATAACATCTTGCACACACACGTCAAATCCCATCACCAACTTTCGGAAGAGAAGGCCAGTATGGCCGTTGGTATGGATGACACGTTACACATAGCATGCACCTTGCCCGAAGATGGAGTATGGCTGCCTTAATGGCGGGATAAAAAGAAACCGGTCATACACACAAAACTCCATTCCCTTTGGTGGGCAGATGGGATTAATACTTGCCTGTCTATACAGGGAGTGTCCGCAGGAGTATCAGCCTGCGTACGAAGAAGAAGAAGAAGAAGAAGAAGAAGAAGAAGAAGAAGAAGACTGTGATCCACTGATGAAGTCCCACTCACCTGGTTGACGGTCCAACTCGACATCACTGTCAGGAAAGCTTCTCACAGTTACACCTGCAGGAGAACTTCCACCAGCTGGTCCAGCGGGAGGAGAAGAAGGAGAAAGAGAAGGTGGAGGAGGAGGAGGAGGAGGAGGAGGAATGGTCAGCAGACAGGCGCGTTGGTAACCTCCCAGCCAGTCGGTGGGGTTTTCTTCCGTGAGGTCTGATCTGGAACAGTGCCATGCTGGGGATGAGGATGATTAGGGGGAAACAGGGGGGGGGGGGGGGGGGGGGTGGGGGGGGAGAGGGAGTGTCATGTCA
>JADBJO010002267.1:297500-300000 GCA_016801955.1 Conus betulinus
CAGACAACAAACAATATCATGGCTGAGTCACTTACACAGTGTAACTGTGTGGCTGAGGGTGGTATGTCTTACACCTCTACACAGACAAGATCACGGCGGCCGGCTGACTCATTTACACAGTGTAATTTTGTAGCTAACGGGAGTGTATGCTTTTCACCTCTACACCCAGACAACGATATTATGGCTGACTCATGCGCACAGTGTAATTGTGTGGCTAACGGGTGGGTGTATCCTACATCTCTACATAGACAATATAATGGGCGACTCACCTGCACAGTGTAATTGTGTGGCTGACGGGTGGGTGTATCCTACATCTCTACACAGACAAAATCATGGGTGACTCACCTGCACAGTTTAATTGTGTGGCTGACGGATGGGTGTATCCTACATCTCTACACAGACAATGTCATGGGTGACTCACCTGCACAGTGTAATTGTGTGGCTGACGGGTGGGTGTATCCTACATCTCTACACAGACAAAATCATGGGTGACTCACCTGCACAGTGTAATTGTGTGGCTGACGGGTGGGTGTATCCTACATCTCTACACAGACAATGTCATGGGTGACTCACCTGCACAGTGTAATTGTGTGGCTGACGGGTGGGTATGCCATACACCTCGTACACCATGGCGTCCGCCGTATCCTGCACACCACACGTCATAGGAAGGGTAGGATGATTCTCCCACTGAGAGCCATCCTTGTCAAAAATTCACTCCTCTGTCCAGTGTTGTGTGTCTTTAGTAAGCACAGCTTTGCATATTGACTTATGTGTATTGGTATGCAGGGTTATTCTAAACATGACTTGGCATCTTTTTGTTTACAAAACTACGATTGAAAAAACAACAGTATCTAGACACGTTTGAGTTATCTTTTGTCACAAATTTTCTACCTTACTCCCCAAACTATTCACTGTCATGATTTTAGGGATTTCATGAAATAGAAAGCAACAGAATTGCTAATAGAGCTGACCACTGTCCACTTGCCAGAGTAACAAGACAGACTTAGAACCTAAAGAACCTAAGGCAATTGAAACAAACTGCAGCGTTACCGAAACACGACGAAAAAGCGAAAAGAGCACACAAACAAAGTGTGAAGTAACGCACTTTAATGCATGACACAAAACAAGACAAGAAATTTTCGGCAATAAACCTTCCTCAGCGACAAAACAATGAACACAGTACAGACAAAAAACATGTGCAATACTCCCCTTGTGAAGCCAAAGTGGTGAATGAAGTGAAAAGAGGGGCAGTGGGAGAGAGGGTGAGTAGTGTTCGAGGAAGATGGCACGAGGAAAGAGGGTAGAGTGAAGCGAGGAGGAGGAAAAGGGGGAGAGAGAGAGAGAGAGAGAGAGAGAGAGAGAGAGAGAGAGAGAGAGAGAGAGAGAGAGAGAGAGAGAGAGAGAGAGAATGAGAGTAGAGGAAGAGTGGAGAGTGAGAGAGTATGTCTGTACTGTTTTCATTGTTTTGTCGCTGAGGAAGGCTTATTGCCGAACATTTCTTGTCTTGTTTTTGTGTCGTGCATGAAAGTGCGTTAATTCACACTTTGTTTTGTGTGCTCTTTTCGCTTTTTCGTCCTAAAGAAGCTAAATCTTCACTGATCTCTCGCAGTGGTCAGGCAGACAGACGTAGAACCTGACGACAGACAGAATTAGAACCTAACCATAGGAATGTTCACTGTCCCTTTAGTATGGTAGATAGCTAGCTAGATATAAACTGACTGGATGGTGGTGACATCACGTTCAATGAATTTAACAGCAGTATTTTTTGTTTGTTTGTTTGTTTTTAACAATGTCGGCAGAGATCAAGTACATGGACTGAGACCAATTCAGTAATCATCGATAACATTAACAACGGACACAACACATGACTTTCGGTCAGTTCAACAACTGCTTTATAACATGGGCGGCCATCACTAGACAAAGGCACACAAATCAAATCAATAGCTGCTTTATAACAAGGCCCGCACATATCCATAGACATCGATCAGTTCAACAACTGTTTGACAACATAGACTGCAATGGAAAGAGGAGACAGCGGATAAAACGCCAGGTTGAAATGTACAGTGGAGCACTGGATCATACATGTGAGGGAAGAAATACACCCTTTCCTCTTGAACTACTTCGTCTCCTCTCCTCACTATTGAAAGGGGCCTATAGCTGTAATAGTTGGGATTCCCTTCCTAAGAAATCACTCTTTCTTTAACCTTTTTTTTTTTTTTTTGCTGTCCCAACCTCTGCGCCACCTCAGAGGCAGTGCACCCACGCCGCTCATTCCGACACCCCGTCCACACCCACAGCCCGGTCGGCCCCGCCGCAGCCCCGGCACCGGCAATCCACAGGGAGCAGTCAATGTCAAGTCGTCAAGAGGCAACCCACCGGAGGAGACACTGCACTACTGCCGAGTCACTTTCGGTGGTGTTCAGTGGCGCCTGTTCTGATCTAACATACGCAGGATACCACCTACTAAGCCCCCTACTGACGACAATAATTGCTTAGTCGC
>JADBJO010002267.1:305000-307500 GCA_016801955.1 Conus betulinus
TCAGTCTGTGAGTAGCGCCGTTCAACGCTAGTGAGTCGTCTGCTCGCGTAGTAGACTGCGCGGCGGATTCCTTTCTTTGTCTGCACCAGTACCGCGCCTAGTCCAACTGGGCTCGCATCAGCGATGACGCGCGTTTCAGCTTTCGGATCAAAATAGGCCAGTGTGTCCGCATTTGAAAGGTCTGTTTTCAGCTGAACGAACGCTTTCTGCTGCTCTTTACCCCATTGATACCCTGTATCTTTTCTGGTCAATTTTCGTAGAGGCTCGGATTTTGTCGCGAGATCTTTGATAAAACGAGCGCTGAAATTGACTAGTCCCAGAAAACTTCTCACTTCAGCTGCACTTTTGGGCGGTTGTGCATTCTTTACTGCCTCAACTTTTGCCGATGTTGGGCCAATCCCTTTTTCAGACAGTAGAAAACCCATGAACTGAAGTTCAGACATGCGAAAAACGCACTTTTCTCTGTTCAATGTCAGACCGGCTTCTTGCAACGTTTTCAGAACTTTTTCCAGACGCCTATCGTGTTCTTCCACACTATCAGCGTAAATAATGATGTCATCAGTCATGTTTCGCGCACCCTGGCACTCGCGAGAACGTTCTGTATCGTGTACTGATAGATCTCCGGCGCACTTGTGACTCCAAACATGAGTCTTTTGTACCGAAAGAGTCCAGTGTGTGTCGCAAACGTTGTGACATGACGCGAGTCTTCATCCAGCTCCAGTTGGTGAAAACCCATGTTTAAATCAAGTTTGGAGAACACTTTGCTGCCGTTCATGTCATGCAGGCTTTCTTCAACGGTTTGGAATTGGGTATCTTTCTCTTTCGATCGCTTCATTCGCCTGTCGCATATCCACACAAATGCGGATATCCTTTCCGTTTGATTTGGGAACTACAACAATCGGGCTGACAAACGATGTCGGCCCTTCTGCTTTTTCAATGATGTCGAGCTTTTCAAGCTCTTCAATTTTCTCTTCGACTTTTTTTCCGCAGACTGAACGGAATCCGGCGTGCTGCCTGAACGACAGGCTTTACATC
The DNA here is from genome assembly GCA_016801955.1 of Conus betulinus. Classification (NCBI taxonomy): domain Eukaryota; kingdom Metazoa; phylum Mollusca; class Gastropoda; order Neogastropoda; family Conidae; genus Conus; species Conus betulinus. The sequence goes on from JADBJO010002267.1 coordinate 306,036, forward strand.
CGATTTTACATGCAATTTCACTGTGTGATTCTTCAGTTTCCCCAAACCATCATACAGGCTCTTGTATTTCAACTCAGGTTTCTCTGTCTGCACAGCGCCTACGTCATGCACCAATGTAGGTAAGCCCACTTTCAAAACACCCATTTTTTTCTGCCGTTTCCTTGCCCAACAAAGAAAGCCCTTTTCCGTCAATTACAACAAACTCAGCGCTGTGCTTATTTTTGTTTGGCTGTGCTGACAGATCCACCTGAGCTTCGAAAGTACCGAGTACTTTCAACGGCCTCGAAGACCCATATGCAAACAAACACTTTCCCCGTTTTGTTGGCATGAGAACTGCATGCAATGTTCCTGCCTTTCATCCTTTCCCACGTGTCCTTGTCTATGATGTTGGCACTTGCCCCAGAGTCAATGCACGCAGATATTTCCACCCCTCCCACAACAATGTCAATCATTTCTAATTTCTTCCCGTTCCCCACAGCTGCAAAAGAAAAGTTAGACACACCCGACACAAGACGTGCACTCATCTGCTCTTCATCCTCGTCGCCAGTTGTAGAATCGTCTCCTCTTACTGAGTACGATTCTAGCACATGCTCCCAGGCACACTCACAGCACGATACCGAACTCTAAGTTCAAACATGCATTTATTCCGTTCCAGCTTCTACCTCCTTCTTCCTCATCCCTTTACTCTCCAACTCTCACTCTCATTCTCTGACCTTACTCTCTAACTAAAATGTCTTTACTACAAACATACAATACACTACATTCCCTTTCTTCCTTCAGACTAGATATCCAACATAAATGTCTCTAATATTAACAACACATTACAACACACACACATACACACTCGTCTGACATCACTTTTAGTGGAAAGACGTTAAACTGAAGAAACTGAACACACACACACACACACACACACACACACACACACACACACACACACACAAACACACACGTACGCGCGCGCGCGCGCGCGCACACACACACACATATGTGATCACGTACACATGAACACACAAACATGTGTTCATATTCTATTACACACACATATTTTCTTAGTACACATACATACACACATGCATACATACACACACTGTCACACACACACACACACACACACACACACACACACACACACACACACACACACACACACACACACACACACACACAACAACAACAACAAACAACAACAACAAACTTGTAATACGCCTATACTATCTTCGCTGTCGCTGAGTCATCGGGAAATCCCATTTGGGGATTGAACACATCACACACGAAGACCCCTGTCTTTTTTTGGTGGATGTATGAAGAGACAGATCTTAAGAAACAAAACAAAACAAAACAAACAAACAAAGGAAAATTTAGTTCAAACAAAATATCCACGATGCGTCACATTAAAACCGAGAATGAAAAGTAAGCCGAAAAGTGTGTCTCGTCTAAATTAAAAAGTGTCAGATACTCGGGA
>JADBJO010002267.1:311955-314455 GCA_016801955.1 Conus betulinus
TTTTTTTCCCATCCCCACCCTGGTGTACGCAAAATATTAACTGATGTCAATCGTACAACACAAGTAGTGAGAACTTGCAGATAACAAGCGCTTAAATCATGTAACAAACTATAATCACCACGAGTGGCAAAAGTATAGAGTAAATATATCGACCGGCGATTCTGAATGATGGAGAAGGAAGGGAGGGGTGGGGAAGGGGCTGGAGGGAGGTGGTAAGGCGACGGGCTGGGAGGGGGGAAGAAATCAGAGGGGTGTGTGTGTGTGTGTGTGTGTGTGTGTGTGTGTGTGTGTGTGTGTGTGTGTGTCTGTGTGTGTATGCGAATACAACAGCTGTAACACATATACCATGAAAATGCATATAATCTTTTTTTTCTCTTGTTGTCTCATCTAACTTGCAGCTTTAGTGGCACTATTCCTCACCCCTCCCCTCCCCTAGCCGCGCGTTATAGCTCTCGTCCACACACATACACTGTTTTGTCCTTTTCATCGACACCGGCAACCCACAGGGAGCAAGCAGTCAACGTCAAGTTGTCGTTGTGAGGTAACCCAACAGAAGAGACACTGCGCTTCTGCCAAATCACTTCGGGCGTGCTCACCGATGTCACTCTGTTCTGATCCAGCAGACGCATAACGCACCACCTACTGACGACAGTGGTTGCTTAGTCGCGGAGCCAGCATGGGTAAGCCGTCCACCTCCGGAGGGCGTCACCACGTCCATCCCACCACAGTCCCTGTGAACTTGCCGATAATGGTGACCCCCACACGAACTCACCTAGGGCATAGAATAGACAGGGGTAAAAAACACAAACATACCAAAAAAAAAAAAAAAAACCGAAATATCCTGGGGTCATCATTAGAGCAAAGCATGAAGTGCTGACGAAACTGGAGACTTTTTTTTTTTTTTTTTTTTTTTTTTGCTAATTGATGAGGACGGTGTGATGATAAAGATGATGTGTGTGGAGTTTCATTCTGGTCTGAGACTGTGTAGAGGTGGCTCTGTGCTTGTTTCCATGGCATGTCGGCGTATACACTAACTGAACAAAGTCACTTACAAAGTGAGGTGACCGCAGGGGAAACTGAAACAACATTTTAAGAAGAGTTCTTAGTGAGTCCGCCAATAGGAGAAGGCAAGTGATCGCTGGTTCTTCGTTTTCATTGTCCGAAACGTTGCTTATCTTGCCTGGAGAGGACGAAGAGGTCGAAACGCGTCGTGTTTTTCGTCTTGTAACTTGTTCGTCCTTTCTTTTTGGGCGGGCTCACTATGAATTAGTCTTGAAATTTACCTGAGCACACACAAAAAACGTGGCCCCCAAACTCCTGATTTGATTATGCTTTAATATTATGAGACTGTGATCAACCATTTATCTAGATTCGGTATGTCTTATAATTTGAAATGGTGAATTCTTTCATATATGTTGCCATAAAAAGAAAAAGCCCGTTTATCATTTAACGTGTATTGGAATAGGGTTTCAACTTAAACTCCGGACTGGTAGTGAAGAGATGAATTCTGGGTTCTCTGATAGGTAAATTTACTGAGGTGTCTAGTCTTACAGCTAGTCGAAGGTCGAAGGCGAGAAACGGTTCATATCTCTATGCATCATTAGTGCTTAAGTAATACCATGCTTAACTGCCCTGAAGTTAGTATCTGACAGAGATAATATTACGCAGTTTGAAAGAATTCCGAAGACAGTTTAAGGAAGACGATTTTATATGGATTTTTGTTTGTTTGTTTGTTTTTTTAAGAACTCGCTATGGGACAATGACTGAAGTTTTCGACCTATTATCGCTCAAACAAACAATGAAGAGATGAGGAATAATCGATAAATAATTGAATAAGCCCGTGGAAAATGAGCTTAATCGCATCTATGTTAGAAAAGGCTTTGAACGATGAAGAGATTTTCAGAGAGAGAGAGAGAGAGAGGGGGGGGGGGAGAAAGGATAAGAAAGGGGGGAACGCATGGAGGGAGGCAGGGGTAGTGGGTGATCGCCAGGCATCTTACCACCTGGGCTTTTATGACCTCTCTCCTCCCTGAGACACAGAACAGACAGGCAGGCAGACAGACAGATAGGCCGGCGTCACCAGTGTGGATGCCAGGAGTTTTCTTACGAAAGTTCATTCATCGTACACGCATATCCACAGGTGCACATGCACGTGCAGGTGTGCGTGGGGTCGAGGTGGGGAATGAAGGTTAGGGAAGAAAGGGGTAAGTGGGGGGGGGGGGGGAGGTGGAGTGCATGTGCACCTCGGCTACTTTACTATATGGCAGATTGCGAGCTGAAGGAGATCAGGAGGGAGGTGGTTTCAACGGAAAAGAAGGAAGATCCCTCAAAGCATTGTGGAGCACGAACAGGGCTCAAGTGTTTTTTTTTTTTTTTTTGTCTTTTTTTTTTCTTTGTTTAGTTCTGTTTTTGCGTACGCAGGCTGATACTCCTGCGGACACCCTCTGTATAGACAGGCAGGGATTAAACCCATGTACCCAACAAAGGGAATGGAGTTTTG
>JADBJO010002267.1:319455-328406 GCA_016801955.1 Conus betulinus
AATTTCATGTGACGACAGGCGTTATTGCTGATGTTGCCACATTCTCGTGACTTTTCATGCTTTGGGAGCCTTGAATTGCGGTCAAATGTGAGTAGCATGAAAACGGTAATTACGACTCACTGACACATGACTCTTGAGAGCGGATAATAACGACTCGGGAAATCAGGTGATCTGACTTATGAAATTAGTAATAATTACTCATGAAACAGTAATTTGGACTAAAAAAAAAACAGATGATTATGACTTCTGAAAACAGATAATTATGACTCATGAACATTTTGAAGTTAACTCATAAAAAAAAAAACCCAGATAATCATGCCATAGGTAAATTGTAATTATGACTAATGAAATGGGTTAATGTGACTGAGTGCATGACGCTTGTATCATTCGTATTATTCTGCGGTTTGCAAGCCTCTAACAGATTGCTGAAGGACGACCACAGTTAGTTGTTTTTACTGCACCTGGCTTCTCGGCCTTGTCATCTTTCTTTTGACTATGACCTGATGTCCTAAAAGCGTCAAAACCAAAGAAAATTCATTTCGTGTCATACTTACTGTTTTCACACACCAGGACCATTTTTTGGACAGCGATACAACTTGTTTTTTCACGTTCAAATACTATTGATCACTGCTAGCTGCGTGATAATTGCTGTTTTCGTTATAAACAGTTATTGTGATCTTTTGGAGCAACTGGAGTCCCATAACGGCTGCCTGCGCTTATCACGGCGGTCTCGTGTTTGATGGTGCGGGACACCCCTGGCGCAGATGTTTTGCCAAACGCAACCGCTATTTCGCTGACCGGGCATGCGATAAGTTTGAAGAAGCAGTCGACACAACATTTTTACAGCACCGCCGTATCGGGGACTGGTCCGGGTACACTCTCCGCTCTCCCCCTCCCCCCCCTCCCTCCCTCCCCCCCCATTCCATGACCGCCCCGTCCACCTTCACGTGCCCCCCCCCCCCCTTTTCCTTCTCGCCTTCTCCCCTCCCCTCCCTTACACTTTCTTCAAATATGTGGTCTTGACCGCGTGCCGCTTACACGAACGTACACACACTTGCTCGTACATGTTATTAATAACGTTTGTCCATATATGCGGAATCTGTGATGAAGGAGGGAAAAGTCCAGAGAGAGAGAGAGAGAGAGAGAGAGAGAGAGAGAGCAGAACAGAAAAAAATTTTATTTAAAAAGGCCACAGCCCAATCTGAAGGGGTGTGAACAATGATAATGATTGTATGGTACAAATGTGAATAATACTGGCATGCCAACATGAGCATGAGAACTGCATCAAACTCAAGACCGAAAATAAAACAATTTACCAAGTTATTAAAAAAAAAATCCATGGAAAGGGGAAAAGCAACAACAACATTACATTAGCACGTTTCATGAATTCAGTTCAGTGAGTCACTTTCAGAAAAGCAACTTAATTTGATAATTCAAGACATACTTATCTAATTTTTCTTTGATTCATCCCCTCCTTAATCTTTTAAAATCCCATGGGGTTTTTTTTTTACTCTGGCATCAATCAAAGCGTATATATTTTCATTATTTGTCTTTCAGCTGGTGCAGCCAAACAAGCACTCTTCTTCTGCACACGATACTGATTTTGCAGTTTTACTCACTGCAAGTGTCCACACACACTCTCTGTGGTGTCCGGAACTGGCTTCCTCTGTGCGGGGATCCCATACACATCACAACTACTGGTCGGCGACAAACTCTTGCCCAACCTGGATCTTCCCGCGGATCGGAGCTTGGCCCGGGAACGCGCGCAGCCCCCAGCCATCCACCTTAGTGCCCGATCTCAGTTCTCTTCTTTCCTCTACCGCATGGGGAGTCGGCCCAGCTATAACAAACCGGATAAACACGAGTTCAAAACACTGCCAGCCAGTTAGCAGTCATGTTACACTTTAACATTTTTGAACTCTTCAATTTTTCAAACATAGTTTCGGTTCCGACAATAAACCATTGAAAACAAAATGGAGAATCATCTAGATTCTCACAATATAAAATTAGATACTTACGGCTTGAGTACCGGTCATCAACTACAATTCACATACTTCTGTATGTGTTAGGCCTCTGCCTTTATCATTGGGCACAGTCCGCCTCTTCTTCCATCTAAATCATCTGTTCCATTCTCAGAGTGCGCACCGATACAGGCCAACGCCTGTTTATATTCAAATCGCGTGAACAGTGTTAAAAATTTCACTCAAACCCTGGGCCACGTTCAGCCAGTACGCTCCCTTGTGTCACACGACTAACCTATAGTGTAACGCACGAATCAATAATCTTTTTCTTAATCTGTACTGTCTCATGTAATCGCGTAGCATACGAAATATCGCTCCGCATTACATGACACCCCCCTTCCCGGGGTAAGATTTTTCCCGGAGAAATCTTGCAAAAGGATACCCCACAGAGGAACCCAAAACCAGAAGTACTATATATACATATCAAATGCACAAAGTATATATTCATCAAGGAATCAACACTTTTTTATCCATGGATCACCTCAATATCTCCAAAATACATAATCCACATCTTAAGCACAACACTTGCATGATCCATACACTTCCTGCCAAACCCAACAGAATATGCAAGATGAAACCATTAAGAACTGCACTATATGCATAGATGAAACAGTAAGCACCCACACACAAAGATATCAAAATATGCAGTGATCTTTCAAAAGACAACCTCAAGAAAATCCATCGTGTATCAATAGCATGAGACACACGTTAAAATCACCAATCATGGTTCAAAATTATCTACATGACCATGAACATGCACAGCAGCCAATCTGCAATGGTCATTTACAATGACTACTACCAAATCATTTTCACCCATGAACGCAAGTAAGAGAAATACAGACAATTTGACCACAAAATGATACAGCAATAATGTATATACACAATTCTTAGACTTGTATCTTGTGTAGACCATACTCACTCAAACTTGTAGCTAACTGTAGCTTACAAGACAGGAATGAATAAGCAATGATCAATCACAAATACAAAATACAGCATCAGCAGACCATAAAACACATGGTATAGCACTACTCCCTGGACAACAAATCTGCGAAAATATTAGATGTCCCAGAGATAGGCTCAACAGTGAAACAGTACTCTTGAATGCTTAATGCCCATCTTAACAGGCGATTATTTTTTGATTTTGACGCTTTCAAAAATGTCAACGGTCTGTGGTCAGTTTGCAAAACAAAAGGTCTCCCTGATAAAACCTAGCAAACTTGTCCAGTCCCCAGACCAAAGCAAGACACTCCCTTTCAATAGTCGAGTATCTCTCTTGCACCACAGAAAACTTTTTGCTAGCGTATTGCACTGGATGTAAAGTCCTGACTTTTCCTGTAGCAAACATGCACCCATGCCCTTACTGCTAGCATCTGTACGTAAGACAAAATCTTCATCCAAGTTAGGAAGAAGTAACACAGGAAATGAATTGAGTACAGCTTGAACCTTCTCCAAACTTTTCTGACACTCATCAGACCACTCAATCTGACGCTTCTTATCTCCCTTAGTCAGTTCAGTCAAAGGTGCAGTAAGACTAGCAAAATGAGGAACATATCTGCGATAGTAGGACAAAAGACCCAACAAAGAGCGAAACTGCTTCTTCGTAGTTGGCTTACCCACAGACAAAATCTTTTGCACTTTCTTGACTTCCGGACAACATGACCAACGGAAATCATATGTCCCCAAAAACTCCAACTCCTGAAAACCAGCCAGCACTTTTGACGGACGAGCTGTCAACCCAAACAACCTGAGACGGGTCAAAAGCATGCGTAAGTAGTCCAACAACTGCTGCCAAAGACGAGCTGCAAGAAGAATGTCATCAAAAAAACTTACAGCTGAAAACTGATACAACTGCAGCTTCCGCATCATTCTTGCGAATGTAGCTGGTGCGTTCAACCCGAAAGGCATTCTTGTCCACTGAAACAACCCAAAAGGAGTTTGAAACGCAGTCTTTTCCTTATCCTGAGGCAACATAGGTATCTGCCAGTATCCCTTCGCAAGGTCTACTTTGACAAAATACCGACCTTCAGACAAACGACAGAAAATATCCTCAACATCTGGAATCGGTTCAGAGTCGAACACAGTGACCTTATTGAGCCCGATAATCGATACAGAATCGAATTGAGCCATCAGGCTTACCCACCAGAACGACTGGAGAACTGTACGGTGATACAGACGGTTCAATCACTCCAAGATCCAACATAACCTGAACCTCTCTCTGAATGATCTCCCTCTTTTTGCAAAAGGCAAAGGGTAAGACTTGACCCTAACAGGAACATCAGTAGTCAGATTAATACAGTGTGGATCTACCTGTACAGCCTTCCCTGGTGTATCTGTCAAGACATCAGAAAAATCCTCCAAAACACTCATCAACTGAGACTTTTGAGTGTCTGACAACTCAGGAGCAACCTTTACATCACGAAATGTCTCGCCTTGAACAGACAAGGTAGGTAATGAAACGTCATCGTCACTCACATCCTGTACAACTCCTACAGAGGAACAATGTACATCCTGTACAACTCCTCCTACAGAGTACATCCTGTACATCCTACAGAGGAACCTGTACATCCTGTACACCGACGGGGGAGAAACAGGGGAATGTGAACACTCTGCATCCGAAACACCAGTGGAAACAACACAATCCACAGGTAACTCATTAGACAATGCAGACGCAGAGTCTAATCCCTGAGGAACACAAAGAGCAACAACATCGAAATTGACAGCAACATTCGTCCGAACCACATACTCTTTCAACATATTGATGTGGAAAACCTTGGACTTTCCATGCATGTCAATACGATAGTTGACAGGTGAACACTTTTCCTTCACAAGAAAAGGACCTTTCCAGGAAACCTTCAACTTATTCTGTTCATCAGAGAGCAAAACAAGAACCTGATCACCCCACTTTCAATGACGAGGAGAGCTCTTTCTGTCTGCGTACACCTTATACTTGTCGGTCTGACTGTCAGCGGTCTGTTGTGCCTGAGCACAACTGTCCAGTATCCGATTGTGCAAGTCATGTACATATTGGTACGTTTTTTTTTTGTCATCGTCAGTCATCTGTGTGCCAGTCCACTTATCAGCTAACAAAGCGATAGGACCACGGGGTGAATGACCGAAAAGTAACTCAAAAGGAGAAAACCCTAAAGTCATATTCGGCAACTCCCGATATGCAAACAGAACAGCCGGAATGTACCGATCCCCACTGCTTGGGACAGTCACGACAAACCTTCTTCAGCATGGACTTCAAGGTGCCATTAAACCTTTCCACCATCCCGTTAGACTGAGGGTGGTATGGAGGAGTGTGTAACAGAAGAAATAGACAACAGACGGTACACTTCCTTCATCAGGTCCGAAACAAACTGAGTACCACAATCAGTAATTTCGGAAGGCAAACCATACCTTGAAAAAATAGAAAGAAGAGCCTCCGCCACAGTGACTGTATCAATACGTTTGAGTGGGACAGCCTCCGGAAAACCGAGTAGCTGTATCCACCAACGTCAGAACGTACCGAAAGCCAGAAGAAGACACCTCCAAAGGACCAACCAAATCCATCGCTACCTTCTCAAAAGGTACTGAAACCAACGGCATCTTGTGCAACGGCGCACAAGGGACGCGGTTACGAGACACAGTCTTCTGACAAGTATCACATGAACGAATAATCCTTGACTGACTGAGACACTCCTGGCCAAAAGAACGATGCAAGAACTCGCTGTAGAGTACGTACGTCTGATCCCACAATGACCAGAAAAAAAATGCTGTCATGCGCAGTATGAAGCACAACGTTACGTAACTCCTGAGGAACTACCACCTGACGCTTAACTTCACCTTTGTCCTTGACCAAGCGACATAGAACATCATTAAAAAAAAAAAAAAAAAAACAGGCTTAGTCAAAGGGAAGGTACCTCAGTTACAACTGAAGAGAACAATGGCTCAAAGAGGCATCACGCTTCTGCATAGCAGCAAATTCCTTAGGTTGTACATCCAGCACAGACAAATCAGGCACTGACAACGGTACAGGCAACTGTTTCTCCTTGTCTGCCTGTAAACGAGTAGTCACATTACATGGGACAAAAGATCCACCAGCACCTGAACATGCTGAAGTAACACCTGGAAGATTACCAAGAATGAGATCCGTTACTGGGTTCTCAATAACACAGGCAAGCACCTCACCCTCAAAGTAAGGTGTACTAACTGAGACCACAGCAAGAGGGAAAACCTCAATCTTACCTCCCCAAAAGAACGACATGTTGTTGTTCTTCACCAGTGAACTGGTGCGGAAGAACAAAAGAACGGCGCACTCCCGCAGTAGTGCAACCTGTGTCCCTCAACACAGAACAGTGAAACCCATTGACAGTTCCTGACTCACCCAGTAAGCCGTCAGTGTTAACATGTGACACCATCGAATGGGCTACAGTAGATGGATCCGAAAAACATTGTCTGACATACCCGCGACATTCACTGCTGACTGCTCTACAGATGGACAATCCCGAGCTTTATGAAACCAGCAACCACAATTGTAACAACCTGCGGGTGTACTGAGGTATTATGAGCCTGTCCGCGCTGTCGGCCACGGTTACGCGGATACCGAGAGTTAGACGCTGTTTGACCACCTCTAGGTGTACCGGTATTTGCACCCAATGACCAGACTGCTGACCACCACCGGTAGCAGACTGTTCAAAAACCGCTGCCATGATCCCGTCCGCTACGAGAATTTTGACCACCGCGGGAATTTTGACCTCCACGGTAACGATTACGGTTCTGATTTGAACGCCAAGAGCCAAATCCACGGTCTGAACCAACACACTGTTTTGGTGATGTGCGAAGGAAGCGACATTTACATCAAAAACCGTGTCCGTTCCCTTGCGGGCAAACGTCCGATCAGGATGCGCAGTCCTGTACTGTTCCGCAAGCTCGCACATTTCTTCAGCGCTCGCAACCGACCTTTCTTTTAGAAAAACAGCCAAGTCCTTTGAAACGCTGTTTTAAAATCTGCTCACGCAAAAACAGATCACGAAGTTCCGCATAATCCTTTTTAGTTTTGGACAAGTCAATCCACCGATCAAGAAAATGCGCAGACCGAATCAAATACGCAGGAAATGACTCGCCTTTCTCCGGACGCACGGTACGGAATTTCTCGCGAAATCCTTCGGCGGTACACCGGTAACGCTTAAGTAATTCATCCTTAAGTTCATCCCATGTTAAAGTATCCTTCGCTGCCAAAGAATGATACAGCGTCAACGCACTGCCCTTGAAAAGAGACGCAATATACAATACCCACTTATCTTTGGGCCACTCGCAAGAAGTAGCATGACTCTCAAATCTAAACAAAAATGCATCAATCTCATCTTTGTTTTCATCAAAGACAGGCATCTTGGGGATATAAGGAGAACGACCAGAAATAGGTTTCGCATCACCAGAACCCTGCGCAGAACCATTGTCTGTTACACCAAAAGCTTTTAATTTCTCCATTTCAAGCTGAAAGCTTCTAACTCTCTAACTTTCTAACTCTCATGGCTTTTCTCTTCTTTCTCATGCTGCTCCCTCTCTCTCTCTCTCTGTCTTTCCCTCTCCTTCTCTTCTTCTCTTTCTCTCTCTTTTCCTTCCTTTTCTTCCCTTTCTTTTTCTCTTTTTTCTTCTCTCTCTCTTTCTCTCTCTCTTTCTTTTCTTTTTTCTTTCTCTCTTTATCTTTTTTTCTTCCCTCTCTTTTGCGCGCTCAGCGCGATCCTCACACTGTTTGACATATTGAATCAAGTCCGGCCCATCAAGGCCTAACGTCTTACCCTGAGACAGGTAGGTCTCAAAGGCCGACATTTTGAATGAATTTTTTTTTCTAAGATAAAAAAAAAAAAAAAAAATGAAATTTTATGAAAAAGAAAAGAACAATGAAAATTTACTTTAAATTTGAAAAAGAAAAGAAAAATGAATTTAAAGTTTCAGTGTAAAATTTCCTTCCACTCACACCAAAATCCAATCACTCTCCTATACACACTAATAAAAAAAAAAAAAACAAATGTTTCAAACAGCAAAACCAAGAAGAATTTCCAAAAAAAAAAATTGTTTATTTGGACAGGCCTCCCAAAATGATCACCTTTTGGATCAAATCAGTGGCCAGGGGAAGGAGAAAAATCGAATTCAAATAATAGGAAAGAAAAGGTTGTGAAACGAAAAAAAAGAACTACGTAAGGCTAAGCGTCTCCCATCGCCATGCCCCCTTGCTACCCGCAAGAGAAGGTGGAAGCTCACCAGCCTATGGAACAACAATGCCCTAACAAAACAGAGGTAGAAATAGAAAAAGAGGCACTCACTCAACAATCCTTTTTCACATACACACACAAAAAAAAAAATCTTAAAACAACATTAATTAAAACAATGAAAAGACAAACACCTAAAAAGGGGATAATACACAATCACTATCAGAAACCCTACCTAAGAAATGAGAATGAGAAATTTTCAAACTAGATAGGTGCCTATTGATAAAGACGAAATAGAGAGAGAATGAAGTCAGAAAACAGCAAAAGTAGACAGAGTGGAAATCACCAAGACAGTAAGAAAAAGTAAGACTAGAAATTAGAAAAAGCCCTCTGGACTACCCTACTGGCACAGCCCACCCGTATAATCGGAGACGGGACTAGCACAAAATACTAGAATATAAAAAAAAAAAACACACACACACAAAAGTTACATAGGGACACTTTTGAGGGGGGGGGGGGGGGGGTACAATGAAAAGTGAACACTAAGTCTTAAGTGGGGTTGGGGAAGAAAACAAAATTATTTTGCCACTCCAAAAAAAAAAAAAAACAAAAAAAAACAAAGGGGTAGGTATAAATCAAAGTTGCAATAAAAATAAAGGAGGGTTACAAAACAAATTATTTCAAAATTTGAAATAAAAAATCAGAAATGGATACAATATAAAGAAACTGATTCAAATAA
>JADBJO010002268.1:0-2500 GCA_016801955.1 Conus betulinus
ATTCGCCTACCTTGCATAAGCCAGCTGCCACCTGATGTGACTACCTGACCTACAGTCAGCGAGGACAGGTGGTGTGGTTGTGATGCTGACTTCACCTTCCTGTAGGCACGAGGAATGACAAGAGGGCACCTGTGTCACTGATCCGTTTCAGACAGCACCTCCTTTTCCTACTGCCCCCTGCTTTCAGTGACTGCAAGTGTCTCTTCCTTTTGCTACCTGATCCCGCCGCCCTTTCTAGTTTTGCCTGAACTATAATGAGGATATTGATATAATAATAATAATAATAATAATAATAATAACAATAACAATAATAATAATAATAAACAATAATAATAATAATAACAATTAATAAGTATAGTAATAATGATATAGTAGTAATAATGATAATAGTGGTAATAAAAAGAAGAAGAAACAAGAAACAAGGATTATAATGATCATGATCATGATACTACTACTACTACCACTACTACTACTACTACTACTACTACTACTACTACTGCTGCTTCTACTACTACTACAGCTACTACTGCTGCGGCTGCTGCTGCTGCTGCTGCTGCTGCTGCTGCTACTACCACACTACTACTACTGCTGCTGCTGCTGCTGCTGCTGCTGCTGCTACTACTACTACTACTACTACTACTACTACTACTACTACTACTACTTAGTGTGCTAATTTAGGAAAATCATCAGAATTCAATGAAACTAAAATGGATAAATGTGCAGTAGTTGAGCATGAAAAAACAACGAAAAATAAAAAAAGGATATCACCCAAACTGAGTAACTGAAAATAAGCGAAAAACTGCCTCTCTCTCTCTCTTCTCTATCTCTCTCTCTCTCTCTCTCTCTCTCTTCTCTCTCTCTCTCTCTCTCTCTCTCTCTCTTCTCTCTCTCTCTCTCTCATAAAAAAGAATATTTAGTATACTAAAGTATCAGACATCAGAACCGAACATGAACAAAATACCTGAATTTCCCTGAACATGCTAGAATAAATCACCAAAAAAAAAAATGATCCGGACATAGTAATACCAAAGCAGGAAAAAAGCCCAAATTCAGTACAGTATACAACAGGAAATGAAGCGAATGCAACACCGCTGACACGCGGAACTGACAGGACCAGAAGGAAGTAGCCCAAAGTCAAACAGACTGAACTCCCCTTGGTTTAGGTATGGATGATTTCCGGTGACCTACCTTTCTCAACGTGAGGTCGGGCGAGTCTTGACTCAGTCATTATTGGAGAAAAAGAACTGAATTTTTTTTTTTTGTTTTCTTTCTTTTTATTGGCCCAGGAGACTTTGGTGATGACTTCAAAGGACAAGAAAGCTTGACTGCTATCAAGGTGGAGGGCGCGTATTGATGATGTAAGCGGGCTGCCGGGTGTTTGTGTTCAGGGGTTTTTTTTAAAGAAAACAAAAAACTGTGTGTGGAAGAATCGTGGTAATGGGCGTTGTATTGTTCTATCTGACTCACATTCGTATGTGTTTCAAAGATCAACCTGGTTTTTTTTTTTTTAATTATTATATTATTATCATTTTTCTCTTCGTGTTTGTCAGTAGCTGTCTGTCTTACTGTTTTGTTGTGTCGCTCTCGCTCAGTCATGTCCTTCTGTCTGTCTGGCTGGCTCAGTCTGTCTGTCTGTCTCAGTCTGTCTGTCTGTCTCTGTTTGCTGTCTGTCTGTCTGTCTGACTCCCCCCTCCCTCCCTCTCTCTCTCTCTCTCTCTCTCTCTCTCTCTCTCTCTCTCTCTCTCTCACGCACACATATACACACACACGTTACGTAGCACGCACGCGCGCGCGCGCACACACACACACACACACACACACACACACACACACACACACACACACACACACACACATCATGTATGCATGCACGTTTCTACGCAACACTTACAAGTACACACACACATACACACAAACACATGCACGCACACACACACGCGCGCGCGAATAACACACACACACACACACACACACACACACACACACACACACACGCATGCACGGACGCGCGCGCGCATACACGCACGCACGCACGCACACACACACACACACATTTACACTTACCATCCACACCCGTCCGTCCATCTCCTCATTTTGTTCACACACACTCACCCCCTCCGCCCTCCCCATCACCACTACATTCTCCCTCACTGTCTCTCCTCTCCCTTTCTCCCTCTTCTCCCTTCCCCTCGCGCCCCTACCGTCGGAGCCTCCTTTCTGTCCTGACCTCCTTGACCCCTTTTATCCCCCCCCCCCCCCCCCCCCCCCCCCCCACCCCCCCCCCCCCCTCCCCCCCCACCCCCACCCTACATACACCCCCACCCTCCCCACCCCCCCCTCCCCCCCCCCCCACCCCCCCCCCCCCCCCCCCCCCCCCCTCCCCCCCCCCCCCCCCCACCCCCCCGCCCCCCCCCCCCCCCCCCCCCCCCCCCCCCCCCCCCCCCCCCCGCCCCCCACCCCCCCCCCCCCTCCCCCCCCCCCCCCCCCCCCCCCCCCCCCC
>JADBJO010002268.1:15000-37500 GCA_016801955.1 Conus betulinus
AGAGGTCTGACAACTGCAGATTTGAACACAGAGTGGGAAAACAACCTGATTGTAAGGAGTCATTGATAATGGATGTAAAGTATGGGAGAAGATCGTCAAGACAGCAGGTAAGAAGGGATGAGGGGAGAGGGTCAAGTTCCCATGTTTGACTGTGACTTGCTTCAAGATTTTGCGGACCTCTTCTACCGACACAGAGTGGGGGGGAAAAGCGTGGATCAACAAAGGGATATAGTGCAGTGCTCATTTTTTGTTGACAATGGCCACTGTTTCGTCTTGTAGTAATTTGTTTGTCCCTGTTGTTTGGCGGGCTCACTAATCATTCTTTAAAAAAAAAAAAAAAAATGATTCAATTTCCGCCTGCAGTCACGTCCCTTTGAAACTGTTTCTGATTCAAACAAACTTTGATGTAAACGTCAAGTTCGTTACTTTTTCAGATTTTTAAAGCAACTATAATCGAGTATATACGAAAAAAAAAAAATACAGATTGAAAATGCTAATAAATGTTTAAACATGCAAGTGTAATATTACAAAAAGCTGACGTCAGTCTGTAAAGGATCAAAATCATACTATGACGTACTTACAGACAGTCATAATCGTCCGAAGTGCTGCACTTACTTACTTACTTACTTACACGATCACTCGTGCGCATGCACACAATTCGCACATCCGGGATATGCACAGGCCTGTGAGCGTGCGACCCTGGTATCGTAGATTGTATTCCATGCTTTTCACTGTTCCGTCTTCTTTCTTCTTGTTTGGCTGAGTGATTCTCACACACGTCTGCAGCACCTGTGTCAGCTTGAGACCAGGAAAGTCCTCTGAGAGGAAGATGATGAGTGCTCGCCGAAATTTTGGAAGGATGAAAAAAAACCACTTGTTGCTCTTTTAGTGTTGGGCTCTCTCTCTCTCTCTCTCTCTCTCTCTCTCTCTCTCTCTCTATATATATATATATATATATATATATATATATATATATATGAGAGATATATATGTATGTGTAGATAGATAGATAGATAGATAGACAGATAGATAACAACTGGAAATACTTTTCTATAAGTTTATACTATTACTTGCAGCAATGTGATGTGCAGTCATACTTCTTGACATTTACCATATTTGTCATTTTTCCCCCCTGTAGCCTTTGATGCAAAATGTGTACATTTCAATTTGAGAAGCGAGCGAACCTTCAAGGCAAGGGGCAAATGTGGGACCCACTAAAAATATCAGCTGCATAGCCCATAAAAAATGGAAATACTTATTCTATAAGTTTAAACTAAGCTACTATATACTTGCAGTAAATGTGATGTGCAGTCATACTTCTTGACATTTACCATATTTGTCATTTTTCCCCCTTGTAGCCTTATGATGCAAAATGTGGTACATTTCAATTTGGAAAAAGCGACCTTCAAGGCAATGGGCAAAAGGAAAATAAGACAAAAAAAAGACAAAAATTGAAATAAAGCCTGCATAGGGCAGGGAGGGAGCAAAAAAAAAAAAAGGGGGGGGGGGGGGGGGGAGAGAAAGTAATTTAATTGCATCAGCCTTAAACAAGACAGAAAGAAGGAATGAAAAAAAAAAAAAAACAGAGAGAGAGAGAAGATTCGAGAGAGAGGAGAAGAGAGGAGAGAGAGAGAGAAAGAGGAGAGAGAGAGAAATGAAAAAGAGAAAAGAACAAATTCAAGTGTTGTGTGCTTCCGATGATTTGGAAAAAAAAAAAAAAAGAAAGAAAGAAAAAAAAAAAAAACACTCTGCCATGTATGCATTGCGCAGCACGAGAAATGAGCATGCACAACCTGAGGTCACGGCCACCACGATTTATCGTGGACAAAAAAAAAACCACGGACAAGGCATGAATCACTTTCATAGACTGGGAAGCTTAGATCGTGACGGTGTCTGTACAGCTATTGATGTCATGCTGCTGCTGGCGTTCGTGTTTTCATGGATTCAGGACAGTCAGTGTTTTTTTTTTTTTAAATTGCATGATTTTCATGGCGGCGGTAGCGTTTCAGTGCCGTGCCGGTGCCATGTCTTATGAAATTCCAGGTGGAGTCAGCTGAAAGGCCAGAGAACCCACGGCAGCAGAACGAGGGACCTCGCTCACCATTTCCCGTGCAGAATGACAACATTGCAAAGAGGACGTTTCTTCCAGATTTCTTTGTAGTATCAGCAGAGACGAAGAAGAGGCAGACAGAAGAAAATGTGAGGATGGGTGGGGGGGGGGTGGGGGGGGGGGGGGGGGGGGGGGGGGAGAGAGAGAGAGAGAGAGAGAGAGAGAGAGAGAGAGAGAGAGAGAGAGACAACCACACAGATTGAATCTAGCGCTGACTGTACCAAGTTCTTTAAAGAAGACCGCCGAGAACTGCGACAAATGGAGAGTGTTCAGGTGTCAGTTGTCTCGGTAGATCCCCATCTCGGTAGATCCCCGTCTCGATAGATCCCCCCACCACATGTGGACGAATTTCCGTCTCAGTAGATCCCCGTCTCGGTAGATCCCCATCTCGGTAGGTCCCCGTCTCGATAGATCCCCCACTACATGTGGACGAATTTCCGTTCGGTAGATCCCCGTCTCGGTAGATCCCCATCTCGGTAGATCCCCATCTCGATAGATCCCCGTCTGGGTAGATCCAAAAACTGTAACGGGGATCCATCGAGATGGGGATCTATCGAGACGGGGATCTGTCAAGACGGGGATCCATCAAGATGGGGATCTATCGAGATGGGGATCCATTGAGACGGGGATCTATCGAGACGGGGATCTATCAAGTGCCCCCCATTTCATTTCCAGCTCACCGCGACACGCGCGGCCTCACTGAAGATCTGTACAACCGCCATTTTCCATTCAGTCCAGCCTGCGTCTGTTGCGCCACTCGTGAAACTACTGAGCTGAACAAACGAGGAGGGCTACTGTTCAATAGCGTTGTCCCGAGTCCACTGCTCTATAAAGAATGATGATTTTCACTCTTCCTATAAACTGTGTTCATGTGGACACTTTTCCTTTTCAGCCATACACCAGTCTCCTCCTCTACCTCCATCCGCCTCTTCCCTCCGCCCACTCCCGCTCTTCCCCACTCCATCGCCGCCGTCTCTATTCCGGCCGGGCCGAAACAGTGGATAATAAAAGAGCTTCTTTGTACGGAGCGAGGCCAGCAAAGTGTATCGTGCTGATAAAGCGACTGGCAGGCTCCAGGCGTGGGCCGAGCAAGCAGAGGGTTGAACAGGTTTTTGATGTGAATGACCCTCAGTGCAACGACCTTTGAAAAACAACCCTGAGAGAGAGAGAGAGAGAGAGTGTGTGTGTGTGTGTGTGTGTGTGTGTGCGTGCGTGCGTGTGAGTATGTGTGTGTGTTCTGTGTGTGTGTGTGTGTGTGTGTGTGTGTGTGTGTGTGTGTGTGTCTTGTCGGTACACCTGTAACTTGATCTGACAATAAATTGGTTTCAGTCAGTGTGTGTGTATGTGTGCGTGTGCGTGTGTATCTGTGTGTATCTGTGTGTTTGCCTGAGTGCGTCTGTGCGCGCGCGCGCGCGCGCGCACGCGCGTGAGTATGTGTTTCAGTGCGTGAGATGTGTGGGGGCGGGGAAGGAGAGGAAGGAGGCGAAGGAAAAGGGGAAATCGTAGTCGCGGCACGAGGCGACCTGTCTGCAGGTGCCAGACAACAGCGGTGATAATGGATCCCACACAGTCTGGCCACAATAAGTGCCGGACGTACAACCCCGCGTGACCAGAAGATTTCCCCCCCCCCCCCCCCCCCCCCCCCCCCCCCCCCCCAAAAAAAAAAAAAAAAGGTATACGTTCATGCATTCACTGACCATCTCCATCATGTCTTCTCTCTGTGGGTGTGACATTGTGATGGTCACCGCACAACCCCAAAGACGAATTGAACCTGAAGATGTTACTGTGATATAATGAACAGCATGATCAGCATCAGCAGAAACCGACAGCATGATCATTATCAGAAACCGACAGCGTGATCATTATCAGAAACTGACAGCGTGATCATTATCAGAAACCAACATCATGATCATTATCAGAAACCGACAGCATGATCATTATCAGCAACCGACAGCGTGATCATTATCAGAAACCGACAGCGTGATCATTATCAGAAACCGACAGCATGATCAATTATTAGAAACCGGCAGCCTGATCAGCATTATCAGACCAGCATCAGCGGAGTGGCTTCCTGGTGAACCAGCGCGAGATGGCAGCTTTGTCCTTGAAGCGTAAGCTAGGTGTTGGAGGTGGCAAAACTCACCTGAGGAGGGCGGTACACGCTGTTCCCACCGCTGATAACGGGTCTGTTTGCCTCAGCCTCAGGGTCAGCGGCACCTGGTGGGCCGAGGTTGCCGACCTGAAGCGGAGCCGAACGACCCAGCCCCCCCCCCCCCCCCCCCCCCCAGCTCCACCTCACCCCTCCCCCACTTCCCCTCCTTTACTTTCTGTCTCCAGAACCCCCTTTTTTTTTAGTTTAGTGCCCCCCCCCCCCCCCCCTCCTTCCATCCCTGCAACCTCCCATACGACATGAATCACCCCCACCCTCGACCCCACCTCCCCAAACACATGTACACCATGCACGCGCGCGCGCACATACTCACACATGCACGCACGCACGCATGCACATAATACACAAAACAAATACATAAGGCCGAAAGCTTACACACACACGCACGCACGCACGCACGCACGCACACACACACACACACACACACACACACACACACACACACACACACACACACACACACACACACACATACTCTCTCTTATAGACACATTTCTCTCTCCCACAAACATACATGCACGCACGTGCGCACATATGCGCGCGCAAGCGCGCGCACACACACTCACGCACACATCTAGACTGGCATGTCATTCATGTCTGCACACGCACCAACGGCGTGTTAGTTTCCTCAGGTAGGGGTACAGGGGTAAAGGGGAGAGGAGCTTCCATCTTTATGGAGCCTTAAACATGGTCAACGCTGCCAGCACTTGGCGTGGTGGTGGTGGTGGTGGTGGTGGTGGGGGGGGGGGTGATGGAAGGGGGGGGAGGAGGGGCGGCGGTAGAGGAATCTTCAGAGATGTAAACGGAGGCGCGATGGGGGAGGACTACTAAAACGAGAAAGGGAGGGGGGGGGGAGTGGCGGTGATGGAGACCCGGTAAGGAGGGGGGGGGGGGGTGAGGGTGGGGGAGTGTGGGGGTACGGAAGAAGTAGGATGGGGGTTCAAAAGAGAAAGTTGAAAGAAGGCTGGTCGAAATGTGAACATGTTTTCTATTGAGAACATAGTGACTAAGGCACTCGAAAGAAGAGGGTCAAGGTTACGCTCCTAGGCCGCCAAACGAATAGAACACACAAAAGCAGCGCGTTTCGACCATTAAAAGTCCTCTACAGGCCAGCCACTTTCTGCTTAACAACTGCCCAACAGACACACATCACAGCTAAATTCTTTGTCACGCTTGTTTGTACGGCCCGTGGAAGACCTTGGTGGTCGAAACGCGTCGCTTTCGTATTTTCATTCTTCGTTTCTATTCGTTTGACGATCTTGGTTGTATAACTTTTATCCTCTCATGTTTATTTTGTCCATCAACTATGCAGTTCATCAAATTCTGTAGTTGTCCTGGCATCAGTATCAATGTTCACCTGTTGAAACTATTCGTGCGCACAATGCCTGTGTGTTGTGAAAAGTTCTACATTTTGGCACCGATGCATTAGTGTGTGATGCTTAGCTCGACTACAACACTTGAGAGACCTTACGACAAAAACAAAACAAAACAAGAGAAGCAACAACAGAAAACGCTTGAATCCCATGTTACTTATCAAACCTTGGCCGTAACACCTGGAACAGCTTTCTAAACTGTTTGTTCTTTCTTTGTTTCTTTCCACAGAATTGGAGTTTTCGGCAGTCTCCAAGTTTTCGACCCCCCCCCCCCCCCCCCCCCCCTCCCACCCACCCCCATCCCTTCGCACCCCCTAACCTTCCTTCAAAAGCCTAACAGATAACCTCCCTTGAGAGAGAGACCTTTCCGTCAGCTCATAAAGCAGAATTGATTAAATATGCCAGTGTGCGTGTTTGTTTTTTTTGTTTTGTTTTTTTTAGGAGGAGAAACAAATGGATATACTTTGATCTTTGACGAAAAAAAAACCACGGAGAGAAATAATACTTGAAAGCAAGTGAGTCTTGAAACTAGGGGATTTCTAAACTCACTTTAATTGAGTTTGCCTCTGTGTGTGTGTGTGTGTGTGTGTGTGTGTGTGTGTGTGTGTGTGTGTGTGTGTGTGTGTGTGTGCGTGTGTGTGTGCGTGTGTGTGTGTGTGTGTGTGTGTGTGTGTGTGTGTGTGACCTGAATTTGTATATGAAGGTTCTGGATATATTCAAGCGAATACAACAGCTAACTTGTTGTTTAAAGCTACAAAAGTATGAAACAATAAACACGACGTCATTAAGTTACTCCTAGTGTGTGTGTGTGTGTGTGTGTGTGTGTGTGTGTGTGTGTGTGTGTGTGTGTGTGTGTGTGTGTGCGTGCGTGCGTGCGTGCGTGCGTGTGTGCGTGTGTGTGTGTGTGTTGCCTGCAGTGAGATTTTGAGCGTCAGTGCGGTCTGTCAATACAACTCCAATTGCGATGTTTTTTAAACAACAGTTTGGTTCAACTGGTAGCTTTTCATTCGCCTCCACACGCGGTACATACCGGCTGTCACTGACTGATGCTGTGAATTTGAACGAGTCTTGTGTGAGCATAACAGCTTCATAAGCCGAGAACAGCTATTTCCCAAGTAAAACAGCAATTATCCACCAGGAAAGCAGGTTTTAGCTGATATATCTGAAGATCAGAGCTCTTTTCTCTCGAGATAATAGCTGTTTTCCCTGTTTTCCTTCCTTGGATCACAAGCGTTGTCTCCATTTTCTAGAGGAAAAACAGATTGGCGTTATCGCCAAGTATGACAATTGTTTTTGCTGTTTCACTGGTGTTGTCTTCAGGGATCACAACTTTTTTTTCCTTGGAAAACAGTTATTATCAATCAGGACAAAAAAAAAGAGAGAAACAGTTATAATTCGTGGGATTACACCTAGCTGACCTATTTTGCCGACCTCCTTCGCGCTTGACATGGTCCCGGTTAATGACGTTTTCCTCGCGAAAACATGAATAATAGTTATTACCCCTAGGAAAACAGGGTAAACAATTGCGGTCCTAATGGAGTACAGGGAAAACGGTTATCATCCTAGGAAAAACTGGGAGGACAGTCGTTTTTCCTACGAAAACAGTTTAGATCCTCGGGATGATAACTGTCTCTCCTCCTTTCGCAGTTTTCCTCGAGGATAATAACTGTGTTCCTGGGGAAAAACAGCTGTCATCTCCTTCAGACGCTAACATGCTCCTCTACATTCTTGTCACCTTGAACGCTATCATCACTTGTTGACGCTGGCATGCTCCCATAAAGCCTTGTCAACTTGAGCGCCCAACCTGTGAGAATTCAGCCCACGCTCGGTGCAGTCGGAAAAAGATTGCCAACGACAACCGTTTACATTCCTCAGTTGACACACACTGTCAACATCTTCCTGGAGGAAGACTAGGTGCCAGACAATCCTGGTGGTGTTGATAGCCGAGAGAAGTCCAGAACGATTGTATGGTTTTCTTTCGTGATAGTTAAACCTTTTGTTACTGCATAGTCAGTCTGCTTCAAGTTCTGCTGTTGTGTTGTTGTTGTTGGTGGTGGTGGTGGTGGTGGTGGGTGGGTCTCTTGTCGTTGTTGTCGGCGTTGTTGTTGTTGTCGTTGTTGTCGTTGTGTGTCGCTGCTTTTGTTGTTCATATTCTCATGACCCGAGGTCGTTAAGGTGCCAAAACAGATACATGAACAACGATGTTGCTGCTAGTGTTCATCACGTTATCTCAGTGAATCATAGGAAATTATTCGTGGGCCCATATTACTTCCTCAACCTCAAAGGAAAACAGAAAGGACTGAGTTATTCGTGTGCACATTAAAGAAAGTAGAAAAGGCTGAACTATAAATGTATAATTGAAATTAAAACAGAAAAGCTAAAAATATATATATATATATATATTTTATTTTTTTTTTTTTTTTTTTTTTTTTTAACAGGGAAATAGAAAGGGCTGGACTGCAAATGTACAAATTAATGCAGAAAGGGCTGAACAATATATGCAAAAATAAGGGGAAATGGGAAAGAGTTTTAACGGTAAATATGCAATTAAAGTAACACAGAAAGGGATGAACTACACGAGTAACAATTTAGGAACGTAGAAAGAGCTGAAACATACTTGTAAAATTAAAGGAAATTTTTTTTTTTAAAAGGGCTGAACTATACGTGTACAAAATTAAAGGAAAGTAGAATAAAACTGAACTGTACATGTAACTATATAAGGAAAGTAGAAAGACTGAATACACATGTAATATTAAAGGAAAATAGAAAAGGATTAACTTAATGTGTAAAAATTAAGGAAAAGTAGAGAAAGTTGAACTATGCCTATCAAACTTAAGGAAAGTGGAAAGCGGTGAACTATCCATGTAAAACTAAAGACAAGTAGAGAGGGATGAACTATTCATGTAAGAATTAAAGGGGAGGGTGGGGGGGGGGGGGGGGGGGGGGGGGGGAATGAACCATGACATGAAATTTAAAGAAGAATAGGGCTAAAAATAGACAGGACTTAACGATACATGTGAAATTAAAGAAAAGCAAAAAGGGATAAGCTGCATATGTAAATATTAAAAGAAAATAGACAAAGCTGAACTACGCTTGTAAAAAAAAAAAAAAAAAAAAAAAAGGAAAGTAGAAAGGGGTTCACTACAAAAGTAAAAACCTGAGGGAATTAGCCAGGAATAAACAAGACATGCATAATTTAAGGGAAATAGAAAAACGGTTAAAAGGAAAATGGTAATGGTGGAAAAGCGTATGTAAATAGCTCATTTAAGCAGACATGGCTGAACTGCGCATGTAAAACGCAACGGGAAACAGCAATGGCTGAGCTAAACAAGTAAAAACGAAATGGAGAGTGGCAATGGCAGAACAACACACATATGAAAAAACAGTGAATTACAGATGTAGCAAAGCAAAAAAAAAGGTGAAGGTGGTAGGCCTTCTAACTGAACAATAGATGAAGGAAAAGTAATCGCTGAGTGAACAACGCCTGTAGGTTAAAAAATAAAAAAAAAAAAAAAAAAAAAAAAAAAGTCTGACCACTAGTATGGCAGGAAAGCCTGTTCGGTGTCCCCAACTGAAGTGCACTCCAAATGAGGTTATTCAACTTGCCTCCAAGGAAAGGGACTCCGAGACACGGCCTGCCATTCTGATAAAGATCTTTGTCACGCACACACACACACACACACACACGCACACACAGAGAGGGAGAATTTTTACTCACACGCTCACGGCTGGTTCTCGACTAGCGGGTCAGAGAGGGGACAGTTCATTATACACTACACTGAAAAGCTGGATTCGCATGTCGCTCGTCTTTCGAGATTTTTTTTCATTTTTTTTTTTTTTTTTTTTTGTTTAGCGGGTCAGAGAGGGGATTTTAATTTTTGTTTTTTTTTTTTTTTTTTTTTTGACAGTTCACTTATGTGTGTGTGGGGGGGGGGGGGTGAAAAGGGGGGGGGGGGGGGCATGTTATTTTTGTTTTTTCGTTTTGACATTTTTCATTTTTTTTCCCAGGTGCAGGCAAAATGATGAAATTTTTTAAACCTTGTGGTGGTGGTGTGTGTGTGTGTGTGTCTGTGGGGGTGGGTGGGTTGGGTGGGGGGGGGGTGTGGGGGGGAATTTTGCAAGAAGGTAGGGAATGACAAAGTTTTCAGGTTTTTTTCCCAGGTGTAAGGCTGTCTGTGAATATATGACCCCTCCCCCCCCCCCCCCTGTCTGTGTGTGTGTGATTGTGTGTGTGTGTGTGTGTGTGTGTGAACGATGCAAGAAGGTAGGGAATGTAAAGTTGTCTGAAAGGTACACATATCGAAAATAATTCTGTCTGTACAATATACGTCGGGAAAGTATTTCTGTCTGTACAATATATGTCGGGGAAAAGTAATGCGGTCTGAACAATAGCCTACATATAGGAAAAAGTAATGCTGTCTGAACAATATACATAGGGAAAAGTAATGCTGTCTGAACAATACATATAGGGAAAAGAAATTGCTGTCTGAACAATACATATAGGGAAAAGTAATGCTGTCTGAACAATACATATAGGGAAAAGTAATTGCTGTCTGAACAATACTATATAGGGAAAAAGTAATGCTGTCTGAACAATACACATAGGGAAAAGTAATGCTACCAGAGATATACACACAGGAACAGAAGAACTGTCTGAACACTACGTACAGGGTAAACGTAATGCTATGTCAACCATTTCTGCACGGACATGTAGCGTTGTCTGATCCATACACATTAGGCTAGTAAAAAGTCATGTTGCCCCAATAACACAAGCATCATATAAACTAGTACTCTCTGAACGACACAGTATGAAAAAAAACAAGGGGGGGGGGGTGGGGGGGGGGGGGGGGGGGAATCAGTTCTTTAAGGTCAGCACTGTTCGTTGAACCGCCAAAGCGAGTCGGCCAAGCGGCCAAAGTTCGGGCGCACTTTAAAAAAACACATTTACCACCTCACCCTGTGCCGAGGGATTCGGATACAATCTCTCCCAAAGGGAGGTAATTTCACTGTCACTTTTGTTACAGTCCCTGATTCGACCGCACAGAGCTTTTCAGGGCTGTCAGGGAGGGAATGGATGGGAATTACGGAGAGAGAAGGGGAAGGGGGGGGGGGGGGGAGGTTAACGGGAATTACGGGGAGGGAACGGTGTCAATGAATGGGAAAAAGAAGTAAGGAAAGAAAGAGACGACGAAGAGTGACTTCGTGTCCGACTGACAGGTTTATGGTCACGCAGGCTGTGACGTCTTATTGGAGAAAGCCAACTCTCAACTGTGAGTCATCTTCAACCTGTGGTCTTCGTGGTCGGCTGGGCTATGAAGAACATCATGATCTGAGCCGTAAACAAAAACTTTCCTTTTCTTGTTTTTGTTTTTAATAGAGCTGCATCTCCAGTTTCATCAGTAAAATCGTTTTGAGGACTGTTGAAATCCAAGGTGTATGTTTATACACATGTTTGAGAGTTCGAGAGCGCGTGTGTCAGTGAGTCTCTGACACTCGTCTCTCTCTCTCTCTCTCTCTCTCTCTCTCTCTCTCTCTCTCTGAGTGTGTGTGTGTGTGTGTGTGTGTGTGTGTGTGTGTGTGTGTGTGTGTGTCCCTTCAAGGTAGTCTGGTGTTTTGTAAAGAGATTCTCCGCAAGATGGGACCTACCATTTGTGTTTAATCTCAGAGAGAGAGAGAGAGAGAGAGAGAGGGGGGGAACATTTTCGTCGAAAAGAAACCAACTGAAATGAAAGAATAAATAAATGGATGAATGAATGAGTAAGTCAATGAATGAATAAGCGAACAAAAGTGCCACGACCTGCTCCATGCCAAGCCAGAGTGCTGACTTGCAACAAACCGAAATAAACTGGCACGGGAAGGAATGGGGAGGAGGACGACGTGGAGATGGGGGAAGGAGACGGACCCAAACAAAGCAAGTTGTGTGTGTTCATTAAATTCCTGCCAGCTTTGTCTGGCCGCACACACACACACACACACACACACACACACACCATAAAACGCCTGTCTTGGAGGGGGAGCGGTGATCGTGACAATCGCTCCGGCACGACTTTTCCGATGATGCAGCAAGATCTCTGAGACAACCCTCTCCACCCACCCACTCACCCACCCCCCAACCCCTACCTCCCTCTCACCCCCCACTCTGAGAAAACACACCAGGCTCTTCCGTATCTTTTCACACACACACACACACACACACACCACACTCCACCACCACCACCACCACCCCTTCTCCTGCCTGCTGGCTCGCCACCCCCCCCCCCCCTCCTCACCCCCCACCCAACACTGACCATATCTCGGAGAGGGCTGCTATTTCGAAGGTGGGTTCTTTTGAAGCGCCATCGATCGGTCGTGTGCTATTATTGATGCTGACTCATAGTTGGGGCGAAAGAGGGGGGAGTTAAAGAGTTGTGAGTGTGGGTTGATGGGGTGGGGGTGGGGGAGGGGGGGGGTGGAGGAGGGTGTGGAATGAGGAGAAGGGGGGGGAGGAGGAAGAGGAGGCGCGGGGGGGGGGGGGGGGGGGGGGTGAGAAGGAGGGGAGGGGATGGAGGGGGTGGAATGGAGTTGGAGGGGGGTTGTCGGGGTGCAGAAATATAATTATTGCCGGTGAACGACTTCTTCACTGGTCTCACTGCTGCTGCGCTGATGTTGCTGTCTCTCTCTCTCTCTCTCTCTCTCTGTCTCTCTCTCTCTCTCTCTCTCTCTCTCTCTCTCTCTCTCTCTCTCTCTCGTGACAATTTTACGTCCTTCCTTTCCTGTACTAAGTCTTTATCGTTGTTGTTTTTGTACTGCAGACCTGCCCGGGGTGGTGGTGGAGGTGGTGATGGTGGTGGTGTCAAGATTGCCGGATAAACCCATGACGGCGAGGAGGGTCTTGTGCCTCTGTCACCCAAACCGCTGACCGTCTCTGAACCAGCCTGTGCGTCTGTCTCTCTCTCTCTCTCTCTCTCTCTCTCTCTCTCTCTCTCGTCAGCGACAAGGGCGGTGACTATAGGAAGAAGAGAGACAGACACATGCAGAGAGGGCAGAGGGAGGGCATGGGAGGCATAAACAAAGACAGATGACAAAGAGAGTTGGGGAGGGATGGGGACAGGAGGGAGAGGGACTGGCGGAGGAGGGGGGGGGGGGGGGGGGGGTGAGAATGGGGCTGCGGAAGGGGGGGGAGAGGTGGAGTGGAGATTGTGGATCTAAATGTGAAGCTAGCGCGCGCGCGCACACACACACACACACACACACACACACCACACCACACACACACACACACACACACACAGCGCTCGCAGGCGCAAGCATGCATACACACACACACACACACACACACACGGGAAAAAACTCCATCTCCAGCCGTTCTCAGTGTCAAATACGCTGACAAAGAGAGCGCTGACTTGGCCAGAATCCCTCTGTCCTTTAGCTCCCCCCCCCCCCCCCCCCCCCCCCCACACACACCCCCCCCTCCACCCTCCCCCACCCCGCCTCCCACCCAACCTCTCCGAATTCCTCCCCTCCCCATCGCCCCTCTCCCCGCATCCTCTCCCTCCCAGGCAGTGGGTGACCGCGACCTCAAGGCGGCGGTGACAAGCCTTCGGTGCCTCCCTCATAATAGACGTTGCCCGGAAAGACTTGGCGACCCTGAGTGACGCCAACCGCTTTTATAGCACGGCACGACACAAACAAGATGAACACTGCTCACGTGTTGTGGGACTTGTCACCCACCACCAGCTCCTCCGCTAGAACATAAAAACACATGTGCAGTCGCAGGAGTGAGAACATTTTTTGTGGTAAAAATCGGATTGAATAAGCGGGGGCCGGAATAGCTCAGTTGGTAGAGCGTCGGACTCGTAATCTTGGGGCTGCGGGTTCGAATCTCCTCCGGACCGTTTCGGTACAGAGGAATTTTTTCTCCAGAGTTAACATTGGTTCTGACTCCACTTCCCATACAGTCCTTCGAATGAGACTTTAAACCGAGGTTCCGTGTGTGAACGCACGCATAACGTAAAAGTTTTCGGAAGAAGGGGCCAGTTTGGCCGTTGGTATGGATGACACGTTACACATAGCATGCACCTTCACCGAAATTGGAGTATGGCTGCCTTAATGGCGGGATGAAAATGGTCATACACACAAAACGCCACTCCCTTTGTTGGGTAGATGGGATTTATCCTTGTCTGTCTATGCAGGGAGTGTCCGATGGAGTATTAGCTTGCGTAGACAGAAGAAGATTGAGCGAGTTGTCTCATCTCCAAGACTTATCGAACATACATAAAGCGGCTGATACACGAGCCTTCCCGCCCGTACGCTTCGGAAGTATCGGTCGAACCCGATCCCCAAACGTAGCGTCTGTCATAGTAAACGTACATCCCAAACGGACTTCGGCATCCAGTTAAACCCGACCGTTCGAAATACACCGTGATCTATTCGAAACGGACAGCTAGTATCCTCCAACCAATCAACGCTCAGCATTGAGCCAACACCCATGACACAAGCCAGGCGGTCAGACTGTCGGAGACCAAACATTTGATTGAATTGTACCAAGGCCATGATGTGCTTTGGAATGTCGACGCAAGAGTCTTAAATATTCGAGAATAAGCTTCGTATTCAATGGTACAGTCCTTTGAAGCGGCGTGTGGGATAAAACTCGAAGATTTTAAAACTATCGTGAAGCACTCCGTCCGTTCGACACTGACTGGTCGGGCCGCACATGTCAACTGTACGGACGAAAAGGCCCGTGTGTCAGCAGCTTAAGACGACCTTGATACAGACTGTAAGAGAAATGGAAGAGGGCAAAGTGCAAACAATCCATACTTTATTGACGACACAGACAGATAAATCACCCCTCCCAGTTTCAGATGTAACAAACAGAAGACAAAACTGCACAACACAATACACTTCTGAAAGCTGTGAACGCGAGAAGTTTGGACTTCGGCAAAGACAAGGAAGAGAATTCAATGCTGGTTCCTCGTTCATTTCCTCCTTACTTCCTTTCTTTCTTAGAGGCGAAGAAGCTCAGTGGAATCCATGCGATGTACCATTGCAAACCATGTTCATGTTCCTGGAACTTTTAACTACGTGATGTCAGACGTGAATACGTCACAGCAGACTACATGAAAACCATGTTCAGGAATGTTCCACCAGATGCGATTTTGACTTCCTGAACGAGACTTTTTTTTTTTTTTTTTAATCTGGTATCACACTCAGCGGGGAAAGATCAATTTTTGCATGTTCTGAACAAATCTAGTTCAATAAGATTTGTATCGTTGTTGTATATTGTTGTGTTAATAAACAACTGTTTGATAAGGTCCCCTTGTGGGTTGGTTTTGACGTGGTGACGGCCCTGATGTGGCCCTTTGCGGCCGGCTGGGCTATGGGCAACATTATCTTATTTTGTGGTTGGCTGGGCGATAAGCAACACAATATTATTCAGAATTGAATTCAATCTTTGTTTCGGTCTTATACTCTGAGTTGCGTACTTCTGGGGACCCTGTTTTTATTCAAAGCTGCGGTCACGCACAGGACAGTGCGAGTCAGCGAACTATATGACGGCTTTTTCTACCAATCACACAGGCTTTATTACATTCGGTGCATGGGGACTAACATGGCCGAACATGATTCATGAAAAATTCTTTTTATCTTTGACTTTAACTCTGAAAGAAAAACGTTTATTTTTTCTGTCAGAAAAGAAAGGTTTTATATCCCCCCCCCCCCCCCCCCCCTTTCTTTCTTTTTCTCTATCCCATAGATAGACAGATAGATGGATAGATAGACAGGTAGATAGATAGATAGATAGACAGATAGATAGATAATCAAAAATGTCCTCCAGCAATATGTACCGGACGAGGTGATTCACCGAATTTTCTAAAGTTCCTCGCGACGGTTTCGTGTGTGTGTGTGTGTGTGTGCGCGCGCGCGCGCGCGCGCGCGCGTGTGTGTGTGTGTGTGTGTGTGTGTGTGTGTGTGTGTGTGTGTGTGTGTGTGTGTGTGTGTGTAAGTCGGAATCTAGCCGTTGAAATACGAACGAATACATAGTCTTAATAATGATCAGTCCATCAGTTCCTCTCAGTTGAAGCTTTGAGATCATACGTCACTGAAGAACGACTGAAAGCTCAGGTGTAACAGACAATGTACACAACAATGTCAACAAGAACAAGAGCAAAGACAACAACAACAACAACAATAACAAAAGAAATAAGAATACAGTAATAGGAAACTGAGCACTGAAATGACAAAAAATTGATTTGAGCAAAGCTGGACAAAACCGCTGCCTTGACGTTTAGCGTTGCGAATTTGCGGGCTAGAAGATCGGTGATTCAACTTCCACCAGACGCATTTATTCACGGGACTTTCTGGGGTGTGAAATGAGTGTGCTATGGGTTCAAATGGGAAGTCTGGAACAACACAGTCGAGTTTCATCCACATAATGGATGCATATCTGAGCGTGTTGCTCAAATTTCCCGACGACCACTGCAGGTGTCTGTATCTTTCGGGGCCCTGGCTGACGCCAGAATATTATCAAGAAAGCGTAGGGCACAGCTCTGTGTCACGGTCATTCTGATGATCAGAGTGGAACTCAGGCACCTCTGAACACCACCGAAGTAACTCAGCAGCAGTGCAGTGTCTCTTTGGTGGGTTGTCTCGTGACTTACTGAACATTGACTACTTCTTGTGGACTGTCGGTGGCTGGGTTGACAGGATAATGTGTGTATTTGTATGATAGAAGATGAGACAGAAGTATAGAAATTTCATTTAAACTTGATGGCTGTTTGCAGACTTCTGCTGGAAAAAAATTCCAGGCACATGGTTCAAACTCTGGTGGCGTATTGCACCTGCGCCCAGTTGGCTTGTACCAAGATCTGGTTCAGGCGGGTTGGTGACACGATGTACGTGTGCTTTTGGGGTACATTCCGACAGCTGATTCAACACACCGGTTAGTGACATGATGTACCTGTGCCCTGTTGGTACATTCCAACACCAGGTTCGAGCTGGTTAGTGACATGGTGTACCTGTGCCCTGTTAGTACATGTCAACATCTGGTTCAAGCCGGTCAATGACATTGTGTACTTGTGCCCTGTTGGTACATTCCAACACCTGGTTCATGCCGGTCAATGACACGGTGTAGCTGTGCCCTGTTGGTACATTCCAACACCTGGTTCATGCCGGTCAATGACACGGTGTACCTGTGCCCTGTTGGTACATTCCAACACCTGGTTCATGCCGGTCAATGACACGGTGTACCTGTGCCCTGTTGGTACATTCCAGCACCTGGTGACAGATGGTTGGTGACATGTTCTTTGTGCATTTTTATTGCTTACTGTTTATTGTTTACTGTTCCCTGCCTCATTTCATTTTCAATGTTGTGCATTTTGCTACAGATGATACACGCACTTTCGTTTCTTTGCTTCTCAGGCTCAGGGTTTCTCCCCGTTTTCATCTCTGTTTTGTTTGTCCCTGTGTCTGCCAGCCCCGCTTCTGTCTTTGTATGCAAGTGTCCCCTTGTGTCTGACTCTGGCTGTACCTGTCTCTCTACTCTGAATGGGTCTGTCTCTGTTTCCCCTCCTTACCCCCCCCTCTCTCTCTCTCTCCCTCTCTCTCTCTCTCTCTCTCTCTCTCTCTCTCTCTCTCTCTCTCTCTCCCTCCCTCCCTCTCTCTCCTCTCTAGTATTTCTTTAGGGCCTTCCGCCATAATCCCCCTCCTCTCCCGTCCTCCACACCCCCCTCCAGTTTCCTGTTAGTTTTGTCGAAAAAGGAAGCCAGATGATGCAGTTTTCTGAAAACACAAGACGGTGAATCATTAAAGCTGCACTTGACATCACCCCCCAACAACATCGTAGACTTGCCTTATATGACATTTGGCTTGAATCAAAGGGAGTGGCCCCGAGCTCTGAAACACGATGCCATCCATCGAAGGTTAGCAGCAGCCCGCTCCTGATCAATGAGTTTCTCGCTCATTTGCGCAGGCGGAGCCTTTCGAGTTTCTTTCTTTCATTCTTTCGCCTTTGTTCTATGACGCCGGCGTTCTTTGGTGTTGTTTTCTTTTCCTGCCTTTCTTGTTTTTATTTCCTTCCTTTTTTTTCTGTCTGTCTTTCTACATTTCTCTGTCTGTCTGTCTGTCTGTCTCTCTGTCTGTCTGTCCTGTCAGTTTTCCTCCTGTCTGTATGGCTTTTTCTTTCTGTCTGTCGTGCTTTTTTTCTATCTGTCTGTCCGTTTGTCTATCTGTCTGTCTGTCCTCTGTGTTTCTTTGTTTTTATCTGTCTGTCCTCGTTGTTTCTTCTTCTTTTTTTTTTTTTCGTGTGCCAGTCCTTTATTTTTCTGTCTGTCTGTCTTGTCTCTCCTCCTCTATTTTTCTTTCTTTCTGTCTGTTTCTCTCTCTGTTGTTCTGTCTGTCTGTAATTCCTCTGAGTTCCGTCCCTTCTTTCTCTGCGTTCTTTTCTATTTTTGTTTCTTTCTTTCTTTCTTTCTCTTTCTGTCTTTCTCTGTGCATCTTTCCTTCTTTAAGTCTTTCTCTAATTTTCTGTATTCCTCTCTCTCTCTCTCTCTCTCTCTCTCTCTCTCTCTCTCTCTCTCTCTCTCTTATGGTGTCTCCTTCGTCGTCGTCCTCTCTCTCTCTCTGTTTCACTGTCCATCTGTCTCTATCTGTCTGTCTGTCTCTGTCTCTCTGTCTGTCTCTCTGTCTCTGTCTCTGTCTCTGTCTCTCTCTCTCTCTCTCTCTCTCTCTCTCTCTCTCTCTTGGTGTCTCCTTCGTCGTCGTCCTCTCTCTCTCTGTGTTTCACTGTCCACCTGTCTCTGTCTGTCTGTCTGTCTGTCTGTCTGTCTCCCTCTCTCTCTCTCTCTCTCTCTCTCTCTCTCTCTCTCTCTCTCTCTCTCTCTTGGTGTCTCCTTCGTCGTCGTCCTCTCTCTCTCTCTGTTTCACTGTCCACCTGTCTCTCTGTCTGTCTGTCTGTCTGTCTGTGTCTGTCTCTGTCTCTGTCTCTCTCTCTCTCTCTCTCTCTCTCTCTCTCTCTCTCTCTTGGTGTCTCCTTCGTCGTCGTCCTCTCTCTCTCTCTGTTTCACTGTCCACCTGTCTCTGTCTGTCTGTCTGTCTGTCTGTCTGTCTGTGTCTGTCTGTCTATGTCTCTCTCTCTCTCTCTCTCTCTCTCTCTCTCTCTCTCTCTCTCTCTCTCTCTCTTATGGTGTCTCCTTCGTCGTCCTCTCTCTCTCTGTTTCACTGTCCATCTGTCTCGTCCTGTCTCTGTCTCTCTCTCTCTCTCTCTCTCTCTCTCTCTCTCTCTCTCTCTTCTCTCTCTCTCTCTTCCACCGTTCCTTCCTTTTTCTTTCGCCTGTCCTTTTCACTGTGTTTTTTTCTTTCTTTCTTGTCTTCTCTCTTTTATTTTTTTCGCTCCACCTTTTTTTTTTTTTCTCTCTGAAGTTCTTTCTTGTCAATCACAAGATGCTGACCTTTGCACGGTAGAAAGCGACACCGGTGAAACAATGAAGGTTGGCAGCCAGCTGCCTTGTGTGTCACCGCAGTAACTGACGTCGTCAGCAGTTTTCAGGCCGCCACACTCTCCGCTGTCCACTCCTCTCTGGCAGGCTTCTGACACCAGGGAGAGGAAGGCGGGTATGGAGACCCGTTTTATACATCAAACGATGTACACCGTTTCAGTCTTTGAAAGGAAACGGTCAGGCTTGTTGGTACTATAACTCGCTTTCTCCTGCTTCGTCCTGATATTTATATTTAACTTATCACCATGAAAAAGAAAAAGGAATCAGCTTATTATGTATGACCCGCTCCAAACGGTGAACTCATATGTACACGCACAGACATCACTTGGTATTATCGCAAGGACGGAGCCTCCCACTCAAGGACGGAGCCACCCACTCAAGGACGGAGCCTCCCACTCAAGGACAGGGGGGAGCCTCCCACTCAAGGACGGGGGAAGCCTCCCACTCAAGGACGGAGCCTCCCACTCAAGGACGGAGGCTCCCACTCAAGGACGGAGCCTCCCACTCAAGGACGGGGGGAGCCTCCCACTCAAGGACGGAGCCTCCCACTCAAGGACGGGGGGGGGGGGGGGGGGGGGGGGCCTCCCACTCAAGGACGGGGTCTCCCACTCAAGGTCGGAGCCTCCCACTCAAGGACGGAGCCTCACACTCAAGGACGGGGGGGAGGGGGGGGGGGAGCCTCACACCTCATGGACGGAGCCTCTCACTCAAGGACGGAGCCTCTCACTCATGGACGGAGCCTCTCACTCGTGGACGGAGCCTCTCACTCATGGACGGAGCCTCTCACTCATGGACGGAGCCTCCCACTCAAGGACAGGGGGAGGGGGGGGGGGGGAGGGGGGAGCCTCTGACTCATGGACGGAGCCTCTCACTCATGGACGGAGCCTCTCACTCCAGGACGGAGTCTCTCACTCATGGACGGAGTCTCTCACTCATGGACGGGGTCTCTCACTCATGGACGGAGCCTCTCACTCATGGACGGAGCCTCTCACTCCAGGACGGAGCCTCTCACTCCAGGACGGAGTCTCTCACTCCAGGACGGAGCCTCTCACTCCAGGACGGAGTCTCTCACTCAAGGACGGAGCTTCCCACTCATGGACGGAGCCTCTCACTCCAGGACGGGGTCTCTCACTCATGGACGGAGCCTCTCACTCCAGGACGGAGCCTCTCACTCCAGGACGGAGTCCGGACGGAGTCTCCTCACTCATGGACGGAGCCTCTCACTCAGGACGGAGTCTCTCACTCATGGACGAAGCCTCTCACTCATGACGGAGTCTCTCACTCATGGATGGAGTCTCTCACTCATGGACGGAGTCTCTCACTCAAGGACAGAGCTTCCCACTCAAGGATGGAGTCTCCCACTCAAGGACGGAGCCTCCCAGTCTTTCTTAACACGTAGAATGCCCAAAGACTGACGTGCCGTTTGAGGAAGGGGGGGGGGGGGGGGGGGGGGGGGGGGGGGGGTGTCACATTTTACGAAGAGACTTCGTACTGAGAGTGTCAGAATGCTGATTAGTTCGTCCAGCCATTGTTACCACGTGATGGTGCATGGGGTCAAAAAAACAATAATGGTGGTACACAACTAGAGAAAGATTTCCTTTCGGGCCTGTAGCATTCAAATACTTTAGATATCTTTGCTTGTATTGAAGATGAAGCGGATTGAAATGAAAATGTGTGTGTGGGTGGTTTTTCTTTGAATTTGTCTCTTTTCTGTTTACGTGTTAATGTGTACCTAGGACTAACACCTCATTCGCCTAAGTCGGCCAACCTGAAGGCCGTTGTTGATTGAACGAACTGTTTGAACTGACTGTGAAGTCGATTTTAGCGATCTCTTTATCCAAAATTTAGCTTTTTTGTTTCCACAGTATTGTGAGCTGTCCATTTCAGTCATACGAATGAAAATGTTTACTTCGAATCTAGAGTAAACGTTTAAGTCAGCAAAGCGAAAACTGACTTCGTTCATTGGAGAGTTGACAAAAACTGATTTCAATCATAGGAGAGTATTCATATAGTTACTTCTGTTTGCGCGAACCCAAACAGTTCGTAGAACACGCAGAGCAATCCCTTTATCACTGCGAACCTAGGTCCGGCGAGATTTATTAACCTTACCGACCTTGGATCGCGAACTGAATGATCGGGCAGTCAAGAACAGAGGCAAGATTGCCGAGATGGCGAACTAGGCGAACTAGCTCTGCAATCGATTTGTTCGTTTGATGAAGGACGGCATTAAGCAGGCCTGCTGTCCACGATTCGACCCTGTCATTTTATGGCGGTGCCCTAAAGGCCACTCTTAGTTAACCAACTTTTACCTCGCGAACCTAGTTCAAAACCAGTCTCAGATCTCGGCTATATTGTCTTTGTTCATAATTTCCTGCTTTTTGGTTCGCCATCCAAAATCGCACTGAGAAAAAAAGAAAAAAGAAAAAAAAAAAAAAAACAAAACCACAAAAAAAGGAAAGGAAATGAGGACGAAGAACAGAAAAGAAAAGGATCGCTCAAGAGGTTCTGCGAGCTGTTTTGTGTTTGCGCAAAGGGAGGGTAACACTATAAAAGCTGCCCTGCAATGGAAATCACTTTGTGTGTCAACTCGTCAGTGACTGAAGTGAGGTTTGTGATCGGTTCAATTGAATTTCTATACTCGTTTCATAAGAAAACATTTTCATTAGGCGTGGGCCGTTAAAATAGTTAAAGCTACAATGTTGTAGACACAGTGTGTGTGTGTGTGTGTGTGTGTGTGTGTGTGTGTGTCGGGCTACCTCATTCAGCGAAATCTCTACACTTCCCTGCGATGGCTAGAAACGACAGCCGTCTACTTCCACCTGTTGCATGGGTGTATGAAGTGAGTGTGCTGCCACACACGTGACCCACTCCCGTTCCTCGGAGACAATAACACGTGCTGTTGTCAGGGCGGCGGTGGCAGTCACAGTCTGGCATGGAAACCCAGTTCTGCAGCTCCCTGCTTAGCACCGTCTGTTGGGTCCTGTCTCTGTGGTTCCTTGGTTGGTCCATTTACATCCGTGGTCTGTTCATTCCTGTTGATCATTTCAGACTCTGAGCAGATTTCAAGATTAGCATATGGTCTGTAGATCCATAGTTATTCATGAAATAAACAAATAAACGAGAAAAAAAAACACAATACAACAGAAGCAACAACAATAACAACAAAAAGGGGAGTGTGGGGGTAAGAAAAGGCGGAGATGGGGGGGTAGTAAGTGTGGGAGACAGAGGAATATGTAATGTTTGGTCTCTCTCTCTCTCTCTCCCTCTGTCTCTCTCTCTCTCTCTCTCTCTCTCTCTCTCTCTCTCTCTCTCTCTCTCTCTCTCTCTCTCTCTCTATGCGCTCTCTCGCTCGTATGCGCGCGCGCGCGTGTGTGTGTG
>JADBJO010002268.1:42500-50000 GCA_016801955.1 Conus betulinus
GTAAAAGTACGAATTTGACCAAGCTTTCCGTTTTTGATTCAGATGCTAATATTTGCTTCTGCATGACCATAACATTCGAAGTTCACTATACATTTGAAATGAGAAAGAAAAAAAAGGACAGATTGTGAAAAAAGGACGTTAAAGCATACAAAAAATTTAGTTTAAAGTTTAGTGGGCTGGCGATCTGTCATAGTCCAGCATGTATTAATCAACTCACAACATGGAATTTAGCTCATAGTTCGTCAGTTTGCACAGGCGATAGGTCTGCATGGCGTATGAAAAAGCAGTTTATAGGAGATCAGTTGACAGATCATCCTCTAGTATTTATCGGGTTCATCGAAGGATTGCTACATGCTTCCTTTGGTTTGTCAATGTCTGAGTGAAATTCTAAGCACTAACAGTGCCCACAGAAAAAAAAGCAACTTTCGAGACCTGACGACTTGAACCTTACTGTATTAAGATCGAGTTAAACCTGTCTGAAACATTGACAGCGGGATGTTCGCGAATAAGAACTGTAAACTGTTCGGATTATCTTCCCTGTCCGATGAAAATCACTTTCCAAGCTGAGGAGTAGATAGCCCATATGTGACTTACCTCCCTTCCAAAATGGCGAGTGTTTTCGCTTACGCCGGTTCAAGTATAAATGAGGTCACACGGAGGATATATCAGCAGTGAGCAATGAAAAGACAGATGGCAGGCGAAGTCGAAGTGCAGTGGAGGAAGGTGAAAGAAAACGGTTGTTGGGAGTATGGTCGTGTGTGATGACGGACTGGCGGCCCACGAGTAATGGTAGAGTACATGTTTGTCCTCGAGATGGAATGTCAATATTTCATTGTGAAACAGCTATCGATTTCAGAATCAAAGCATCATTGTCTTACTCCTTATGCCAGACCGCTGCCAAAGTCTTGTTGTACTTATTTCTCAGAAGCTGCAGTTTCTTCATTCGAATTACTGGCATTTGTGCGCTTCACGCAGTGTGTGCACCCATAAAACTGGAGAAAAGGTTAAGAGTGAAGAACAAAAAGACAGTTCGCGATGTGTCTTTTATGTTGACTTGCCATATATGTGGGCGAAGGTATCCGCAATACTGGCTCAGTTCTCTTGCTCAATAATACTGATTCATCCCACGTCTGTGGGCTGCTATGGTGGGCAGGGCTTTGTTGGAGATAAGGATTTGTTTTCACCCGTAAAAAAAAAAAAAAGCCAAACAAACAACAATAACAATAACAACACTAAACCAATCGATAGAGAAAACAATGACAACGCAGCGATCCCAACTGCATTCCATTTGAATGCATATGTCCCTTAACTCGTGATTAAACTGTTAGCAAAAAGAATACACTTTCCCGCTACAGATCATTGAAAAAGTCATTTTATATAACAGAACGTCATTGATCTCTGTGAACAAGATGGTGGACCATTCGAATTCGATTCTCAAACAAAATAAGCCGGGTTCGTCTTAGTTCGCGATCTAGTGATACGAACTAATAGATTGTTGAATGAAACACCGCCTTTGCAAGTACCGGACTCAATGATTATTCCTCAAAAGATTTTAAAAAATCAATGTTATGTTAGTGACAATTGTTTACATTCAGTCTTATGTGTAAACAAAAATATGAACACAACGTCAATCAACAGAAGAATCGTTAATGCTGAAATACCTCGAAGTGTGATCTAACTCTGCAGAAGACTTGTTCCCCCCCCCTCCCTCCCCCCCCTACGCGTCACAATCATTAACAACAGTTTCAGAGTGTCAGATTTCACTGTTATCAGAGACATGTAATGTGTCTCTTTCACGTATATACCATGGTTTTGCTTATTTGTCCTTTGAACCTACCACTTATTTTACCCGGTCTTCATTGACAGTCAAACCTGATCTTTGTTCTGACTCCTGATCGTGACATGGCATAAAACAATGGACGATTTCCGGAAAAGGAAACCTGGGATACAGGAAAAAAAAAAGCAACGTATTGTTTCTGGTCTCTGATTCGATCGAATCATAAACGCACGAAAACATTGGACATGTCCATGTTTTAGTGCGCCTGTGTGCACGTTGCTGTGAAATAACTTCAATACTTAGCGCGAGTATTGTTCACATTGACCGTCTCCCAGTGCTAAACATTTCCAGCCGTCATCTTTTGAAACAGATCCAGCTGAAACTACGAAGCAGACTCAGGAACTTTTGTGTTTGGGTTTGTTGTAACATGCGGAGTCCGTGAAATTACCGAATTAGAGTAGCGAGGCATTTGAAAGACAGGGCAAACAGGGGATTCTGCGTTGCTGTTTTCGCTGGTGTATTGAGAATGTTATGATAACCTCCCTTCGCGAACGGCACGCGCTGATTTCCCGAAAGTAGGGTCCGTATCATAATTTTCCACCCCCGTGGAATTCGGAATGCGATGTTGGAGTCTGTGATGGGACTGAAAAGGGGGTGGGGTGGATGGTAATAGCGGAGTCTGTCAGGCCTGTATGCCAGGAAAACACTGTTTGGCACTGCAGAATTTGTACACTTCTTTTCATTGTTTGAAAAAACAAAACTGAAGAAATAGGAAATAACCGCCACCGTCAGCCCCTTGACATTTTAAGCACACGTTTAGAGTTATGTATCTTTGTGCCCAAGTAGATACAAACATTTTTCTTATTACTTACAGTGAAACTTCCCAACAAACACCACTTCTCTCCCCTGCAACCTTTCTGTTATACCCCACCCCCATCCCACCCTACTATTCTTCGAATGACGTCTCTCTGCCCTTACAGATTCGGCTGGATTCTGTTTTCAGCATCAGTTGTTGTTGTTGTTTTTTTAAGTATACAGAAGAACCTCTCAGGAACGACTCTCAGGGCGTCCCTAAGACCTGGATATTCTATGAAAAAAAAGTAATGATATGTTTCAGCGGAATATCTCAAGCAAAGAAAGTACTTAGAGTATTGATTTTTCCGTTGATGGAATTCCGTTTAATGTTTCGTTACCCACAGGTGACTGTGGACACTACTATGAAACATTTTACCATTGATGTGTTCTAACTGACATGAAATCATTTTGTTAATGACACAAAATCATTTTTACCTTTTACATGTTATCATTGGCACCATTCTCTTATCATCCTTGACATGAAACCATTTTACCATTCACATACCACCAGACATAAATTCAGTTTGGCATTATCATAATTACTACGGATATGTGTGAACCAAATCAGTTGAATGCCTACGTGTTTACTCCTGCTACACAGTCATCGAATTACAAGACAAGTAAAGAAAAGCAGCTGACAATACACTCAAGGCATGCCACAATCACACGCTCGCACCATTTCCAAGCGCACCACTACGCAGCCCTCTCCCTCACTCACTCTCTCCACCCATTCCCGTGTCTCAAACGAGAACGATAAGAATGCATTAATCACAACAGGCACCCAAGCACATACAATACTCTCAAAGCAATACCAGCACATATATTTGGAATCAGTTAGAGTGGAGAGAGAAAAGTGTTCAGCTTTGATGTCAAAGAATGGATCGAGGCAGAGCGCCAAAGCTGACGGGGATGCTGATTCCAAATGAAGGGGGCCTGATAAGCAAAGGAATGCTGGTTTTTACCGTATACATATTATCATCGACATATTACCATCATTTTACAAGGTACGTGTCAACACTGAGAAGAATGTCTGACGCGCTAACAGAGAGTAGTGGTGGTGGAGAGCAAAGGGAGAGAGTCAGACACAGACAACCCTCAGTTGTCTTTCTTTCTTTCAAACATTCGCCTGTTGTGGTCAGTCACTTGGAATAGCTCACTGTGCATTATCCCCTCCATGCCCCAAGCAAGGTTGAAAAGTAAACAAATATTGAACTCTCCAGAGAATTCCTCTTCGCTCAATAAAACTATAGGATGGAAAGGGAGCCAAAAAGTACAATCCGGGAAGTCTCTTCCGGTTGCTGAGTCAGGAGACATGTGCAATTCTATGGAAACATGCTACCATCAAAAGACCGTAACTACCATTGTCAGTGTTGAAGTAATAATGATTGCTTTCACGTGAAAAGAAATATACATTATGAACGGTAACTTTTAATTTCAATCCAAAACAGCCACCTGAACGCAGTTGTTTTGAGTGCGGTAACAGATAATCATTACGTTAACATTCATGTTTCCACGTGATAATAGCTATTTTCACATGAGAATGACTATTTTCAGTAGCAAATTAGCACGTGAAAGTAACTGTGAGAACGTTTTATCCAAAAATATTTTAACTTGATTGTCAGCCAAATGTATCAGTGAGAATATGTCAAAAATACTTTTAATACATGATAATCAACAAGTTCTTTCAACATGATTTTTTTTTTTTTTAGTGTAAATGCAAATAGATCATCGCTGCTTGCTTGCTCATTATCGCCGCTTTCACGTAAAATAGTGGAGAAAGCAATCATTATGACTATTGAATCTACAACGCTCCCATACAAACGTGTTTACACATGGGGCGAACAAAATGAGGCCACGTTGCATGAAAACATAACCCCGGTGACGTGACGGTGACCCCTGCGATAATTAGCCGGAGGATTAAACCACCGAGGAAAAGTAAACAGGAGCGCGTGTCGTTTACAGTATACGTACCGTTGGCGACGGATAAAGCCCATATTCGCTTGTCTCTCCTCCACCCCTCCCTTGACAATGGCCCGCACTGTGTTAATATTGGTCCAAGTCAAACAACGTCACAAAGAGGCGCGGTGTCCACGTGAAATAATGCAGCAAGACGAGGATACATGGTGAAGGGTTATAATACTTTTTAAAATTATCCACCCTTTGCTTGGGTATCTGCAGTGTCCGTGAGGAATGTAAAGAAGTGGGGGTTGAGGGGTGCGGATGGAAGGGGGATGAGTGTTGTGTTGTGGTCAGATAGGGGATGAGTGATGTTTTATGGATAGATAGGGGAGGGGGGAGGGTTGAAAGAGCATGAGTGATGTGTTGTGGTCAGATAGGGGAGGGGTGATGTGTTGTGGTCATTTAGGGGAGGGGTGAGGATGGAAAAGGATGAGTGATGTGTTGTGGTCAGATGAGGGAGGGGTGATGTGTTGTGGTCATTTAGAGGAGGGGGCGAGGGTGGAAAGGGGAGGGGTGATGTGTTGTGGTCAATGAGGGAGGGGTGATGTGTTGTGGTCATTTAGAGGAGGGGCGAGGGTGAAAGGGGAGGGGTGATGTGTTGTGGTCAGATGAGGGAGGGGTGATGTGGTGGTCATTTAGGGGACGGGTGAGGGTGAAAAGGGGAGAAGTGATGTGTGTTGTGGTCATTTAGGGGAGGGGCGAGGGGTGGCAAGGGGAGGGGTGATGTGTTGTGGTCAGATAGGGGGGAGGGGTGAGGGTGGAAAGGGGAGGAGTGATGTGTTGTGGTCATTTAGGGGAGGGGTGAGGGTGGAAAGGGGATGTGTCTTGTGGTCAGATAGGGGAGGGGCGAGGGTGGAAAGGGGAGGAGTGATGTCTTGTCTTGTGGATAGATAAGGGTCTGGCGAGGGGGCAGAAAGACCTGCTGGTCGGTGGCAGAGATCAGCAGAAGGCACCCAGGTGGCAGATGGGTGTAGGGCGGCACAGATTTCCTTCCTCGCACAACGAGTGACGACGGGAACTAGCCTGTGTCGCCGGGGGACGGCTCTCGAGGCGGCGGGACACTTTGGCGACGAGGCGCTGCCACTCTGCGAACTACCCAGTGGCCTGCACGTCTAGCAGGGCTCTCCCCTGGCTGGGGGGGGGGGGGGGGGGGGGGGAAGGGTGGGAACGTCCCTCATGGGCGCAGAGTGGGCATGAACCTACGTGCAGCGGCTCGGCGACTTGTGCCTCGTGCGTCTCCCGAGTCGGCCTCACGCGGCACAGGACCGTCGCCACTCAGCATGAAGACGGCCGCCCGGTAGCCCTGACGACGGCTTTGGAGGAACCACCACCACGACGACACCATCATCATCAACATCAACCGCAGTCGAACCACCTTCAGACAACCGCTCAGCGGTTCCAACGACTACCTACCTCATCTAGGCTCCTGCCTGACGGCGCCATCTTCCCCGGGACCCTCCGCCCGACGCTAACCCAGACTTTTTGACCCAACCTGCCAGTCTACAATGTCTATACCAAGACAAACGTCTCCATGTCACAGCTTCGGCTGTGGCGATATCTTGTCCCTAAAAGCATTCCGCGAGGAAGAGATGAGGAGGTAAAAAGGGGTGATGGCATAAGAGGAGGACAGGACTGTGGGGGAGGAAGAGGTGCAGAAGAGCAGAGGAGGTGTGGGAAGAAAAGAGGAGGAAGAGGTGAAGGCAAGAGGTGGGGGAAAGAAAAGAGGAGAGAGGTGCAGAAGAGCAAAGGAGGTGTGGGAAGAAAAAGAGGAAGAGGTGCAGAAGAGCAGAGGAGGTGTGGGAAGAAAAGAGGAAAGCAGAAGAGCAAAGGAGGTGTGGGAAGAAAAGAGGAAGAGAGCAGAAGAGCAAAGGAGGTGTGGGAAGAAAAAAGAGGAAGAGGTGCAGAAGAGCAAAGGAGGTGTGGGAAGAAAAGAGGAGAAGAGGTGCAGAAGAGCAAAGGAGGTGTGGGAAGAAAAGAGGAGAAGAGGTGCAGAAGAGCAAAGGAGGTGTGGGAAGAAAAGAGGGGGAGGGCAGAAGAGAGGTGTGGGAAGAGAAAAGAAGTGTGCAGAAGAGCAAAGGAGTGTGGGAAGAAAAGAGGAGGAAGAGGTGCAGAAGAGCAAAGGAGGCGTGGGAAGAAAAGAGGAGGAAGAGGTGCAGAAGAGCAAAGGAGGCGTGTGTGGAAGAGAAAAGGTGTGGGAAGAAAAGAAGGGGAGGTGGAGAAAGAGGAAGAAGAGAGAACAGGTGGTCACAGCAGAGGCAAAGGAGATGAGGTGGAGGAAGAGGAGGTGGAATGAGAAAGGGGGGGAGGGGAGGGGGGGGGGAGGTGGAAGAGGAGAAAAGAAGATGGAGAAGAGACGAGAGGTGGAGGAAAAGCGGAGGAGGTGAATGAAGAGGTGGGAAGGTACAGTAATGGGGAAGGAGGCAGAGAAAGAGACAAGGAGGCAGAGGCAGAGAAAGAGACAAGGAGGCAGAGAAGGCAGA
Source organism: Conus betulinus (assembly GCA_016801955.1). Classification (NCBI taxonomy): domain Eukaryota; kingdom Metazoa; phylum Mollusca; class Gastropoda; order Neogastropoda; family Conidae; genus Conus; species Conus betulinus. The sequence continues at coordinate 49,572 of JADBJO010002268.1, forward strand.
GAAAGAGACAAGGAGGCAGAGAAAGAGACAAGGAGGTGGAGGAAGAGACAAAGAGGCAGAGAAAGAGACAAGGAGGTGGAGGAAGAGAAAAATAGGTGGAGGAAGAGGTGAGAGAGGTGGAGGAAGAGGTGTGGAGTGGTGGAAGAGAAACAATGCGGTGGAGGAAGAGGTGAGGAGGTGGAGTAAAGATGAGGAGGTGGTTGAGAGGAAGAGGTGAGGAGGTGGAGAAGAAGAGGAGAGGAGCTGGAGAAGAGGTGAGCAGGTGGAGTAAGAGATGAGGAGGTGGAGGAAGAGGTGAGCAGGTGGAAGAAGAGTATGGAGGTGGAGGAAGAGATGAGGAGGTTGGAAAGAGGTGGAGGTGGAGGAAGAGATGAGGAGGTTGAGAAAGAGGTGTGGAGGTGGAGGAAGAGAAAAATAGGTGGAGGAAGA
>JADBJO010002268.1:57500-110000 GCA_016801955.1 Conus betulinus
GTAAACGAGAGCATGAAATGTAAAGCGTTTAAAGCTTGGTCTCTAACTAAGGATGGGCGCTATATAAGAACTCGTGAGAACAGCAACAACAACAACAACTACAAGGGTGATAATGATAATAATCATGATAATAATAATGATGATAATAATATTGATGATGGTGATGAATGATAGTAATAATGATAAAATACAATAACAACAGTAATAATAATAATAACAACAATAAAGATGATGATAATGATAATAATAATAATAGTAATAGTAATAATAATAATAATTAAACGTTAACATGGTTATATGTAGAGTATGGATGGTAGGGTTGGTAAAGTTTGTATGCGACTGTACACGTTAAGTATGAGCTGATGAATCTTGTTCACAAGTCGTGACGCAATTTTGTAAAAACGCCTGAAGAGAGGGTGTCTGGAATGTGTGTTGATCAAATGTCCAATATATAAAAGTGGCAGTAGTAGGTAGAGGGCGAGAAGTAGAAGCACCACCACCAAACAGCAGCAGCAGCAACGCCAGTAATAACAGCAATAGTAGCGGCGGCGGCGGCGGCAGCAGCGGCAGCAGCAGCAGGAGTAGTGGCAGTAATAGTTGTCGTGTTTACGCTAGTCGTAGGATTCTTAGTAAGAGACATGATGACTTCTTTGACTGACAACGACAGTGACGACGATGACGATCACGATGATGTTGATGACGACGACCGCGACGAGGAAAACGATGATGATGATGATGATGATGATGATGATGATGATGATGATGATGATGATGATGAAACTGTACGACATCATTTTGCTGCAGGTGTGTTTGAGGCTTGCGTCCTTGCTAATTTCGCACACATTTCTTGCACAGTCGTTCCGTGTTGTCGCCAGTACTAACCAGTGACATTCTCAGCGCTGTTGCCGACTTCCATGTCAGCCGGGCCGTCTACCACGGTGCGATGCTCTTCTGTAGAACTCGTTTCAGGGCAGCTGTAACCCCAACAGCACAATCCAAATGATGCCTACTATCTACTGGGGCAACTGGTCCGAAGGACATGCCTGTATGAGCCTATGCTAACTTGGCAGCACTTTTGGTCATAAAATTCAATCATTGGTTTGGTGTGTGTGTGTGTGTGTGTGTGTGTGTGTGTGTGTGTGTGTGTGTGTGTGTGTGTGTGTGTCTGTATGTGTGTCTGTGTGTGTGTGTCTGTGTGTGCGTGGATGCGTGCATGCGCGCGCATGCGTTGTGTGTGTGTGTGTGTGTGTGTGTGTGCGTGTGTGTGTGTGAGCGCGCGCGCGCGCGCGCGTGGGTGTATGTGTGTGTGAATGTGTGTGCATTTCTAACTGTCGTGTGTTTCATTGAGGGGTTTTAAAAAGAAAATGCATTCTACATTCATATAATTGTCAACATCCACACAGCATCATTTGGGGTTTTATTCTATAATATTTTAACACCCCTGTTCAAAAATGACTCCATGAATCCCATATTTTTAAACGTAATTCTAAAATGCTCGAAATTTTTTTTCTCACTCAGTTCGGGGCTTCCTGAATAATTTCTAAGTTAGGAAAATTCCAGAAAAGGTCCTGAGGGTTGGCAGCTCTGCGTACATGTCTTGTTTACTTCACCTTGTGCACCCAGGGCACATGATGGAAGATCCAATGAAGTGACCAGGCAGACCCGCACAAATAGTGTACATTCACAAATGACGACAGTCTGTTCGGCGGTAGACATGACCAGCCGGTACAGAGATAAATTTTGTACAACGACAGTACGAAGTGTTACTCAGCGGTGGGGCGTGGGGGGTGGGGGTGGGTATGTGTGTGTGTGTGTGTGTCCATACAAAATGTCACCTCGAGGAATTTGTACCGGGTGACATTTTGTGCTGCAACAATGCCTACACAGCACATCGCCAAAGAGACTGCTCCCCTTAGGCTACTGGTATAGGAAACGATGTCTTCATCAGATACGCTGATTCAGTTGTCTGGAATATGTAATATCTGTGTCTGGGAGAATGCGTCTCCAATCTGGGGATATTGCAGGGGGAGATTGTTGTATTCCATGAAGCTGACGCTGATGCTTTTTTTTTTCTCCAGTTTCTTTCATTTTTAATTTGAAGTTGGATGCTTGTTAAATTTCGCATACACACGTCACACACACACACACACACACACACACACACACACACACACACACACACACACACACACAAGCACTTTCCCATCGAAATGAATTTTGTATAGAACAACCAGCTTCTTCAACGGCTTAATTTCTTCATTTTGGTTCGGAGACGGTTAGCACTTTCTGACAAATGTCTCGCCACTGTCTACAGGTGAAACTGAAACTGCATGTATCAGGGAAAGTGAATCATTATAAAATGTTTAACCGGGTTTTTTGTTTTCCTGGCGAGATAGGATCAAAATTGGCTTTTATTTTGCATAGAAGCTTCTTCTGATCTACCCACCGTCCCAAGCCGGCCGCTTACATGCCACCCCCCCCCCCCCCCCCCCCCCCCCCCCCCCCCCCCACCCCTTCCACCCCGTTCCCCCATCCGCCCTCCATCGTCATCCTTTTTCCACCCGCCCACTTCACGGACTACCTCACGTCCAACACACACACACACACACACACACACACACCAATCTTTCCGATGTCTGATTTACACAAACTACAACCACAAGACTACGAACCACACCTTGGTCGTCACTTTACCGGCCTAGACGGTCGGCTAGGCTACACACAGCACGATTTGATTTGATTTGATTTGATGGTGGCCTGGAGCACAGACTTTGTTCAAGGGAAGGAATCCCGGCAGGGCGACCCATATTATTGTGTTCAGTAGTCTCCCTTCAATCTCGGCGAGGGCTCTTCTTTCTTCCGACCCCATCCTATCCTCTGATACACACACACACACACACACACACACACAAACGCGCGCGCACACACACACACACACACACACACACACTTTCCAAAACAAACTGTATTTCTACCAAATCCATCACCATTTGTAATATATATAATTTAGTCTTTGCTAGAAGATTGTTTATAATTGTGGCTGCCCATCTTACAAAGAACTGCCCCAAATCTCTCAATGGAGAATAGTATGTGGGGAGTCAGAGGAAGTGAAGCTTTATGATTCCTTCATTTTCTTTGCTGTTGTGACAAGAAAAGCCAAAAACCCGAACCATTTGTTGCTTTCTTTTATTTCCTTTTTCTCTCTCTTTTTTCTTTTTTTTTTTAAGGTTGGGAAGGGGTAGGCTTTCTCAAAGTGTTCTGCCTGTGTGGGGGTCCACAGGCAGCCCTACTTCCCGACCTTCTCCCCCCACCCCACCCCCCTTTTCCCCTCGCCATCCTCCCGTAGACTCGTTGATGAAGTAGACTATTTTCCATCTGCCTCCTGGCCAAGACTGTCGGGACATTAACTAAGGGAAGTCATCTCGGCAGTGCGGGGTGCACGTACTTTGGTACTCGATAACCTCCCCTGATGGCCCTGTGTCGGTGCGGGCTTTCTACCAAACCAAATCGCAAGGAAGTTGACAGAATTCATTGAATCACGTAACTAAACACACACACACACACACACATATGTATAGAGAGAGAGAGAGAGAGAGAGAGAGAGAGAGAGAGAGAAGAGAGAGAGAGGGGACAGACAGACAGACAGACGGGAAAGACAGACAGAGAGGCTATAGAGGGAGGCTGCAAGTGAAGGATCTATATATTAATATTTCTTTGATTTTTCTATCCAATTTTTCTTCATTGCATTCCCTACCCCCATCCCTGCCTCACCCCGCTCCCTCTTTCTTTCCTCTTCGAATCTTGGCCAAGCCATTCATATGATGATGGAGGAATTGCTAGCCTGCACTTGTTTCTCCCCCACTACTAAATTCTTCAATATTATATATATATATATATATACCATTCTGTTTTTAACAGATGTTGCTCCCCAAGGGGTCGAGCATTTTAAGAATTCTATTTGGCATTTTAGTGGTATTTTATATATATATATATAAACGGTCATACTCACAAAACTCGACTGCCTGTCTATACAGGCAGTGTCTGCAGGAGTATCAGCCTGCGTACACAGAAAGGAAAGAAAAAATATACATATATACATACAGGTAAATAGATAGATAGATAATTGATGATTGATAAACTGATAGATAAATGGATAGATTGATCTGTACTTTTTAATAACGGAGACAAAAGATGTAAAACAAGAATGAAGTTGAAACAATCCATTCTTATTCAGCTTCTGTCCGCCAGTTAAGCTGACCTGCTTTGTGGTTCAAGCAAGACTGATGTTGTCTTTAAGGACAAGAGGTTAAAACACACACACACACACACACACACACACACACACACACACAGACAGACAGACAGAGAGAGAGAGCGATCTACACCACACACACCCGACCTGCACACATGCAGACAAACTGCATGCGCACATGCAAAATCCGTGTTATTTTCACCTGATAAACCTGTAAATGTGCGCGCACACACACACACACACACACAGACACACTGAAAGAACAAGCCAAACAAAACCAACACTGGATGAAAACAAGGAACCTGCATGATGTTCATGGTTTGTCTCAAACAATGCACACACTCCTAGAGCACTCATCATAACACTTGAAAATCAAACGTCGGACATTCTGTGAATCGACTGAAAGTAATAAGCATTATGTGTGTTGCCCAACGGTGACGACCATTCCACAGAACCCCTGTAGATTTCAGGCAATATGGCCGACTTTCTGAGGGCCTGACGGATGGATCTTTCCTTGGGATCTTTTAAATACATTATCGAAATGTGTGCTCTTGCTATATATTTTCTGTCTTTGTTTTTTCAAACAATTCACACAGACACACACATACACAAACACCCACCCACCAACCCACCCACAGAGAGAGAGAGAGAGAGAGAGAGAGAGAGAGGCTGAAAGAGAGAGGAAAAAGCCAAGAAGACTCTATCGTACGCATGAACTCACAAATCACCTCCTGCTACACTTCCTTCAGTTTATATGACAATAAATGTGCATAAAAAATGAAAGAACATGACACTGGATACATGCACACGCCTCTCTCTCATACCCACACAGTGTCCGCATAGACAATGGAACAGCATCAACATCAATTACTCACACTGTCACATACACATTCAACTGCCTTTTGACAAAGAAGCACACTTTTCATGTGGGCAAGTTTCAGCGAAAATGCTTACCCTTAAAATGGTATTATGAAAATACTAACAACAATTGAACACATCAAACTCTCACATGAACACACATGTACTTTTTTGAAACCATCACAACAAGACCTAATGACAGATCTAAACAAAAGGTTTGAAAACAAAACAATTGTGACAAAAAACAAGTGCTTGAAATGGAGGTGAAAGTGTAGAGGAAAAAAAAAAAAAAAAAGAGGACAACCCCCCCCCCCCCCCCCCCCCCCCCCCCCCCCCATCTCTCCGCCTTAAAAACAATCAATAAAACAAACAAAAACAAGAAGGTTTTTTTCTTGGTCTCATAACAACCACATTAGTAACTATGACGACACTAGGGACAGCTCACACTTCAGCTAAGGTCAAGCAGATTCTAGACCCCCTCTTTATTCTGGATCCAGCAAAACGCAAGCAGACATATGAATAAATTAATATATAAATAAAACAAATAAAAGAAAACAAATCTATTTGTTTACTGTTACATAGTAGAAAAAAAATAGGTAGGCTTTTTCAAAAATCTTTTTTTTTCTTTATGTGTGTGTGCGTGTGAGAGTGAGAGAGAGAGAGAAAGAGAGAGACATAGTTTGTGTGTGTGTGTGTGTGTGTGTGTGTGTGTGTGTGTGTGAGAGAGAGAGAGAGAGAGAGAAAGAGTGTGTGTGTGTGTGTGTGTGTGTGTGGGTGGGGGGGGGGGGGGCGGAAGGGGGCATGCGTGCATGTGTCTATGTGTGTACGCATGTGCAAGCATATAGGTGTGTGTGTGCGCGTGCGCATGCGCAGACGTGTGTGTGTGTGTGTGTGTGTGTGTGTGTGTGTGTGTTGTCAGTACAACACTATGTAATCTGACAGTAAATGGTTTCAGTCAGTCAGTCAGTGTGTGTGTGTGTGTGTGTGTGTGTGTGTGTGTGTGAAAAAACAATCAGTGTATGACGGAAAACACAAGTTCTTTTCCTCTGGGAAAACTAATAGTTGGTGTAAACTGAAAGAGTTACTACCATTTTTTTTTTTCTATTTTTTTTTTGTTTGTTTGTGTGTGGGGTGCAAGTTTTTGTTTTGCTTTATTCTGTTTTTCTTTGTGTTTTTTGTTTTCTTGGGGGGGGTGGGGTGGGTGGAGAGGTGAGTTTGTTTGCTTTGACATAAAAAACAAGAAATGTCAAAGTCTATATCATTAGAAAGCTTTAATATTCCATGACATAAATGTATTGCTTCATAGTTAATTATCAATGTGTACACAATGATTTGCCGGTTTCTCATTCCGTGGGAAATTGGGTAACAATTTTGCTAAAAAGGATCTTGGACCTGACCTTTGGTCCGGATTCACTCCTCCAAGCAGCTCATCTTTCATCCACACCCCACCTTTTCACCGAAACTGAATGATAACTGGGCTCAGCATTTTCTGTCATCTTGCTGACAAGCAATGCAACCTACCAACAAGTCAACGCCGCTGGAAACATAATTGTGGCAGAGGTAACAAGATGTAAAGAATACTCTTTGGGGTTCTAGTTTTCCCCCCCCCCCCCCCCCGACGTTTGGGAGCACACACACACACACACACACACACACACACACACACAAAACAGACTAGCAGCATCCAAACTTTTCTGCGGGAATAGTTCTTATCCAAAAGCTGGAATACTTCTGATCCAAACTTATTTTCCAGACAATTGGTGAAGCCTGTACTGCCCTTTTTCTGGCATGCTACAAACTGTGATCACAGACGAAAAAAAAAAAAAAAGTGTAAACCGACTCTCTAGACCAAAGATAAAAGAACAGGCCACAAAGACAGAAACATCAGACTGGGCAGGAATGACAAACAAACATGGGGGATAACTGCAGTCACCAGGAATGACAGAAAAAGGGAAATTATCACCACAGAACTTCCAGTGGGATGGGAAGCAATTTGTGGTGAACGTGCCCCTAGCATCCCTATGAAGACCAACATATTTATATATTTATATGTACATAAACAAATAAATAAATAACGAATAAAACGATGCAGGATCAAAGAGAGTGGCAGAAAAGGGGAAATTACTGTAACACAACTTCTGTTTGGTGGAGATGCAATGTTTACCAAAAGAGCCCTTACCCCCCAGCTTAAAAGCTGTCAAACCTCTATAAGGATTTGGCATGAACGTGAATGCACTCTGCATACACACACTCCTAAGTGCTGCGGATGTAGCGTTTCAGCACAATGACCACTGCTTCACACAGGATAAGATTTCAGCTCTCAGTAACCAATGCTCTTCATTTCATCTTGTATTGCTGGATAACCTCTCACGATACCCAACCTAAAAACTGGTGGTTGGAAAGGGCAAAAACCAGGACAACAAATCGGACACTGACTGACAACACATTACACATACACTTTCATTAAATTCATTGTTTTATACTTTGAGGTATAAAGTATTTTTCTGTTTCTTGTTGTTTGTTTGTGTTTGTTTTTGAGTTGCTGTTTTTCAATCTGAGTACAAATACAGTTGTATGGGTACACAGATCCCAGAAAGACAAGTCAGCCTGTGAGACAAAAAAGACAAAGGAAAAAAAAAAACCCCCTCCTGTCTGCTATTTTTGTTGTTTTTTTTCTCCGCACAGAAACGAAAGACTTCCAAAACCGACAGATGAGATACACACATCACAAAAAAAAAAAAAAAAAAAAGCTTAAGAGACAAAACGAATTTGTATATCCAGTTTCCACTCCACCCTCCATTCCCTCCCCCCCCCCCCCCCCCCCCCACCCCTTGACAAGAAGACATAAAAAAAAAAGACAGACAAGACTGATAAACGATCAGACAGGTAAGAACAGCAGTGAAGCAGAAGACGGGGGAAGAGGGACACGATATGTTATTTTCATAGCCAAAGAACTTTGATATGTCTCACGATCTGACCCTACCATTCAAAGTCATCCACACCTTGGATCACAGAAGGCAAGGACGCACGCTCAACAGTTACATTATCTAAAACTTTGTTTACAGATTGAAGAGGAACAGAAAAAAACAGGGACAGGTTGACAAATGGGGTAAAGACAGAAACAATGCAAGAGGAAGGGGGGGAGGGTGGGGGAAGGACAGAAAATGAAATAAGAGAGAGAGAGAGAGAGAGAGAGACAGACACTGAGACAGACAGACAGACAGACAGACAGAGGGAGAGAGGACACAAGGGTGAGAAGGATGGTGGTGGTGGTGAAGAGAGACAGGTGAAGGAAGGAAGGAAGGAAGGAAGGAAGGAAGGGAGAGAGACTGAGGGATTAAAGAATGAGAAGGTGAAACAGTGACAAGGAGTAAGACAAAGACAGGGGGGAGAAACTGTTCCCACAAGAGAGTTAAGGAGAGAAGGAAAGAGGGATGAGCAAGGGACTGGATGTAAAGAGGCTCAGAGGGAAAGGGATGACTTGGGAGGGGGTTAGGGGGAGGGCGGTGAGGGGGGGGGGGGGGGGGGGAGGGAGTGATTACTAATATTGGTAAAAAGACACTAGTAACAACAATAGTAATTACAAAGAAAGAAAAAACAACCAGCAGCAGTGACACATCCACTGACACAATAAGATAATTTGATTCCATAATCCAACTTTAAGTCTGAGACCAACATTTCAAGAGAGCAACGAGAGCGAGAGAGAGAGAGAGAGAGAGAGAGAGAGCGAGAAAGAACTGTTGATTGAAAATCTATTTTCATCATGTGTCACCTTTCCTCGATGTTAGCACAGACATCAAACCTACAAATCACCTAATTTCTAAAAAACACAGCACCAACAAATCAAAACTTTCAATCGACTAACCAATAAAATCAGAAATATAAAATCACCAACAACCTCTATCTTGAACTTAATTATCTACATCACAAGCACTGCCCACACCAGCTCACCTAGCACTCGTCTCTACTTTCAAGACAAAACTGTACCAGTAGAAATACTGTGTTATCCAATCCTGTATATGATTCCATATCAATGAGTTCGAGCACCAAAAAAAAAAAAAAAACAACTAAAATCACAGCAGCAACAAATGGAAACAAAAACAGAATACAAAAGAAAACAGGAAAAAAAAAGATGTTTACAAGTCTCCTAAAAACAAAAATAAACTGATGTGAATCTCCTACCACAGTTGAAAGCTGATACATGTACTTGTAAAGAAGCATTCCGTACATAGCATATACAACACGACGCACAATCAACACACATGCAGGGATGTGACAGGGCTGTGGGGAACAAAACTACAACGCTTACTGATTGTTCTCATTCCTCAAAGACCACATAACACTTCCAGATTAGTCAATGCTGGTCTACCTCGACAAAGCTCACAAAACCAACCCAAGGAATGCACTGCCTAGGAACACTGTCACATGGCTACTGGTAATATCAACCCAAAGTAGAATCGTGGCTTTTTTTTTGTTTTATTTTCTAGTTGTTGGATTTTCTTTTCTTTTTCAAAAACAATGCATTTACCCGTTTCAGTGTGTATTTTTCAGATCCCCAAACAGGGAATGACATTCACCAAAACACAAGGGAGTTGAATTAACTTCAATCACATTGTAGCACAGCAGATCGCATATGGCCTCTTATGGGCTGCTAGTACAGGGAGCAAGAGACTGAGAGAAAGACAGACACAGAGAAAGAGAGAGAGAGAGAGAGAAGAGAGAGAGAAAGTGGGGAAGAAAAAAAAAAAGCGAGACAACCCCCCACAAAATTCACATGAATTCAGAAGACAATAGCCAGACCATCGACATCCTGAACCCATTTCTGACCCAGCGGTGAGGACAGGCCCGGTCCTGTGGCCTGGGCAGCCAAACAGGAAACACAGAGAAATCAGACCTCAGAACAAAAAGTATGATCCCAAAAACCCCAACGCAGTTACCCTGCAAAGTGAACATTCTGTGCAAGTGAGATAGGCAGGAAAACATGCACCCAATTTTTGAGCAGACAAGTGACTGCTTGTGTTTCCTTTTCATTATCTTGAATGTTGTTTGTTCAGTTCTTTTGTTTGGCAGCACAGCCATTTTTCTTTTCATGTTTGTTTCAATTTCCGCCCACAGTAACCTCACTTTGAAAGTGACTGTAGATGACAAACTTCCTAATGCTAACAATACAGGTCTCCCAATGACCCACACACTTCGCAGACTTTGTCTTCAACGACACAGGTCTCCCTCCCAATGACCCACACACTTTGCAGACTTTGTCTTCAACGACACAGGTCTCCCTCCCAATGACCCACACACTTCGCAGAGACTTTATCTTCAACAACACAGGTCTCCCTCCTAATGACCCACACACTTCGCAGAGACGTTCTTTTCAAAGACACAGGTCTCCCTCCCAGTGACCCACACACTTTGCAGACTTTATCTTCAACAACACAGGTCTCCCTCCCAATGACCCACACACGTTGCAGAGATTTTGTCTTCAATGGCTACGGATCTTAAAAGACCAACATCATCAACAGGTTTGACATTTGAGAAAAAGACCTGTGAACAACATAGAGTGCGGGAGACAAGCATCATTGAGTACAGCCAAATGCAAAGTTGGGTAAAGATGTTAAGTGTGGGTCCTACACATCCCGTGCTGTCAAATGTATGTGGCCTGTATCATGACTTATTACTATTCAAACTTTTTCGCTCAGAAAAATAAAAAAAACTGGATGAGCAAAGCAGGCAACGAGCTTTCTGACCTGAACTTTCAATGGAATACTTTCAATGGTTCAAGGATGTTATAGTTGTTAAAAGGATTTCTGGAGACAGCTATCAACAGGTTCAAACAGTGATACATTTTCTTTATGGAATGTAGACACATATTGAGAGAACACAGAAGCAGTTAAAAAAGAAAAGCATATGACTGTGAAGACAAGGAACCATCACGCGATCATCGACCTCCTGCTTCTGTCTATCTTTCCCTCTCTCAAATACACGTATACATTTGTTTCTGGAATGAAGCAATGAGCCAGGGTCCTCAGGTGGACAATATACGTACATCCATCACATAAAATCGCTGTCTGTCATTATGCTTGTGGAATAGATGATTACACAATACAAGATTCATACTGAGTTGTTTTTTTTTTTCTAAAAAAACTGAAACATTACAACTGAACACCAAGCTCTGAAACCAGTATAGTTACACACGCTGCTCAACAGAGACATGAAATGAATACATGACATCTGAACACAGACTTTACATACAACTGTACAACAGGCCTACTCATAAACAATCTTTACAGCTATGCGCCATACTTTGAAGAAACAGACTGTACAAATGTATGTACTTGTGCGAAAAAAGAACTGCTGCGGTAAAGTACAGATGTAAAACATATTGACAAGCGCCCGAAACTAGGCCAGCTCTATCCACCGATAAAACACCTCACCAATCAATTCATGATGATGAAAACAAGAACATAGCATCCATCGTCAATTAGTCCATTTATAATGTTTTTCTCCACACATGCATGTGCACACACGTGCACACACGCATACATGCACCCAAACACACACACACACACACACACTGGTTACATTTTCCATGTGACATGAGGGGGTCCCTGACAAGCAGAGAAGTTGAGAAACTTTTTTTTTTCTCAATACTGTCTTCATTGGACTGTTCTTCCCTTCTGAGCTGAACGTTTCTCACGTGAAGATGGTCTGCATTTGAGCACCATCACAATGACTGTTAGTGTTAAGAGTTTGACAATTCTGAAACATGACAGTGTTGACTGAGAAACTGTCAAAAAAAAAAAAAAAAACCAGAAAGAGCTTGCCACATTATCTGCAAAAATCGCTGAATAACCAAAAATCATTTTTGGGAGTGTATGTTCTTTGGTAATATGACTTATGAAAAAACATTTTCGTTGAGAGGGATACAAAATACTCCCAAGTATTATGAGGGTGTACAGGTCACTATGCATGCCCAAACGCACAGTGTGCATGGAGACACACACACACACACACACACACACACACACACACACACACACACACTCAGAAGTCAACCAGACGATTGGAATTTCAAAAGCATTGTAACAAGTTATCATTTACAGAAGGACACGAAACTTTACACAGGCAACGTTAAGACTAACACCCTCCATTTCAGTGAAATCTGATTGCTTTCACATTTTCTGATTTTTGTTGTTCACATCTTCCAATGTCATTAAAAAAAATTCACTCGTTAAAACATTATTTCTTTTTTGAATCACCCAAGATTGTTTTGAAAGTATTTCTAGCTACCAAAATGTGTTCGAATCTATGAAAGAAAAAAAATAGACACAAAAAAAAGAGGAAACAGAAAATAAAAAAGAGACCCACCTGTGAGATTACAAGTGCATTTTTCAACCTACTTTACGAGTTAAAAACACACACACACACACACACACACACACACACACACACACACACACGCATGCACACCCCCCTTTCCTTCACATACCTATAGTGTCTTTGATGATGGATGCACACAACAGATCCATAAAGTATAACAATGACACAGCTGGTGAGTATAATACACATACAATTAACCCAAACTAAATGGTTACAGAAACAGGCTGATTAGCCATGTCAACAGTTCTATGCGCATGCATCTCTGACTCGGCCTTATGGGATACATGTCACATCAGGTAACTGTGAGGCTGGTTACTAATAATGCTACAATACCCACGCAAACCTATCTGATAATCATGCATCATGACACAGACACAGCATCCCTCTTACCACTCTGCATAAATTCAATCAAAGTAACTAACACTGCTAGTGTCGTCACTACCATGCGCATCAGCAAAGCTGGAGAGCGAACATCTCACAAAGCCCACGCTTTCTAACAAACAACAGCAAATAACATGGAAAAAAATTGAAAGAGAGTGTTTTGTGACACACAGGGCAGAACAGAGGTGACATTCTAAAAACACTGTGCCTTATTGCACGGTCCAATAAACCAGGTTCAAACCATGTAATGACTAATTAAAAGTTAAGGCAAGAAAGGCCTCCACTTTTTCACTGACAAAAATCCTTGTTTGTCTGGCATTTAAATTCCTAGCAAAGATATTTTGTGTGAAGTTCAAATTCCTTTTTGAAAAAAAAAAACAACCAAAAAACAACAGCTAACCAGCAAAAAGGAAAATACTCCTGAAGCTGCCTGCATCAAATGAACTTCAAATTTGAAGTTCAACTTCCCAACAAAGAAATCGTTTACCCCCAAATGGAAACGTACAGTTGAACTTGACTGCATTAAAAGTGTTGAGGTGGCCTAGCAGAAAATGAACCTACATACGATGTGAGAGAATCTCAGGTCCACAGTTCTTTTCCAAAATGGAATGGGCTTTTTTCTCTCCCCTTTCCACTGGACAAGAGGAAGTCACACTTCTTGGCTTTCAGTTTGACAATAAATTCAGATCCCATAATAGCATGCTTTTGGTAAACACAAAGGAACCCACGACAACAAGAGGTTTCTCCTTGGTCCAATTCTGTGGGGCACTCTACTTTGACAGGATAAATGAAAACACAGGAAGGGGAAAAAAAAAAAAAAAAATCATACCGTGATGATGAAGAGAGAGTAGCCCAAAGTTGACACAGAGAAATGTGAAATGATAATGAAGTTATAAGCTAGGGACCATTAACGTTTACTCAACATGAAGCTTGTCCCTTGTGTCAACAGCTGCTTTTCTAATGAAAGCCAGACCCAGAGATGGGAAAACTGTCACAAATATGTTTCCCCTGCTGGACGATGCTCAACTCTGTGATATAAGTTTCACTTTCAAATTTGGAAGAAGCTAATCTGTGATGAAGGATTCCCACCTATTGACAAGGTTCAAAACCTTTTAACTTCACCAACTGCTCTGATGCACTGGCTGACATCATGGGTAGCATCAACAATGTTGTGGGTTTGAATCCCAGCATCAGCCTCTGCTAGTAGAACTGTTTCACCTGGCAGGTTCTTACTCAAGAATTGCTGAGTGTGCAGTATGCTCACCTGGCAACACTGAAGGCACACGTGCAGTCTCCACTTCATGGGTGTGTTTCCCTGTGTTATTCAAATTTCCCGACCGGCGCGGCTACACACCTTCAGACTGTTTGAACTCTCTACACCCTCAGATTGTTTGAAACTACACACAGCTTCAGACTGTTTGAACTCTACACAGCTTCAGACTGTTTCAAACTCTCTACAACTCTGCTTCAGACTGTTTAAACTTTCAACTCTACACAGACTGTTTTCGACTGTTTGACTGCTCTACATAGCTTCAAATTGTTCAAAAACTCTACACCATTTCAGCCTGTTTAAAAACTGTACAGATGTCTCAGGGGGCCTCTACTAAAGCTGACGCTGAATGGTTCATTAGTTCATGGGTGGGCAGGCTGCTGCTGAACTCAACCACTGCTGGCTGACATTGGACCCTAACCTCCTCTGGTCCAGGCACTTAACAAGCATACAGAATCAACATAATCAAAGACAAAAACTTGAAAACAGCGCATGCAAACAGACCACACAGTGCACTTCCACTCAACAAGTTCCCCACTTTACAGATGCAGTCTCCGACTGTACTAACAGTAGATGGTGGTTTGTAACAAAGGTCTGACATGAGATGATTGACGCGTGAACAACGGCTACATCCAGACTAAGTACCATGCACCACTTTCAACTGTTTCAGACTAAAGGCATGGGCACTCAAACAACGTGAAGCTCTGTACTAACCAGGCAACCTATTCTGAAGGCAAATCTAAAATCATTTGCAAGAGTGCCCACTGTCAACACGAGCTAAACCTCTGAATAAGTCAAGAATGTTACCTGGCATTCAAAACAATAACCATAACACACGGAAAATAAAACGTCAAAACAACCATGGACAATTACTTGCGTCACTTAAATAGCACTTTCTCTTACAAAGTACAAAACCCATACGTGTCATCAAATGCATTCAGATCATGCAGAAAACACAAATCCTTGGAAAACGCTGGAAATCTTCTGATCTTTCCATATTACAAACAAAACAAAATTTTTGTGGCAAATCACAACAAAATGTCAGTGTAGACAAAAAGACCGGATTATCATCAATCCTTTTCTGATCATTCATTGTCGAGAAACAAACAAATAGCTCTTTGTGGAATATCACAATAGTTTATGTATTTCAAAACAACCGACCAACAAGTCAGATCAAGGCAACTAACAGCAAAAAAAAAAAAAAACCCTGAACCATCCAATGTAATGCTGATCAGCCCTTCCGTTTGTAAAACAAAGCTCAGACTCCTTTGCCTGCTTTGTTTTTTCCGTGTGTAGTACCACTTTGTCTTTTTGTCTTGTTTTGGCTTGTTGCTTTGTTTGTACTGAATGGATATGAGAATTTAGCACCCTAATTTCTATTGTACCATTCAGATAAGGTACTCTGCCAATCCATATTGTACCATCACTGATCTCTCTTCTACCACCCACATTTTGTTGGTACTGTACAGATTAGCCATGCTACCCAAAGTTCCTATTGTACCATTCCAGTTTGGATGATACTGTATTGAATGCTAACAAAAGTTCTTATTGTACCATTCCAGTTTGGATGATACTGTATTGAATGCTAACAAAAGTTCTTATTGTACCATTCCAGTTTGGATGATACTGAATTGAACGCTAACAAAAGTTCTTATTGTACCATTCCAGTTTGGATGATACTGTATTGAGCGCTAACAAAAGTTTTTATTGTACCATTCCAGTTTGGATGATACTGTACTGAGCGCTAACAAAAGTTCTTATTGTACCATTCCAGTTTGGATGATACTGTATTGAGCGCTAACAAAAGTTCTTATTGTACCATTCCAGTTTGGATGATACTGTACTGAGCGCTAACAAAAGTTCTTATTGTACCATTCCAGTTTGGATTTGTGAACGCTACCAAAAGTTCTTATTGTACCATTCCAGTTTGGATGGTACTGTATTGAACGCTACAAAAGTTCCTATTGTACCATTCCAGTTTGGATGATACTGTACTGAACTGTACTGTGCCACAATTGTTGCACCATTCAGATTTGTAAGGTACTGTACTGAACTGTTCTGTTCTATCAGAGATTTCTACTGAACAATACAGATTTGTAAGGTACTGTCCCACTTTGTGCTGTAGTACCAGCGATTTCTGCTGAACCATTTGGATTTTGTGATGTTGTATACCAGTCTGCTACCACTGATGACTACTGAACCATTCCGGTTTGGAAGGTACTGCACTGATTAACACTGTCACCACAGATACCATTATTGTATTAATACTACCAGACCTGTTTAACGCCCCTCCCCCTCCAATTTTGTTTAGAATAGTAAAGACAACAAATATGAATAATCTGATACAAAAATGAGTAATATCATCATCCGTCAGACTCCAAACATTTAATGATGCCCTCCTCTCTTCTCCACAACAATCCCTCACCCATTTCTCTCTGCCCCCCCCCCCCCCCCCCCTCCCCACCCTCTCCCTGCTTATGTGTAAATATTTACAATTATCAATTCCTTCATTCAATTTGCACCGTTTATCAAAGATTCAAACAAATCATATGTGCCTTGTGTGTGCACATGTGAGTATAAGTGGTTAATTAAAATTGGGAGTCAGAGTTTTTCCCCCCCCTCGCATGATTTCAAAGAGAATTTGGAAAGCTTTTGCATAAAATCATCCTTCATATCAACTGGATTTACTCAAAGAAATAAATGAAATACAATTCACAAAAGAAAGAAAAGCTAGAACAGTGTCCACTGTCATATTCTGAGACTCTGTAAAAAGACATCACAGCCGATCAGTTGATCCGTTTCTGGTTTCACAAAAGCAAGTTTCTTTGCTATGTTACTTCTGCGGTCACTGCAGTGTGTGTGGCATGGGCTTTTTTTGTTTTGCTTTTTGCTTCCAATTTAACATGCGTCATCTCACAATGACTGTTTGCTCTGTCCATGAAAAACCATAGTGTGAATGAAGTGTATATATGTGTGTGTGACTACAAAAGCAGGGAAGATAAAAGTATGTTAGGGGTAAGTCAAGAGAAGATTCCTATCGACAGACATGGAAGAAGAACACTGACAAAAGTCATGAAACTGTGAAAGAAAAGACAGCTCGTGTTTTAGCAGAAATGGACAGAGACTGAGAGAGGTGGTAAACTGGAATTCGGATGGACTGAAAAAAAAAAAACTAGAATAAAACATTGTAATTTCATTTTTCTGTAAACAACTAATTTCCTGAAATGTGGTGGTCGTCACTTTTTTCTAATCTTTTTTTAACATTTTTACTGATCGCCTTCAGTTTGTGCACAATCAAATCTCAACCTGTTGTGCATACACCTACTTGCAACAGTCTTGAGAGCTGAGTTTGCGCTATACACTTTAAACAGGCCCAGTACTCACTCGCGACAATCTTGACTGACCACTTTGACTATGTATCCATGTACAGTGTTTTTAACTGTTTTGCAGAAAGGCCTGGAACTTTGGTTTCTTTCCTTCTCATGTTATGTCCACTTTTAAAGGCAGGATTTTTTTTTGGCTGAACATTATCATGTTTCACAAGAAAAAATTATGCCTTTATTACAAGAGCAAACTAATACCGCAGTTTACCCACGTGGTAATTCAAGATGCACAAAATTTACAGCACGGCCATTTAAGGCGTAGTATTATAATAATCTGGCATAAAAAAAAAAAAAAAATTCTGGAAATGATGCCAAATTTGTGAGGGTAAACAGGTCTGCACTACCAGTGATTCCTACTGCACCATTCAGATCAGTGAAGTACTGCGCCAACTTGCACTGCTGTCATCACTTTCTATTTTCTACCTTTCTCATGTGTTTGGTACTGTACTGATTTGCAGTGCACTGTACCAACTTACACTGTACTGTACCAATTTCTTGTGTATCATTCTTGCTTGAATGATACTGCACTGCTTTGTACTGTTCTGCATCAATTTGTGCTGCAGAGTAGTGATCACACCAACCTGATTAGCAAAATGCAGATTTGTGTTCTACTGACTTCTATTGTACTGTATAAATTTGTGCAGTACTCATTTCTGTTGCACCATTCCAAATTGTGATGCACTGCATTGATTTGGGATGAATGTCACTGTATACTGTGTTGTAGTGTGTTTACATATTCTGTATTACATCAATTTGTATTGAGTTAATAATTTGTACTGTACTGTACTGCAATGACTTGTAATATAATACTGCACTGATTTGTTTTGTATTATACTGTACTGGTTTATGATATATTAAAACTGACTTATAATGACTGTACTGGTTTTTAGTGTACTGTCTTCATCTGTATTGTACAGCATTAGTTTGTAGTGTACTGTAGAGGTCTGTACAGAGCTGCACCGATTTGTGTAGAACTGAACTGCACTGCACTGTGTTGGTTTCTGTAACAACACAGCACTGTGCTATGCTGTCATCTGCTGTGCCACACAACAAAAGAATACAGTCTGCTGTGTGCAGCAACACCTTCCATCCTCCAGTGACCACCGTGCTGATTCCTGTGGCGCTGTGCTGCTCGTTGCCTGCACTCTCAGATGAAGTCAGCTCCTCTGGTTCCATGACCATGTCTGTGTCAGCCTGGTGACAGCCCAGAGCACCCTGGACCGCAGTTGTTCATGGAATGCTGGTTGGTTTCTGCAGTCATTCACTGAGTGGTGGCCAGCCTGCTCCTTGGGCTCTGCCTTGCTGCTCAGGATTTCTTCTTCTTGTGACGCAGCTTGAAATAAGCTTCTTTTGCTCTCACAAATAATCTGACATAAACCAAGAAATGCCGTATGAGCAAAACTGCTTCGTCCAGAAAAGCACCCTGATCGCTCAGTACCCTGGGTATGGGCAAGGTGATGAATACCCCATGCAAACAATTCCTGACCTAAGAACTCTACCAGACAACATGAGTGGCATTACCATCATGATCCAAAGGGCTCATGCTCTCCAGACAGGCCACAATGTCATGATGCAACCAATGCCCTTGAAACACTGGTTTTTATGGAAAGTGACTCTGCTACTACTTGCTTCAAAGAAGTTATACTCTCAAAGCTTTTAACATACAGATCTGGTGATCCAGCCCTCATTACCACTTTGACTATAACCCTAAAGAACTCATGCTTCTCAGGCTTGTGATCTTATCATTCGGTGATCAAATACCCTCTAAAACACATGTCCCTTGACAAGACAACTTAACCATCTAGAATCCAGTGTTCAACTTCAATCTGCCTTTTCTCAGCTATACCAGGCTGATCTCCATCACTAAAACAAACCCCTTAGTACATGCGTTCATAGAATAGAAGGTAGGCCTGGGCCCTCAACACTGTGGCCTCAGTGACCTCGTTGATGCGGCTGTCAGACACATGGAACCATCGCCCAGGGGGCAGCAGGACCTCTGTCACTGAGTGGTCGTTCAAGTCGTCTTCCATGCTGCTGGGCCCCACCTGCACTTGCTCGACATACCTGTCACCATCAACGGCAAGGTTGACTTAGTCCACTCTGATTGGTACTTTCTCTCTCTCTCTTTTTCCTTTTTTTAAATACAAATTTTTATGAAAAAAATGACTGTAATAAAAGCAATGTAAACAAATCAGCATTGTAAATATAAAATATTCTACTGACTGAGCTTAAATCTGCATTGTTTCTTCTCTGCAAGTCTTTGCTTGAAGAATAAAGTCACTTTCCGTCACCGAAACCTTCATTCAGCCCAGGGACTGACGTGGTCTGAACAGCAGGAAAATAGCATGTTAGCTGTATTTTTTCAATTAACAGCATATACCTACACATGTGCAGTTCACAAGTAGCCCAAATGAAACTGCACCTAACTCAAATTCCTAGGAACTTAAAAAAAAAACATTTCCCACATAAAAAAAATGACAAATAAGTAAACGACAAGCTAAGTTTAGAAGAGAGAGAATATATGCTGTTGTATGCTAAGCTGAACAAATAAGTAGTTGGGGGAGAACAAGTGCAGGTTAACATTTAGTCCGTCATTACAACAGCAGCCTGGCAAAGATTTACATAGGAAAAAGCTGGGGGACAGACAGAGAACAAAGGAGTGAAAAAGAGGACTCTAGAGCATAAACACTGAACCTTTCTCTTGCAGCATATGGGACTATCAAAGTCTAGTTTTGTGCAGTCTATATTTATCCTTCAAGATGCATAAACTTCCCAAAGTCCTTGACAATAACTTTCCAATAAAACACAAACAACAACAACCCAAATCAACAACCACCCAAGTCTGGTCCTCACCTTCTGATGTAGTCCTGAGGGTTGGAGGGGTGTGTTCTCAGGAAGCTGGTGAGAGGGCCCAGGTTGGGGCGCACCTTGACGTAGGCGGTGTAGTGCCCGGTCTGCAGGCGCCCGCTGTGCTCCACCACCCCGTACAGGGAGTACAGCACGCGCTGCTGGCCGCTGCGCACATCCTGACACAGGGAGCTGCAGTAGGGGGCCAGGTCCAGCACCACGGGGAAGTCCACGTGGCGGTTCACCTTCCGCGACATGTAGCCCACCTGAGCAATACACAGTGTGGGGTTCTAGTTGCTCCACCCCGCTGTTCACATGGCTGCTACTTTTACTGTGATGTATGACTTTTGTCGTCAGCATGGTATTGCATTCATGTCTCTGTCAACTGTTCATCCACTTTACGTCTTCTGCATCTACTACATGAAATCTACCCACCCCCACCCCCACCCCCCTTCCCCCCTTTTCCTCTACAAGTTACAGATAATATGGTGTTGTCTTTTCTTTTTTTTTTTCTGCATACACAGGCTAATACTCCTGCGGACACTCCCTGTACAGATTGGCAAGGAATAATTCCATCTACCCAACAAAGGAGAAGTGGAGTTTTGTGTGCATTACCGTTTTTTATCCTGCCATCAAGGCAGCCACACTCCAACTTCAGGGAAGGTGCATGCTATGTGTAACGTGTCATCCATACCAACGGTCAAACTGGCCTTCTCTTCCAAAAGTTGGTGATGGGATTTCACGTATGTGCAAGATGTTATGCGTGTGTTCACACACGAACCTCGGTTTATAGCCTCATTCCAAGGACTTTATGGGAAATGGAGTCAGAACCAATGTTAACTCTGAGGGAAAAATGCCCCTGTATCGAAATGGCCCGGTGGAGATTTGAACCCGCAACCCCCTGGATCACCATGATTACAAGTCCAGCGCTCTACCACTGAGCTATTCTGGCTCCGCTGTATTGTAGTCAACTGTAAGGAGTTAACTTCTACAATTATTACGAACAAGGGGCCAAGGTGCAGCTGGTCCTTCTACGCCTGATTAATATCTGATCTCTACTTCGATGATGAACATGCAGCTCCCTCTCCAGTCCTGGTGTCAATCTATATCCATGTGTCCAATGTGCAGTTCACTGTCCACTTCTGTTCTCAATCCCTACCCACATATGTGCAGTGTGCTGCCTCCTTTCCAGTGCTTTTGTCCAACCCTTCATGTACATGCCATGTGAAGTCCACTTTCCACACCTGTTCTCCATTTCTACCTGTATGTGCCAAGTGCAGTCCACTTTCCAGTCCTGTTCTCTGTGTTTACCTGTTGCAACATGCAGTCCACTTTCCAGTCCTGTTCTCCATCTTACCTGTATATGCTCCAGCGCAGTTCACTGTATTCGCAATCCTGTTGTTGTTGTTCATTTGTACTTGTACTTGCATTGTGCAGTCCGCATTCCAGTCCTGTTTTCCATCTCTACCTGTATATGCTATGTGCAGTTTCAATTTCCAATCCTGTTGTCTATTTCTAACTGTATGTGCAATATGCAGTCCACTTTACAGTCCTGTTTCTTGATCTCTGCCTGTATATGCAGCATGCAGTTCACATTCCAGTTCTGTTCTCCAGCTTTACCTGTATGTGCATCAAACACTTCACTTTTCAATCCTGTTCTCCATTCCCATCCAACCTCTGATTTTCTTGATGCTTGTGTCACATTATATGGTATTGTGCCATGTTGCACTGCCATATTTTGTGTTGTGTCACACTGCATTGCATTGTATCATCACCTATTCCACTGAATTGCACTGTGTTTGTGCCGTGTTGTACTACACTGTATTGATTGTCCAGGAGTCTTAGTCACATGTCAGAAGGATGACACCAAGGTTTAAATTTAAGTTTTAATTAAATGTACTGGGTACATACGCATGCCCAGACTGTCGATGTGTTAGGATCACTGACAAAGTGATACAAATATCACCATTCATCCCAGGAAATGAGTCTGAGGTCACCTCACAGTTTTTTCCCCCTAACCCATTTTCCATGCCTCATCGGCAGTATTACTTTTACACTCCTCATTCCATCCATCCCATCACTGCCACACCCAAACTTGTGTGTCCTGCCGAGTCATCTGTGGAGTTCAGTGGAGCCTCGTCTGATCCCCAATACACAGGACACTATCCAGTCCCATGATGATGGGGAGACGGCTTACTCATGAGGCTAGTGTGAGCAAAAGGACCCTCCCAGAGGGGCGATACTACGCCGAGTCCCCAGGAAATTGCACCTGCTGATACTTTGAGACACACTCACCCCTGGCATGGATGTGGACAAGGAACTGAGGTCACCACCAGATGGGTGGTTCAAAAGTTCACAGCATGTTTCCCCAGCACAGTCTGAGAACTTTGGCTTTGTCACACAGTACATCACAAAGAAGTGGGACTGTCTATTGTGTTCCATCACAGTCTCAGTTTGATAACTAGCGTCATCAGACTTTACTTTTTGATACATGAAATGATCAGACTCCTGTGGAGCTGGGCCAGGAATACAACAATGCTGAATGCAGCTGTGTATCAGCGAAGTGAAATGACCAGTAAGCAGACTGTCATTCTGCTAATAGAGATCAGACATGGGGCACCCCCCCCCCCCCCTCCCCCGAAACCTCCCTCCCCCACATCTCCCCAAAAATGAATGAAACAGTATCAGCGATATGATAAAAGAAAAGAGCTGCCTTGCCAGCTCTGAGCAAACCCAGACAGTTCGCTGCCTTTCTGTGCCCACCTGTTCAAAGCGCTTCAGGTGTAATGTCAACACAGCAGGAGGAATCAAGATCAGAAACTGCTTGGCTGCATTGGAATACACCGTGTCAGATCCTTTCTTCTCTGAAATACCAACAAACATAAAAACATCAAACAAAACTAAATCAAAGTGTTATACATTTACACATGTAAACCCTGGATATTAGCACAACAAATGCCAAGCCCTTCACAGTTCTGACTTACTAACATCATGTTTCACACATATCTCCTTTCAACATATTAAAATACAAAACCACAGGCTTTCACAGTATGCCTGAATAACATAACTACCCCTACACATTTCTATTCTTCAGCTCAATCAAGCTGCTGTGTTTGTAAAATATCATGAACATATTGTTTCACCAGTTCAAGATAGGATGCTTAAGCAACTAAGTGTTTAAACAGCAACAAGTTTCCTGTCGGTTACCCAGATGTCTACATAGCACCTGTTTCCTGTCTACCCTCCAGATGTCCACAGAGCAACTGTTTCCTATCTACTATCCAGGCATCTACACAGCAACTGTTTGTCGTGTGCCATCCACATGGCTACATAGCTACCATTTCCTGTCTGCCATTTCCTGCATGCTTTCCAAGTGTCTACACAGCCATAACCGTCAGCTATTCAGGTATCTACAATGCATCTGTTTCCTAGCGTCATCAACCATAATTCACTTCTTTCCCTTCATACCAAATTCACAAGACTTTTTCCCCGAGAAACTTTTTCTTTCTTTTCTCGTGCCTCACCTGCTTCTCTTCACTGAGCATTGTGCTGCTTCATGTCTAACTGCAGTCAGCACTCACAGGCATCTTTCATTTCTTTTCACTTTCCTTCCACTGTTATTTATAAGTGGTTACATTTGTGTGAAATTTCTGATGTGCCTGTGCTCTTCTTCTTCTTCTTCTGCGTATGCAGGCCGATACTCCTGCGGACACTCCCTATACGGACAGACAAGTATCAATCCCATCTTCCCCACAAAGGGAGTGGAGTTTTGTGTGCATGACCGTTTTTTTTTTTATCCCACCATTAAGGCAGCCATACTCCAACTTTGGGGAAGGTGCATGCTATGTGTAATGTGTCATCCATACCAACGCCCAAACTGGCCTCTTCCGAAAGTTGGTGATGGGATTTTACGTGTGTGCAGAGATGTTGTGCGTGTGTTCACACAGAGGAACCCCCGTTTACAGTCTCATTCTAAGGGCTGTATGGGAAATGGAGTCAGAACTAATGTTAACTCCCGAGGGGAAAATCCCTCTGTACCGAAACGCCCCCGGTGCAGATTCGAACCCCCAACCCTTGGATTATGAGTCCGGCGCTCTACCAACTGAGCTATTCCAGCCCCTGTGCCTGTGTTGATGGGTCCCTAGTTTACTTTTTGCTCAGGAGCTTATGGATTATTTGCAAGTGCTTACATGCAAATGCTGTTAAAAGACTGTCAAACAGAGAAACAGAGAAATGACTGAACATCACAATATGGTCATTTCACGTATGAAAGCAAAACAGGGAGTGAAATGAAGGGCACTGAAAACAACCACAACCAAAAGCCCATACCTTTATGGGGAGTAGCGTTCTTTGGCCGCAGCTTGGTGCACATTTTGCAGCTGACTTTGTTGGAGCCGGTCAGCAGCTCAGCAGCCGTGAACTGATGCAGACAGGACATGATGGAGCACTCCTTGGGCGAGGGCTGGTAGCGGGGGGCCAGCGTGGTCTTGGACTTGTACTTGGCCTCCCTTCGCAGCTCCTTCAGTGATTTGCCCGCTATGTGTTGGGAAGTGTTATCTTCTTGTCAGCCTTGGGCAAGGACCCGTCAACCCCCCCATGCTTCCTCTCCACTGACGATCGGTTTGTCCTCCAAGTCCTTTTCCAGCCCTGAAGCACCGTCACCTATCGTTGACACACAGTCTCTCCCGCACTCATCCTCCCTCCTGGTTGATTCTACTGGAATGTCTTGTACAGGTTGGTGTAACTCTGTGGTAGCAGCTGCACATCTAGAGTCCTGGTGGTTCACCATGGAAACCAGCTCACCGTGACCTACATGATTGCACTCTGGAATGGCATGTCTCAGACGTCCCCCCAGCATCCTGTCTGACTCAGAGTGATCTAACTCTATGTTGCTGATGCCGTTGGCCAGCTTCTTGACAGCCTCGCTCTCCTCTTTGATGCCTCCCACCAGACTGTCTAGGGAACATGGCTGGGAGTCTCCAGAGGCTGACAGGTCCACAGGAAGGATGTGTGGTTCTCTTTGATGACTTCCCCTTTTATAGAAACATCGCTAGGGAATGTCTCGTTCTCGCTCTCACAGGAGGGGAGGTTGTTGTGGTGAATGGGGTTGCAAGCAGTGCAGGCAATGGTGTTGACGGGTGTGGGATGGGTGGTGGGCGGCTGTCATAGTTACCCGAGGACACCTGGAGGCGGGATGTCTCACTCTCCACGTTGTCTTCGACATCAGCATCTGGAAGTGTCATCAGTTATTAAAACTGGGGTTTTTTTTTTCTTCTTCTTCTTCTTTAATAAGTCATCGTTCACATGTAGACTGATCACAATATATGAAAACAAAAGATTTAAAAAAACAGCAACTAGTTTCTTGCTACAGTGCCATCTGAGACAAAAATTATGGTCATCACACTTGCTTTTCACATATCCTTAAGTTTCTTTAAAAGACTGTTTCAAACATGCGACACACATATAATAAAGAAGAAAAATATTCATATGTTCCATACTGAGTAATTTTGTCTACATATTTATCCTATACTAGACAGTTTATACATATGCAGGTAGGGACTGCAATCAGTGTGCAGGAAGCTCATTCATTGTGATACCTAATCAAATCAAAACCAGAAGTTGTATGCAGGTCACAAACTTTGGATGGCAACATTCTAACCACATCTTGATATGAAACTGCCCAGATTAGGAGCCAAACCATCAGACTCCACAGTTTTCATGAAGATCTCAGACGAGCTTTAGCAACTGACAGATGCCTGAGTTTTGTAATGCAGTATGCACATGAATTCAAAGAAACAGCAGATTTGTTTGAAAATAGAACTCATGAAAATAATCATAGTCACTTTCATTCAGAAATGAATTCATCTTTGCAAAAAAATTTAAGAGTACAACACTAACAAAGCTGACATGTTCTACATGTCTGTTAAGTGGATGAAATTTGACTGTGTGGTGCCAGTGTTACCAGTTAAGTCCATCGCAAACTCAATTCTGGGTAGGTGCTGGACATAGTCCCAAAAATCTCACAGATATAAATGACTCTGGGAACTGATCCCATGACCTCCAAACCAGGAATCTGCAATGCTAACCACTGCACCACTGTGGCTGCCTTAGTTTTAAATTCTGTTTGATTGCAACGATTGTGGTTTTATAAATCAAACTCTGAGATTACTTTGAAATTATTCAGGTTGCAAAGCGCAGCTGAGCAGTGATATTCCTCATGACCAATTCCAGATCTCTAAGCAGCATTTAAATCTTCCATCAATCAGATTAGTTTGTATCAATAATCATTATTCCTCAAATATCAGGTTTGTTTTAAGGATTCCCCCCCCCCCCCCCCCTTTTTTTTTTTTCTTTTCTGTTTTGCTTAAGTTTTAGAAGTTTATAAGCTGAAACATGCGAAGTCCTGATTCAAACTTGAACAAATGTGGTAATTTCATGTCTAATTCACTTCACAAAATCGAACATAACTTTTATAAATAAACTCTGATTAAAAGGGGAAAAAATTCTTTTTTAATTTACAACCCAAGAAAAAAATATTTCTTTTAATTTAAAACCAAAAAAAAAACCCATTTCTATTTGCATTTCATCAGTGTATGCCTTGCCCAGAAAAATCAATCCTCAATAAGGAAATTGATAATTGTTTACTGGACAGTGTTATTTTAACTTCATAATTCGGACTTTCATTAAATGTTGCAGTTTTATTTTGTAGGAAAAATTAAAACTATTTCCAAAACTTCATAGAAAATCATATCTGATTCTAATCATGCATAAAACCACTCATAAATGAGCACAGCATGTTTTTCACCTGAAACCTGTTACCAGTGGCGAAGTTTCCAAACCCTAGCTCTCGCAGTAGTAATTTGACTGGCTCATTCGGGTCGGTCTGAGAGTGATAAACTTGGCAAAGTATTCAGTCGACTATATTTAAATAGTTTTGACCCGAATAAATATCTTTTTACCTCTCTCAAACACACAAATGCACACACAAGTTCTCTCACCGTTGTCCTCAATGCACACATACATACATGTCATTCCTCTATCCATCCATACACCTCCCCACCTTTCACGTAACTACTCACCAAACACAGCATGATCCCACCTGAAGGGTCCTCATGAGGACTGCTGTTCTCCTCCTCCCCATCCAGCCCATTGCCAGCACACTGATGGAGGTGGGTCTGGATGCTGGCCCCCTCTCCACCCCTGCTCCCCTCCTCGTCCTCCCTCCCTCCCCTTTGTCCTCCTCCTCCAGGCTCTTTCCCTGGCTCACGCTGCCCCTGGAGGTCAGCCGCCCTTTCCTCTGGAAACCCCAAAGTCACTGGCTCATGTCAAAAGAGAACAGAGCAGGCAAAAGGTTCTTGTCTGCCAAACAAGGTGTCAAACACAAAGTATAGCAGAACCGACACAGAGTGCATGCGTGCGTGTGAGTGTGTGTGTGTGCGTGCATGAATGTGCGCATGTGAAAACAGCAGTGTGCCTCACATGTGTCATATTGTCTGATGCTCTAATAACCTTTGCTTTTTTTTTTTTTTTTCAACTCTTTATTCACCTGGTAAAGATTCACAGCAGGATACATCATATGACACAATCGCCCTCATTTTACTTTTCCTGTTGGTCTTTGAAGGTAACTGACCTACCATCAGTTACTTCCCTGTAAGACAACTGCAATGAAGTCTGAATGCATCTGACCCAAACTACACTAACCTGTGATAAAATATTACTAACATCAAAGTCTGCACACATTCAGCATCCTTAATATAGTAACCATTCATGACAGTCCAAAGAATTTTTGTTCTTAATTGCAATAAGGTTGAAAACATGTGAGAGAGACTAAAGTAAACCGAGTCATTAACACTGGCTAAGAACAGAGTTACCAAACATCTCCAGTACTGAAATCCATAGACATTTTAAAAGGGCTCTGCAAGCTTCTATCAGGACAAATGACCTCGCTAAAAACAAACACAATCTGCACTCTTGTATTCATGACGTTTCACCACACTGCACAGGCAGCTTTTCTTTTCTCTTTCTCATCAAAAATTTCATGTTGTGTGTAGTGTGTCTCCATCTATCCACCCTAGAACTGTCACAACAGGTCTTTTCACTCCTGGGTCATACACTTGAAGTGTTTCTTTCACACAGCTGGTAGAGGCAGCTTTGAAAGCAATCCAATCACTGTCTCTAAAGTCAAAGCCAGAGATATGGCCACATGAGCCAAAGGTGCGCTCCATCAGCCAAAGACACAGCTACATCAGCCAAAGTTAGAGCTGTACTATCCAGAGACAGAGATGTGTTAGCCAGACATGACTGTCTCAACAAGAAATCAGGCTCTAGAAGAAGGGTAGTAGGAGATGGGGATTTACAATACATAGTAAAGAGACCAAAAAGGATAGATAGACAGCTTGCCTGACAGGCTATCCTTCCTGGATAGATTGCTAAGTTAAACAGCTGTCTGCTGGCACCACATTCAGTCATTCAGTCAAATATTTCTCACTCGCTTTTTTCATTCATTCTTTTTCGATTTTTCATGGAAGGTGCATGCTATCCATACCAATGGCCTTTTCAGAAATGAACAAAAAAGGAAAAA
The DNA here is from genome assembly GCA_016801955.1 of Conus betulinus. NCBI lineage: Eukaryota > Metazoa > Mollusca > Gastropoda > Neogastropoda > Conidae > Conus > Conus betulinus. The sequence goes on from JADBJO010002268.1 coordinate 86,450, forward strand.
CAAACATACCAATTATTATTTTGGAGATATACTGATAGGAACCCTTTGTCTGCAGCTTTAGATGTGCATCTGTAAGAACTTGCACCAAACAGTAGGTTCAAAAATACATACAATGCTTTTGTGCACACATGCTATTCTAAATTAAAAAAAAAAAAAAAAAAAAGAACTTTGTCCCCCAAACTCTCCAACACAAACCTTGGTCTCCTTCCTCGCCTGGCGCGGTTTTTTCCGTTCCTGGTACTTGCTGGGTTTGTCACTGCGCTCTGCAAAGCCGTCCACACCACAGAGGGTGGCGGTTCTTCCTGAATCTCACCCCCCGTGGCCGCCACGCTGTCTTTGCGTCTGCTGCCCCCCATCTGGTTTGGCCGTTGGGGCTGCACGCAATCAAATGACTGCCCGGCCTGTCACTAAGCAATGCATTCAACATTCAGTACAGTTATGCTGTTGCACAGCCATTCTCTTTAAAAAAAAAATAAATAAATAAAATAGCAAGCAAACAAGAACCTGTTTATTTGTTTCCAACTGTTTTATTATTTGAAGCTGCAAACATCATAGCTCATCCCCTGCCCACCCCTCCCACCCCTCTTTCTCTCCCTTCTCTCCTCCTCCCCCCTCCCCTCCTGCTACCTATTTCCCAGATATGGGGAATATTACTTAGCGTATTTTTTTCTCTGTGTTCAGATGTTTGAAAAGGACAGATTTGGTGATAATTCTCTCATCTGTTTTCTATTGTGTTTTTCTATTGCCGTTGAATGTTATGGTCTGACATGGCACAGTATATGACGCCAAAATGTTGTTTAGCACTCTTGTTGTGTTAGTGTGTTGGCACATTTTTTTTATAAACAGTGCAATGTGTTTCCATTTTCTCTTTCTGATAAAGAAAGACCAGTGTAAAAGTTCTTTAGTCAAACTCGACAGGATAAAATAAAAATCTTTGCACAGTCCTTGGGAGTGGTACTACTGTGTCCTTACTGCAACTCAACAGACTGAATGAGTGGGTGGGTTGCAGCGTTTTTTTTTTTTTTTTTCTTTTCTTTATTACCCAACCAAACAAATGCCTGTTTCCTACTTGGAGTGTACAACGCTCATGGCAATTAAGATGCCCAAAAGACAGAACAAGAGAGAAAGAGAGAGAGAGAGAGAGAGGAGGTGTGAGGAAAGGAAGGCGGCAGCTAGGCCCTATCTACAAATGGTTGTGTAACACCCTCCTCCAAAATTATCGCCCCCGATTCAATTGAGTTAAGGTATTCAATTCCTATCCTTCCTGTTTGTGACATTTTTTCTCAACTTTGTGATTCATTTCACAGTGGACATGAAAACAATATTCACATACATGAAAAAAAAAATCATCAGAGTAAATCCTGATACTAACACAAAAGAAACAATCTGAAGAAAACACTTTTTCAAATTCTGAATTTAAAAACTCTAGAATGAAATCATAAGAACAAAGTAATCTCCATGACCAGATGTACAGCAATGCTATAATCATTACCTTTTCCTCTGTGACTGGTAAGGACAGATCCAAGAACGCTCAAAGATCTGTGATATCTGAAACACATAATTCAGACACCTGTAAATTCCCTTCCACACTATAGTATAGAACAGTGACTTGAGAAACCAAACCACAGCTTAACATTCCATTTCCAAGATATACCTGAATTCATTTTGATGATGAGAATGGCCTGAATTTCATTTCACACATCTTTTCTTAGTGCCTAAAGAGCCATAAAAATAATGTCCATATAAAAACAACAACAAAAAATGTCCTTTTTAAACTGTTTATTTTACTCATCTAAAAACATTTAAAAATGTATCCTATGCACACATTTATGCAAATGAATGTATTAGTCCAAACGACATCACCTTTTGATTCATGTGCACAAATCCTCTCTATGTTTGTGTCTGTATGCATATGTGTGAGTGACTGTAAATTCCCCATGTCGATATGAGTGCATACAAACACACTGAACTATGTAAATTATTTTGAAAAGAAATTATCATAAAAAAAAAAAGAGAATGAAAACCTGAACCAGCACAAAAAAAAAAAAAAAAAAAAATCAATAGACTTTCCACACTTCAGTAGCTGTGGGCAATAAGTCAGTGACCAGTCACTCACATGTTTGCACTCCTCACAGGTGACAGTGCTGACCAGTTGTCCCCCAAACAAACTGTCCAGAAAGGTGTACTTCACCTGACGACCGTATTCTGCACACAGACACACATCCATTGTATAATGGCAGCTAATGCTACTCAAATCTTTTTTTTTTTTTGTGTGTGTGTGTGTGTGTGTGTGTGTGTGAGAAAGTGTGGTTGTGTGTGTGTGTGTGTGTGTGTGTGTGTGTGAGAGTGAGCGTAGAGAGAGAGAGAGAGAGAGTGTTTTTGTGTGTGTGTGTGTGTGTGTGTGTGTGTGTGTGTGTGTGCAGAGTGTGTGTGTTTGTATCTGTGAGTGTGTGTGTGGGTGTTATGTGCCTCCCCTTTCCACTCCCATCTTTTTCAAGGGATTGTAGATCAGGATTCAAACCCAAATATGGGCACAAAAATTAACTACTCTTTTTTTTATAAAAGACTTTTATGATCCAACTTGGACTGCTTGTATATCACACAAAAAAACAAAAACATTTGTGTAAAATCATACCATTATTTTGGCTCAGACTAGGGTCTAATTCCTCAAGAGGCACAAAATAATTATTCAAAAGTTCATCTAGAAGTATATTAAAATGTTCTCATAGGTTTTTTCCCCAACATTTTTAATTAAAAGTACACACACACACACACACACACACACACACACACACACACACACACACACACAAAATCACTTCTATTCCAGGGCACTTAAGTTACTAAGCAACGGTGACACATTATGGCTGCTTTTCATCTCATTGTTACCACTGTTTTGTAAGCTGTCTTCTTGTAGCTTGTTCACTTGTCAATGACTTTGTTTTACACGTTGCAATTACAGGTAAGGTCACTCAGGCTCATGCCACGCAAACCACCCAATCACCTCTGATTTTGGTCTTGGTCTCTTCATCCACTTTCTTGGGGTTCACACTTTCTGGCAGCTTGAAGAACTTGAGGATACCACTCTGGGCTCTCTGCAACAATCCATCCAGCATCCACTACATTCAGTTGTTTAATGCAGACACAGTAATCGACAGTAACTTGTCAGATATCGTTCTACCCCTTTTGCTTGTCTGCCATTACCACATTATTATTCCCCCTTAAGCCCACCTGTTGAGGACGGCCCTCTATTTTGTTCACAAACAGGTAATCATGGAAGCTTTTAGTGTTAACATATGCTGTTTGAGGATAACAGCTGTTGCTTATGTGGGCTGCCACTCAATCTGACTCTTAAAAAAAAGTTTATGAACTAAATTTTTCAGCTCCTGTAGAGAATGTATGACTGTATGAATGACAATAATAAGTATCTATCCCATTTTCATGACTGAGGGCCATTTGGTACCCTAGACTCTGCTGAATCCAAAATGAACGCTCAGAAAGCCACCTACACTGTACAGGTATGATCTCTAACTTTTCATGGTGTCTAAAAGTAGGGTTTCATTTTTTCATTTTTTTTTTTTCCATTTGTATATCAAGGTGCAACCGACATACTTTCAAGAAAGACACTAAAATGAATAGAATGGGACTATTTTAGAAAGCTCAGCTGGCACAAAGATAGTGAAAAGGGTGGTTCTAAGACCTGACACATTAGGTATCAGGTGATTCATGTCTTCATTTATGTGTGGTGTCATCAGAAAGCGTCCTTAAAGCAATGAAATGATTGGTTAAGGCTTATTCTTATCTTATAATGTTGGTTTCAGGACCATGTCTCACCTCAAAACATTTCCATGGATTACAGAGTATTTTTGTGCATATACCTGTGGCGCATGATCGCACATATTGTGTTCCTTCCAGCCTTACTTTCCTTTCCATACTTCTCCAAAAATCATCTTCTCTCTCCCTATGTCTCTCCATCTTATTTCCCTTTTCCACCTCAACTCCAGGCATTCTTTGCCCTTTCCTTATCCCTCTCTTATCTCCCTCCCCCCCCCCCCTTCCAGTCTACTTCCCCTTTTTCCCCATCCTCCCACCATCATCACCCCTCCGTGTGCTGTCACTGACCTTGATTTCCTCATTGCGGACAACATCCAGCAGGTACCTCAGTAACTCGTGGCTGTCCTGTTGTTGGAATCCTTTGAAACGCGGGGGCCCTGCACACATGCACACACACACATTTACACACACACACACACACACACACACACACACACACACACACACACACACACACACACTGCACTCCAACTCTACAACAGAATATAGTTAAAATGTCAGAAGGAGACATTCTGAATAAAGACATAACGACCTGGGTTTAAGAAAACACTTTCAGGGTCTTTGTACTAGATTCACCTTCAGGTAACGACTCCACGCCTGTAATGCCCTCACTACTGAGGATGTCTGTGAGGTAGTAAATGGAAGGTCTGACTGCACTGCCATCTGTCTGAACTTGCATACATCTGCAATGCATGCTGAACATATTCTCTTTATTTCATAGACCTTGGCACCCAGTCAATAGTGCAGGGCTGCATCAAGGTTGTCAATACTGTACACAGAATAAACAACGTCAGTAATCCTAGCATGATGAAAGTAGACTCAAAACACCACACCCAAATGAACTGTTTCTCTGCACACCCTATCTGTCCCAACACACATCACATCACCACTTCCTCCTCATCACTGTTTTCCGTTTACATGTTTATCTGGTTGTTTTTGTTCTTGGAGATAACAAAGATGCAAGGTTCTTAAATTTTCTGGTTTATTCTGTTGGTATGTATTTGTGTCAGCCTGTTGTGAAATGTTTTCAGCATAACTGAATCATGATGTGAAGATCGGCTTAGCAAACACATTCTGCTTGGAAGCATGGTGTAAGGTGGGGACAGGGAGGGTAAGAAAAGACATTCTTTTAGATCATCAAACAAAGATTGTGTTCAGTCAAAATGAGGATGAAAGCTAACTGCTATATGTACACTTGGAAAAAAAAAAAACAAAAAAAACAGTCCCTTCACTTCACCGACCACCACAATCACTTTATCACAAGTCATCTGCAGTACATAGGCAATTTTTTTTCTTCTGTATGTGTTTTCAGAGAACATGCTAATTCACATGTAGAGGCAAATAATTCTGTTTTTGATTATCTTAGCCAACAAACATTCCACAGACATCCTCCATCACATTTTGCTGATGCAGTGACCAACATATAAATCACTGACCAAAAAAAAAAAACAAGATGTTAAATGTGCTGAAGTTCTACCTTATGTGTACTGAAAGGAATTACGGCACAGATCGACTAACTGATGTGATATGATGTGACTAAAGGCTGTGAGATGATGGACACTATACTAAAACAGACAATCAGCCACAGAGACACTGTCCAGCAGCGACAGGACCCTGTCCACGCTCACTTACTTCTTGCAGACATGGCTGAACAGGGTGTTGGGGGTGACAGTGCTGTGGGCACTGCCATTGTTCATCTCCTGCACAAAGCTCAGCAACGACTGGGTCAGGGGGCCTGGGTCTCCAGGCACAATTTCAATCACTGCCTGGAAACACAATCCCCATTAGCAATCAGCACTTGGTGCATATTTGGAAAACATAATTAAAATCACTAGGCCTAAGGCATTTCTTTATTTTCCCATCTCTTGTAAGAAAATCTCTCCAACAAACTAGCATTATTTAGAAAGAAAAGGGGTTAGTTACCACCAAGGACACAGACAAACAGATTACAGGACAAAACACAATGCATTTTGATCTTTGGGTCTTCTTCAGGCAAAAAAAAACAACATTTAGGGCAGTGAAAACAAAGAACAAGAAGCCACTTATCTTCTCATATTCGGCGGAAAATGGCTGTTGTAGACAGTTTGAAACAGCCATTTTGTGTCCAAATATGAGAAATAAGGGGTTTCTCGTTTTTTTCGTTTTCACTGTCCTAAATATTCTTTGTTTTTTGCCTGAAGAAGACCCAAGAGGTCAAAATGCATTGTGTTTTGTCCTGTAATCTGTTTGCCTGTGTCCTCAACGGTAACTAAGCTCTTTTCTTTCTAAATTTTGCTTCTCTTTCCGCCCTCAGTCACTTCATTTTGAACCAAACTAGCACTACTTCAAAACATTTTGATAGGAGTTCTTGTATTTTTCAAAGTTTTTCCTACTATTTTTTTTAAAAACACACACACACACACACACACACACACACACACACACACACACACAAAATCCCATATGGCTGCAATCGAAGTATGAGCCAATAGAAACAATTCATTCAGAATGCATGCAATGCAAGGAAAAGCCAAATTTGTGAAATGGATAACAAGGCCTTGAGTCAGGTGTGGGTGAAACCATGAAAAAAATTAAAAGCAGGAAGGCCATGAGTCCAGGGGGTTGCCTTTGGCCCTCTGGCGGGGTCAAAGGGCAAATGACGAAGGAATGATCAGTTTAGGAAAGAAAAACCTGGATCGGATAGTATAATCAAGATGCAGTTTTACCAAAATGTTTGGGGAAAAAAATTGACCCCGACATTTCGTGATTTCCAGATCTCCGGACAAACAACTGGGACAAATTCCAGTGTCCTGCCTTTGCGAACGTGTGGTTTCATCTATGAATCAGCCTTAACATCTGCTCCGATCCTGAATGAACACAACACCACCCTGCCACAGCACAAATGAAGCAGATTCTGATGCCTACTTCAGTCGTTCAAAGGCAGCAACAAAAACATCATGGCTGCTATGCTGGAGGCGTGAACAGCAGTGTTTCAAGTGTTCGCAGTTCTACACTTAAATCAGCTCATGCTGCTGTGGCAGCTTACTGCTATGTGTGCCCTGAACAAGAAGACAGAGAACATTCTGCACACAAATACAGATGTGATATTCTTCACGCAGAACATTTGAACTTCAAAAATACCTTTTTGCTGCTATTTTTTTTAGTTTCACTTTAAAGAAATACAAATAATACAAAAACCAAACAAACAAACTTTATGCAAGGACAATCTTTTAAACTTTTTTTTTTACTCCTGTGGAGTATATATGAATATAAATACATGCAGACTCATGCACACACACACACACCATAAACACCAGTATTTTAACACCAAGTATTTTTACAAAGAAAACTGCAGGGAGATGTCGTTCAGTTTCCTTTGGTCTACTGAGCAAATGCTGATCTAACCAACCCACCAATTCTTTCGATTGCTTTCGTCCTCCTCATCGCCATCACACTGCTGTCAGAGTCTGTATGGAACTCCCTCCATCCCCCGATGCACATGGACCGCCCCTTTTTACAGCCCAACATCAACTGCGTCTCCAGACTGTGAGTTTGACACAGATTCTGCACGCATTGCCAAATGCCAGTTATTCAATAGGTAAGCATCAATACCATACACTCTACTACAGTCTAAAACTTCTATCCTGTGACAAACCTACATGTCTGAAAGGATTTGGCTAACTGCCAAACGTTTACCTTATGAACAGCAGCTTGCTCATTCATGACTGATGGAATTACAGTCTCAGACGACTAAAAAGTCCAAGACATTTTACAGTTTTTACAGTACATGCAGATAAGAAAACCAATCCCTTCACTTTGATGGGAAATCCTGAGACAAAGCATCATCACCAACAGTGGATTTTACTTACATATACACACTAAAGTCACTTCATATGCAAAATAAATCCACAATATGCAGCTATCATTCTTTAGTTCATTTATTCACTGACTGTTTCTTTTATTTCTTACATTAGTATTTGCAACATTACATGATTAAAATAAAAAACGCAATACCTGCATCACAGCATTGAAGAAACAAGTGTTTCCAAGATTATTCAGACCCTGGAAAAAAAAAAGACAGAAATTAAAAGGTCACAACAGAAGTGATTCCCTGGTAATAAAACAAAACAAAAAGTTGAACATAGAAAATACATTGCAGAGGCAGGGGGGGGGGGGGGGGGGGGGGGGGGGGGGAGGCAACAGTAATAATAAAAAACAAAGTAAAAAAAATTAATAAAAAAAAAAGAAAAGTGTTCATAATACCTGTGCAGCACCTTCAAAGCCAGCTCATACTTAATTCTGTGAGTTGCGAAGTGAGGCAACTACAGGAGGAGATCTACACAAATCTTAAAACTATCTTCAGTATGTGTGTCCCCAAACATGAACAAACGAACCACGAGACATACCCCCCTCCCCCCAACACCCCCCATCCCCCACCCGGGTTGTTTTTGTTTTGTGATTTGTTTCTCCATGTCTGGCGGATACAATACTTAAAATCTTTCACAGACTTAATTTCATGTTAACTTCTAATGTCATTTTGTTAAGACTTTCTATTGTAGCAACCCCCAACTGCTTGTTTGTTTTGGAATTTTTGTCTGTTGACGCAATCATGCAAAATAAACTGATACTCTAGCCATAGTGCTGCAGACTAAAAATAGTCACCTACCTTTTAGGCAAACAACTCATAATTCACAGTCAATTATATGATATGCTTCTATGCCTAACACAGGTGAGCAGTCCCTGTTTAGGCCTCCATGGCCAGTTGTGCAATTGTCACCACTTGACTCAGCCATGAAGGGACGCCACTCTCAAGGACAAGCCCTTCAGGTAAAAGGTACAAGAATGTAAAGCTTTCAGCCGTGAACACAGAAATCCTAAGACTTGATTTTTCTTCTTTATTTCTTTTTGTTCCAAGAATAATAACTGCACTTTCTTGAACCTCTTAAATGACGCAGTATAATTTGATGTCTTGGGAAGATGAAAGAGTTTTCCTAGAATTCTTAGGGCCCTGGAATTTGCATGATCTTCACTACAAAGCCATTATTAGTTTGGGGACAACTCTCAAAATATTCTACAGCTAGTGCATTTTCTTGGGAAGACAGGATGAACCTTCAGAGAAAAGGAGAAGACAAAAAAAAAAATACAGCCTTCATTCTTTTATTTTTCTCACAGTTAATACTATATACTAACACACACACACACACACACACACACACACACACACACATACACACGAGATCATTTATTTCTCCTCTTTCAAAGAAATCCATTTTCCTGTGACAAAAGATGTGTAAAATATTCCAAAACATCGATCAAAATAAAGCTGAACAATACTGTTATGAATAGCACCAACACATGAAACAGCAATAAAAGTGACACATCCTAAACAAAGTAACAATTGCACTAAAATTAAAGAGGTTTTCAGTATAAATAAAATGTAGTAACTCATAAAAAAGTATCACTTCTTTCACTACCTCCCCTTCCCCCTGAGCCCCACACATGCCTAACCCTACTATATTTGTGACCTACAATTCAACATTTCATCATAAATGACAATGAAGTACTTAATGACAAAAAACCATAAGTTAAATGCGTACTATCCATAAAAGGTATAAATGGCAATAAAATCTAACACTCTTTCACTGAATCATTCATTTATTTGTCCATGCTTCTCTAAATTATTCTAACCCTCATCATTGCTTCAGTTACTAACCCCATCATTGCAACATTCCTCTCCCCCCTCACCCCCTTCCAGTCAATCTTGCACTCCATGCTTTATCACCCTACCATTTTGCACTCCCACAAACTTATACCATACCAAATGGAGCAACCATGCATTTCTGGTGCAGTTAACTCCCAAACAAGCAACCATGGCCTCTATCAGGGCTTAAAACAGGAGGAGGAAAAAAAACACTGAAACTATGGGGGTCTGGGGGCATGCTCCCCCGGGAAAATTGTTTAAAAACCAAGTGTAAATCTATGCCATTTCGCGCTTTCTGGACATAATTTCAAGAGATATTTAGTGCATAAAAACTGCTGTAAACGCATAATTACTACAGGAAGAAGATATATTTGGGAAAAGGGGAGAATTGAAGAGTCGTCAAAAGTCTGACCCACTTGAACAATGTCTGCGCGCTCCGCCATTTTTTTTTTTTTTTCCAAGAAGTCCAACCAGAAACTTCTTCAAAGAAAAATCAGGGGCCTTAACTTGCGCGCTGTTGCTATGAACGCTTGCAAGCCAATCAATTACAGATGCCTTGCTCCTTTGGGTTTTTTTTTTTTTTCTGTTTTTGTTTGACAAACCGAAATCGCGGAACATTTTAAGCCCTGCTCTATAGAGTACTGTCAGTGGCAAACACTCCTAATTTTGTTAGTTTTCTGAATGATATCTGCAGTCCCCTGGCATCAATGGTCTCTCTCTCTCTCTCTCTCTCTCTCTCTCTCTCTGCCCCCCATCCCCCACACACACATACAGAACAGAAAAATCTCCATGGCAAACTTCACCCCATATGCAAAAGTTGCTAATCATGAGGCATGGATACTGCATCATGTACAGTTTACAATGTCCAGTTTGACACCTTTGCTCTCCCTTAGCACTGCTTTTACTTTTCAGCATTTTCCCTGCATGCACAAGATGGCTGCAAAATTCTCTATTCTGCTCAAAACTTGCAAGCAAAGCTCAGCTGTACAAGTTTCCTGATCCACAAAAGATGTATTTGAAATACAACATGGTGGGCTGCTTCACAATGGTCAAGCACAGCCTGGTGGTGAAAAAGATATGTGAGAATTGTTTCCTTGGTCGTTATAACAAAAATGCATAGTTCAATAGTGAGCAATAAGATCAGAGATAAACTGTAGACAATCAGTCATAGTTTACAGTTTGGATTAACCCTGACCTCTCACATCAACCACCACTCACCTTGACCTTCTGACAGGCCACCCCAGGTGACTGCCAGTAACCTGCAACTTGTCGGCACGTGATTGGCTGGTGGGGGAGCTGGGGTCCGTGGGAGAGATGTCAGACTGACTGGTGATCTGGGCGCCTCGCTGACCTGAGTGAGGGAAATCATTAGGATTGTCTCCCTTTGTTTCTGACTATAGGTGTGTGTGTACGTGTGTGTGCGTGCGTGTGTGCATGTGCATGCACGCGTACCTGAGTGTGCCTGTGTCTGTGTGTCAGTGTATGTGTGAAAACGATGTGTTTTCCCCAACACAGCCATGTAAACTTATTCAATACAATTAAACATTATACCACTGAGACACTGAGGAATTTGTGGACTGTAACAATAAATTCAAAAACATACATCTTTAACCCTCTTGTATTCAGATTCCCCCCAGTTTTCAGATTTTTTTGGTGTATTTAGCTTTAAAATGGGTATGTATGGTTCATGCTTCACCACAACCAAGAATAAACCTCTAGAGCTTCGAAATTCCGCATGTAGTCACAAGACTCTGTTCTATACTGTGAGCAAGATTTTGTGTGTCTCGAGGTGAAAGGCCATGTCACTGTCACCAAAATGTCACCCAATGTGTCACATCCAATGTGACAATTCTAATACAGCATCACCACCATGCAGTTATTCCCATGCACATGCATGTTAGTGTTGTAAAAATGAAAGCTGCGGCCTAAGTGAGATGATCTGTCTTCTGTCCGCCTGTTCAGTCCCCACAGGTAATCCACAGAATGTCACACACAACTAGAGTCAATTGTCACTACTGAACAGTTACTGTAGATTCAAGCACAGTTCCTCATTGTTTTTCCTGTCACTGTTTCAGCACCTTATACATGTCCATATGTATTTACACACTGTATAGCTGTATAGCTGTACAGTGAGGGAATTGAGTAGAGTGTCACTGCTGCCAAGTGTCATCAAAGCACTGTCACCATAAACTACAGGTAAGCATATATACATGTACACACAAACACAGAGACTAGCAAACTGCCCTACTGTTGAGCCACTTTCAGCGCGCATGGTAGTCATGGAAACAGTCATTCTTATGAAAGCATAAAGGCACCTGCAGAAGAAAAAAACACATATATGACGTTTCTACGCGTCGTCCCTTAGTTGTCATACGGAATAATAATCAGTACAGAGACGTAGCCCCGCATTTCGTCAGGTGTTGTGTCGAACCACAGGGAGTCAGGTGTGCCCTTAGCTGATTGTTTTTGAGAGTATCTGTTAGCTTTTCTTCTGCTACTAGTTGAAAAAATATGAGAGGTAGAAAAAAAAAATAATCTAGTGCGGTGGCAGTGTTCGGCAGTGAATGCGCAGGGGCCTGTCGGCTGGCTGTTGGAATGGGGCCACGCGGGCAGGATGTGTAGCCGGGTCGCCATTGTTTTGCAGAGTGGCGAGAGTAGCACGTGGTTCTCAGGGTCGCTTTCACCATTTTCCCTCTCCTTCACTGGTGCCGATTTCAACATCATTCTCTTCTCCTAACTCTCTCTATTTCATACTTCTCTAATTCTTGCATAATTTGATCCCACTCCTCCGCTGAACACTCAGGAATATCATCAAACTCGCTGTTGTTAGCAGACGACGCCATTGCAAAAATCGGTCAGTCTCATGCACAACTGTTCGCTTGCAGTTTCTCTCTCTTTCTTAGTGAATGGAAGTGGTGTGCCAGCATCCAAAAATAGTGCTGCCACATTACTGGACTATAGTGGGAAATCCCCAACAACTTTTAGTGGCTCTCCGAGTATTTTCACGGAGTCAGCACGTGATGGAAAAGTACCGTACACACATGCAGTGGGCAGCTCCCGTCTGCGACCGTTACAAAATCTAGCGCGCTGTCTCACTGGTGGGAAAGGGAAGTAGGGAAAGGAGGGGCAGGTGGAGGGGCAGAAGAGATGGGAGTAGAATACACTCATTTGTTTGTTTCCTTCCATTCATCAGAGACCATCTGAATATCCACTGACCTGTACTAATGTGAGAGAACTCCATGCGAGGTAGCCCCGCCTGCTTGCGTAGAAAGTCGATACATTCCTGAACCCTCTTGCTGCTCTCCATTGGAATGTCAGTATCACACGTGTAACACCTGCAACCCATGCAAAACAGTGTTACTACTGTGACTGAATTCTGTCATGATCATAACCAACACCAAAATGATGAAAACACAAAGCTGAGGAAATTAAAAAGCAGAACACAAATGATGTGGTGTGCTAGAAGGAAACTGACAGAACCACAAAAAGCAGCAGCAGCAGCAGCAAACAGCAGCACTGGATATGCAGATCCTGCTTTCTCAGTACCGAAGCAACTGAGTGATTTCACTCAAGATGAAGAATGACAACAAAAGCTCTCATCTCCAGTGGAAGAGAGAAGGTCACTCGAAGAATGATATGTTTCTACCATATACCTTTCTTTTCACAGTTTTTTTTTAAATCCTCCTTTACCCAAGGGACCTTCTGTCATGACACACATCACTAATACCACCACAATTTAACAGCAGGTACACAACAAACAGTGTTCACACACAACATGATTCCAATTCCATTTTCCTAACTCTTTAAATCATCAAGAAGATTTATTTACATGGTACACAAACATGGATCATGACCATGGAATCAAATTCCCTCTCTGGCCTGAAATGATGATCTTTGGTTGCTCCTGGCACCACTTTGAAAGATCAGTCATATTGCCTTGTCTGATAACGAGGCTTTAGTATTCTTCAAAGCACCCATGGCTGGTGGTACTGATATTAGACTATGATGCAGGCTGAAAGCTGCTGAATATTTATGACAAAGACCAAACCCAATTCTGTGACAAGGGCCAACTCTAAGGCAGCTGCAAGGAGAGTGTATGATAGTGGGGGACTGCCGTGACGCTCTGTGTTTTGGTGCCAAATGGTTGGTTGTGTGTAAATCAAATGACCTTGTGTAACACACACACACACACACACACACACACACACACACACACACACACACACACACACACAAATGTTCGGATTTTCCTTTTTTTCTCAAGTGTGCAATCATCAGACATTGAAAACTTCCAAGATCATCACTCAACAGCACCACCCTTCAAATCAATCAATTTTCTCTGAGCAAAGATTTGTCAAATCTGCCATCCAGGATGTCTGTCAAACACGTGTGTCTCCCAATCCAAAGGTCATGACAATTCTAAATCATGTATCTCAAATATTTGCCCTTTAGTCAGATTCTACAAACTGGATCTTGGAGCAGGCATTTTTTTAGAACAACTTTTCAGTATAAATTTTGAAGTAAAAGCTTTTTACGAAATTCTGAGAGAGGTAAAATTCCTGCTTCGCTATATGTTCCTAAGTTAGATGTATGTGTGGGAACTCCTAAAGCAATTTTGTAAGCTTTACTATCAATACTTTGAAGTTTATGTAAAAGGTGTTTGGGTGCGTTAAAAAATACCTCTTGAGCGTATGATAATCTTGAACGTACAAGGGCAGTTGCTAATATAGTTAAAGTTTTGGTATCTTGCCCCAAAGATTGTTTACTAACTACCTTAAGAAATTTAAACTTTTTCTTGCTTTGTTTAAAATGTGGTCAATATGAATATTCCATGTTAACTTATTACTTAAGATAACACCAAGGAATTTAACACTTTTAGCATAGTTTAAGGCAATGCCGTCCAAGGTGAAGTTTGGAAGTTTGTCTGGATCATAACCAGAATTAAAAAGCATCATATTTTTTTTTTTTTCCGGTGAAAGGGAAAGCCCGTTTTCATGTAAAAAAATTATTTATTTTTTTATTGAGTTCATGTTGGTATTTAATTTTAATATAATTTTGTGACCTCAGTGGAGTAATTTCTTTTCATTGTCACTTTCATCCACAAGCATATATCGTCAGCAAATTGGGCTATCTCTATATCTTTAGAAAGGCCTTTGGGTAGATCAGAAATTAAAAAAATATTAAACAATATTGACAGCAGTCTGTCATTTGGGACATATGTGTGTGAGGTAGAACTGATGAAGAAAATACCAAAACATACAGACCCTCATTCAGGCACTCACCCTATGGACTCAATCTTCACACCAAAGATGGCCACATGAAACTCTTACCATGCTGACAGGTGGTCAGGTTGGCCACAATGCAGTGGACACCTGAGTGAGGAGTTTCAAAGTGCTTCAGGGCATGCTTTTCCCGGGAGTTGCGATCACAACCCTGAAACAAGATGTCATAACTCTTTTGGTCAAGATCTTTGCTTGCAGAATATTACTTTAAAAAAAAAAAAAGAGAGAACAGAAAGTTAAAAAAAATTAGCCAAATGACTAGTTTCTGGCAATATCGTATGTAGCAGAGATTTCCTAGCCACAAGCTTTCACTGTTTCAGTTCATATCTGATGGAGATTATTAAAATTTTAAACCTTCATACACGAGGCTAGAACTGTGAATGTTTTTTTTTTTTCTACTGATGTAAGTGATTTAAACTGACGTGACATTCAGTCATCAGTTTTGTAAACATGTTCTGTTCTCTTTCTTTTTTTTTTATTTTACAGTCATTACAACTGGAGCGACTGTTACTTTCTTCTTACTAAACCAGAAAAAAAAATTCTTTCTCTATACTCAGAACCGAAAACAAGACACAAATCTGAAAATGAGCAATCATGAAAACAACAAGACATATTATGAGACACAAGGCCAATACAAACAACATGAGGTTCGAACCTGGTGGCCGCACTGGAGACAGATCCAAATCGTCGGCTCAAGATCAGAGTCTTCTGCCGCACAGGCTGCAGCACCCTCAAGTGGACTCCCAAACAAATCCTTGGCTCCGCTCTTCGTCGCCTCAACTATACAGCTCTGAACACAATAAAATATCCATAAATATATCCATATATATATATATATATATATATATATATATATATATATAAACTGACATAAACCAACACCACAAAAAGCTCATTTAAGCACTGAACTTGCACCTTCTCAAATTTACTAAGCAACAGAAGAAAAACAAGCAGTCTGAAATTAAAAAAAAAAATTCAATCTAATGGTACACATCTGAGCAGTTAACCCTCCTTCATGAACAGAAAGACTGTGCATGCTTATCTGGATGCGTTTAATTTCCAATGCAAATGTTGTTCCAGACATCCAACACTTCACCCCCTATTAAATTCTCTCTATTAAATTCAGTCTAGCACAGTCTGGGCGATCTTTTCCTTATTGTCATCATCTCATCATTATCTATTTTCATACTTTTATTATAACCCATTCCCAAAAAACATGAAGACCTGAAGGTAAGCAGTTATTAATTTGCTCAACATGAAGATAAAAAACTTTTAATAAAACATATTTTCTGGATGAATAATCAGTCACTTTGCTGGGAATGAAATAAAGAATCAAATATGAAATAAAACTGTCATGCTTCTGTTATTGTCTTTTTCTCTTTAGTGCTGATAAATAATTCTTCTAACAGAAAAAGTTAATAGGCACCTATACCATAAGAATCCAGTCTTTTATCTATTTTCTTATTCATGAAAAATATTCTTCTGACTTATACACTTAAAAATACTTTAATTTAAATCGTGAATTGTTAAATATTCTGGGGAAAAAAAAAACATTGTACATAATGGAACTGTAAGCATACTGGCTTTCTTTCAGAACTCTTCTCACTTTTTCAACAAGAGCCAAACCAAATGACTGCAAGGCAGCTTCTTCTCTTCCTTATGCCCTAATTCTGTGCTGGCAGCTTTCAAAAAGGTTCTATGGTTTTTTTTTTCCTTCTTTCATTTATTGGATGCAGTTAAATTTCATATTTTAAGTCCTAGCTGATAGAAAAGGTTTTCCTTTTTAATAACAGAGGGTATTTTTTTTATGCAAACTGTTAAGAACAAAATATGTTCAACATTAATGTGTTGGACAGTCAAAATTTTGGACAGTCAAAATCACACTTCTTATTTTTTATATCATAACAGATTTTTGGCATTAGCTAAAAGGCATCTAATAATACTCTGATAGCGAAGTTTCCTGAATACCCATTTTCCATGCTGATATAATTGATATAAATTACAATCATATGCTGTTTTATTTGTATTAAGTGCTGTAAAATAAAACAATACATTGTGCATATTCAACAAAGAAGAACAAGTTCCATGGTGTCAACAGGGAAAGAATTAAAATGGCGTCACTGTTTGTAGTTGCAGTAACTATCTACAAATAAAACTTGAAAGCATGAAATTTTTATGGATTCATGATTCAGCCAGGCAAAGAAAGCATCAGTTTATCAATCATTTTTTTTTCAAAAAACTGTTCACATAGGTGAAGACTACTGTATTCCAAAATGTTTCTTCACTGGAAGCAAGTCAATGTTTGGTTCTGCACTGAGAGATTTTATCGTAAAAATCCAGATTTGTACACAAAAAACTCAACTAGCGTTCAACTGGTGATTTCATTCAGTCATCATGGTCACAGATTTATCAGTTGACTAGGTTTTTTATGCTTTTCTTAACAGTATTATTTCAGTTATACTATCCCACACTGTTACATGGTTTGATAAGTAATATAATATTAATGATAATAATATCAATAATAATAATAATAATCACAGAAAATGATCCACTACATTTGTTTATCACTCTACATCTTGAATCACATGCAAAATTAAATGTACTGATCAAGTTTCCGTGGCAATTATGACTCCAACTTTAGCTTTTTGTAGCAGTTTTTTTTTTTCTTTTCCTTGTTTTTGTGGCAATTGTCGATGATTCGATCTCTAAAGTATATAGGCAGCTGAAATATTACATTAGTTTCTTGGAGATGGCATACAGCTGAAACCTCTGTGATCAGTTCCCACCAACTTGATGACAATAGAACACAAAACAGTATGTTTCCCCTGATTTCACATGTTTCATTTAGCTCCTTACAAACAATAACATACAATTTTGAAAAAAAAAAAACATTTCTGAAAAGATATGTCACACACACACACACACACACACACACACACACACACACACACACACACACACACACACACACACTTGAAAACTGTAGCTGAAAATGGTAGCTCACCAATGACCTTTTGAGAGTAGGTCACATCATGCAAACACTTACCATGCATTCGCCCAAGGTGCAGGTTGGCTTCAGCAGTGTTTTGCGCATGGCAGCAAAGTTGACAGCCTTGGGTATATGGGGGCACACTGGAAACAGGGGCAATATTTTCACATACAAAGCGAACTGACGCAAGACTTCTCTAAGTCAACAGATGTTCGAACGAAAAGCTTATATCCATGTGTTTAAAAACAATACTTTGTCTAAACTGCAGTTGAGGAATTGCATCTGAGGTCAAATGTGATGTTAAGCGCAGTACAGAGAAAATTCTAGCCTGGCTGTCTTCCCCTTCCATTGGTCCCGCACCACTATCCCTCCCTCCCCCATCTCTTTCCTCCCTCCCATTTCCCCAGGCTTTTCAAACACCCAGTCCCTGCCACTGTCCCACCTGCCTGAAAACAACAAAAAGAACAAGAAATGAAAATGTTTTCATAATGTGATCTGAATGCTCAACTTTTACCAGTGTAAGAGTTATGCCCATTCTCACCCAACATATTTACTTTTTCTTCATGCACAACTTGGGGTTCTGGTGCACTGACTCCAAGAAAAACAAGGTCACTGCCAGTGTCACTGACCACTACATACTGGTGTCCTTATCCCTCATCCCCTACTCTCTCCCCTCTCCACCCACCTTTCCATTCACAGTCAGTCCATGATGTATACACCCACATCGCTTCATTGTCGGTCTACTTACATTGCCACTATCAGTCTGTCAAAGTGTCTTGTTATTCTGAACTGGTAAATGTTTGCAGCTCTGCCAATTTCAAGGCTTCTTCACCACTGCTAATTTGCAAAACATTTTCTGATTAATCAAAAAAAAAAAAAATGAATAAATAACAAATAAATAAAAATAAAAATGAACACAGATCACAAATGACTGCAACAAGTCCACTGTAAATATGAAAAAATCTGTAAGTTTTTTACAACATGGTGGTATACACCACTATTCACTTCCACATTTACCCCATGGTAATAAAACCTCAAGGTGGTCAACTGCCTGAGGCAGACATCACAGGCAGGTAACCCATTCCATCTACAAACATAAAAATGCTCAGAAAGACATGGTGGCATCCCAATGTATCTCGACTGCAAGATTGTCAAAACGAAATCAAACTAAATCAAATAATTTAAAAAGCAAACAATAGTACCAAGGTCAAATGAGGAAAACCATACTGAACATAGTTTATCTTACCAGCCACAATGGTGCCGTGGTCTGTGGCACAGACTTGCGCAGTGGGAGATTGTTGGTTTGAGTCCCATTTATGTAATTTATTTCATCACCGACCAGCTTTTTACCCACCGCTACTTGAGTGTGCTATGGGCTCAAGTAAGAAGACTCTGTAAACACTGGCTTGTTTCATCCACTTAATAGATGCATCTTGGAGAGTGTTGCCCAAATTTCCTGAGCAGCATGGTATCTGTATCATGCATGCCTGTTCAACACTGCAATATTTTACCAAAGAAAGCATACAGTGGATGCCAATCTTGATGTAGGTTTTCACCTCCGTGAACCAGTAAAGAATCATAGCATTATCTTCATCCTCACTGATCATTTAAAAACAAAAAACAAAAAAAAAAAAGAAGGAAGGAAAAGGCTGTGTAAGTTGGATCAGAACACACTTACACCACTGAACAGTGAACATTACCAAAGTGAGTCAGCTGTAAGTGCACTGTCTCCACACATGGATGGCCTCTTGTCTGACAGATATTAACAGCTATGTGGCTGAAAACCCTGGATGAGGCTGTATATGGAGCAGCTGTATTATAGAAGCATGGGAATAATACCACTGCTAAAAGGGGACTGTCACAAAATCATTATTATCTATATAAACATGCAGTCCTGTTAAAACAAACAAAAACAGAGAAAAAAACAGAAAAACAGCACATGGTAAGTACATAACTGCCCTTCTAATGACTTGTCAAGAAAAAAAACAAACAAACAAACACACAGGTGCTGTAAATCCATGCATGTGTACTGCAAGTGTAACCCATTCTCCACCAAACAATATCCTGATCTCCGTCAAACAGTTTAATCTAATGTGCTGAATGTAAGTAAGTCACCAGAGTACTCACTGGCGACCCCATCATCGCTGGACTCTTCTGCTTCATTCTCCTTGCTTTTGCGTATCCTGTGCTTCCGATTTTTACCCATCTTGTAGGTGTGTATACTGCCAGCGTCTAGCACTCTCATCGAGTTGGTCCACGAAAACTGGAGGGAAGAAGAAAGTAGCAGTAGAAATGGCAGTTTAATACACAGCTGATGATGACTGACTCACCTGAATTTTAATCAGCCATCCCTGATGTACTGAGATATGTGGCTGGTTTGTAAGTTTTTGGCTTTCTTTACCACAGTCCTTATAAGTTTTTGGCTTCTATAACAATCATTTTTATTTTCATTTATTTATTAAACTTATCTGTAAGTTTAAGACATCATCTGCACTCACATATTTTATCAGAAATGTAACAGCTTGTCACATGTGAACACACACACAAATGCCTGGGGAGGGGGGAGAGACAGAGAGACAGACAGACAGAGAGAGAGAGAGAGAGAGAGAGAGAGAGAGAGAGAGAGAGAGAGAGATGCTTTGTAACTTAAGCACCAAAAGGTGGGCTCCAAGTCAAAGACAGTGACAATTTTTGGATGATAATAAATCCTGGTCAAAATATCTGGGCTACATCAAAATGATAGAAACTAGAATGCAAGAACAGAATACCTAAATGATTAAAGAAATAAGCTCTGACTAAAAAGCTTCAGTTGCATATGAATATACTTAGATATAGTTATTCTAGCAACCAAATTCACTCCTTTGAAAGAGGACACAGGCACACTGCATATGTTTTAGCAATGGTCACTTACTGAAACGGCATGGCAGGAAATGTTTGCAAATCAACATGTTTATATAAGATTTTTCTCAATAATTTTATGAACCTTGTCTTCTTACCTTCTGAATGATCAAATTCAACAATTGAGTATGTTGTGTTAAGATGTGTCAGAAGCAATCCATAGAGATTTTAAAGCAACATGTATTCCAAACACTGCTTTCAGTTGCTCTGAAGCTCAATGTAATTATCATTCAAAAATATACAGCAACGCTGCAATGTGAAAAATTGTAATCTACCTTTGTCATATTCCATTCGTCTTTTTCAAAACTACAAGAGGTTTGCAGTAAACAGCTTATGCCTGACATATTATCAACTGTTTCATACTTCAAATAAAACCTGGAGATTATTCATTTTCTATCACTTCAGTTACAGCATGATACACATTCTGGATGATTATTTTTTGAACAAAGTTGTGTGATTCCTTCTCAAAAATATTTCTTAGGTCTGTCATTCTCAATTTCTGTAATCTTATGTATGACACTCTACCCTCCCCCCCCCCCCCCCCCCCCCCCCCCCCCCCTTTCTACTTTTTGATATTTGCATTCTTGACCTTTGCTGTAAACAATTTGACTCCTTGGCAGTGCTTTCCAATTATGCTTTACTGTAATCTTTTTTTTTTTCTTCTTATGTATGACAGTATCATAAAAAAAAAATTCTTACATTAAAACATAATCAGTTAGTTAAGTTTCTGTGTTGTACCATGATTGCTGGTTTCATATTTTTTGTTTATTAAGAGAGAGAGAGAGAGAGAGAGAGAGAGAGAGAGAGAGAGAGAGAGAGAGAGTTAAAATGTGTGTGTGTGTGTGTGTGTGTGTGTGTGTGTGTGTGTGTGTGTGTGTGTGTGTGTGTGTGTAACTTAACAATTTTGTGAGCTATTCAAGTATGCAAAAGGTAGTTATTGCCATTCTGATGTTTGATACTGTCTTCTCTAGTTATATATTCTATGATTTTATCAAATGCATCTTAAAAATAAAACTCAGCTAAATACTGTTCAGCTGTATTCTACACAAACTGTTATGCATGTGAACACATCTGTGAGCAAAACTGTGGTATCCTCACAAAATATGACATCAGTGTTCCTTCATATTTACTGACACCCTAAAACAAAACAAAAATGACACAAATTAAATTATTCACTGTCTAGGAGTTTTTTTGGCCTTGTTTTTGTCTCCACTTAGGTCTGCCTGCAACCATTCTTCTTTGTACTCTTCTTTTCCAACCAAATGATGCTGAACAAACACTTCCCTGGCATGTCGACTCTCACTTTCAAGACGACGTATCATTCTATCCAAAGTATCATGTGCTCAGGCTCCATGAAGTCTGGTAACTCTAGTGTTTTTTTACATGCAGCAGATGACTTATCGGCGTGATTGTCAGTCACCTCTAACTCAGACTTTTCTTTTATTTTCATACTTTTTGAAAATGATGCCCCCAAAATTAAAGACTGATGTTTGATGTTTGATACTGTCTTCTCTAGTTATATGTTCTAGATTTGTGCCCCAAAAATTAAGAATGTTAAAGGACTTTCAAGCACTGTACATGATGAAACTTAGGAAGATATCATGTGAGATATTAGAAAATTGTAAAAATAACCCATTTTTTTCTTTTGCATACTAAAATTTTACTATTCATGTCAAATGGGGACAGCATCAAAACAAAATGATTAAAAAAGCAATATTACTTTTCTAACCTGTTGTCCATTTTCAGTGCCCATCTTTTGGCACAATGAACAAGCAGAAAAGACAAGCAGTCAGACCAGACAGACAGACGGACATCCAGACAGGCAAATAGGCAGACAAACAGAAACAGGGAGATGGGGGAAATCAGACAGGCTCTGACGAGTCTGAGAGACTGATCATAAGAAAGTGACTTATATGTGTGGGGTATGAAGACATGTTTGAATTGAAGACTTCAGACTGCCCAAGAGTGATTAGTAAGAGATAAAATATAACAGAGGCAGTGAGGAGTGGCTGATGGAGATGAGTCAAAAGTGCAGGGATTGGGAGAGGGGAGGAGGACAGAGTGGGGAGGGTGAATAAGGGGGTACAGGAAGTGGGGAGAAGGATGGAAAGAGGTACAACAGGGGTGGTTGGAGGGGGTGGTGAGAGATATGGCTAGACTCTGAGAGGGGACAATGAGAGGGGACACATAACACACACACACACACACACACACACACACACACAAAATCAGGCCCTGTATGTGAACCATACATCATATATGCCTAAGAACACACACACACACACACACACACACACACACACACACACATGCTTGCAGTCTATGCATGCACTGTGTATGCTGTCTGCATGCACTTGTGCACACGCACGCGCGCGCGCGCACACACACACACACACACACACACACACACACACAGACAGAGAGAGAAAGAGAGACAGAGAGAGAGACAGAGAGAGACAGACAGACAGACAGACAGACGCCGACAACATCTGGAATCGGGAAATCTTGTGTGCATATGGGTAAAATACAAAAGCCCAGATTATATGGAGTTATATAACAACGTCAAACTAGTTCATAATGTCGTGGAGAATGTACTATGTTACTGCACAAACATTACACGAATAAAATCACAAGATATTTTTGAACACATCGTGTGTTTTTCTCCTTAATCTTGATTCTTTAATATTGAAATTTTGTACCGGACATGGAAGACCGGACACTGACGGAGTGATCTACGCATGTATAAGGCGCAGATCCTTGCCAGAGAACACGAGAATTGCTGCTGCTGCCCTCTCTCTCCCTCAGTCCCCAGCAGATCTCATATAAAAACTGGTCATTTTCGTACCATATAACTCTAAAACATTAGCA
>JADBJO010002268.1:120000-122500 GCA_016801955.1 Conus betulinus
ATGGAAGGGTCATCCTTTGCAATGGTAAGCTCTTCAAGATCAACAGTTTGCATTCTCAAATAAAAGTGTGGAATCGTCCGAAGACGGAGAGAGGCTGCCCACGTGGAGAGGTGATTTAAAAAGAAAAGCCATGTGCATAATTCTTTCACCCTATGAAATATCACACAATGACCTGGACGTTTGTGGCAGGAAATAAACCGGGTGACCCCTCACAGAGCTCTGTTCTAAATCTTAAAAAAAAAAAAAACAAACAAAACCCTGCTTGCATTGCAGAGCAAACCCAGGCAGAAGAGTATTCGGGACAGCGCAGACCTCCACCAAGGCTGAACAAATCCTGGACCCGTGCTCTGCTCTGCAAGTGCGCCAACATTTTATAGGTTAATTCTTGGACTACATTCCATCTTCCATCCAAATTCTGTCGAAATCGGTACCGTAGGTTTGACGTAGTACTGCTTCCAGGCAAGCAACACAACAGATTCATGTGAAAACATGGCATTCTTGACGGCGGAACTAGAGGAAAGCTGGTTTCACCATGCAAGACACAGCAGTTTTTAAGCGAACTGAAAGCTTCTGAACTGGCGCTCTGCACCATTGTCCTCCGAGACCAGACTGTCACGTGGGCAGGCCTACTAAGGGCCATGAAGATCAATACCGTGGGAGCCGTCAGTTGACAACAATGACCGGGAGGTTCAGGTCAGCACGATGGAAGCAATTACATGAAGAGTCAGGAGAGGAGAATCTAATTATCCACTATGGGTAAAAAGGTAACCCGGCCGACAAAAAAAAGGTAATTACTCTGGAATAAAATGAGTTTGCTCTTCAAGACGGAAAAAAGAGTTCATCGTTGTGGGGGAAAAAGGAGGTCATTCTTATGGAAGAAAAATGTCACTTTTGCGTAAAAAAGCTATCTTTTTTTCCCAAAGAGAAAAGAATCACTGGTACAAAAGAAGAAAGTTTACTATTGTATGGAAGGGAAAGTTTCACTCTCACGGAAAGAAAAAGGCTCTCTATCATGGAAGAAAAAAGTCAACACCATCGAAGGCAGGGGAAAGTTCATTGCTATGAAAGAAAACGTTCACAGAATGAACAGTGAACCTGTCTAGATGATGAGAAAAAAAAAATCACTGTTATGGAACAAAATGGTTAGAAAGTTCACTCTTCAGAAAAAAAAAAGAAAAATCACTATAGTAGGACAAGTTCACCATTATGGAAGATTAGAATGTTCAGCATTAAGGAAAGAAGGAAAACAGTCACTGTTAAAGAAAATGAACATTCACTGTGTAAGAAAGAAAATTACTGCTATGGGATGAAGGTTCATTTTTAGGAAAAAAAAAAAGAAACATGTTGACCGTTTTTGGAAGAGCAAATCCACAGTTATGAAAGAACAAGACAAGAATTTCACTGGTGTGGGAGAACAAAGTCACTGTTGTAAGATAATTGACAGTAATGGAAAAAAAACATTCACTGTTACAGAAAAAAAGGATTTACTGTAACGAAAGAAATAATTCACTGTTACAGAAAAGAAGGAATTTCTGTAATGAAAGACGCAATTCACTATTACAGAAGAAAAAAAAATTCTATTATTCTGAAAGGGAGAAAAATCAACAATTATTGAAAGAAAAAGTTTGCAATTATGGAAACAAAAGTTAACGTTCTGGAAGAAAGACACTTCATTGCTATCGAAGGATGGGAAAAAAAAAAAAGCACCCCGTTCACTGCTTTGGAAGAAAATGGTTCACCAGTCTTAAAGGAGAAATTAGTCTAAAAAAGTTCACAATTATGGAAGCCGAACTCTGACGTAAACAATGGAACGTTCAGCACTGACAGAGGTACTCCGACATTTGACGAGTCAGCTCAGATGACGTCACTTGTAGGCCACCCTGCCGCGGAGACCCTCCAAAGGCTGCGCGAGCCATCAACAGGCACGAGAGATTGGACGATGGAGAGAGCTGCTGTGGGAGCTTTCAATCCAGCTGGCAAACAAGAAGATTGAGGTTACTCTATTCATTCGATAGACGTGATCTGCCAGTCATGTATTATGACTGGGTTCTACACACGGTGCACTTTTCATAGACCGGGTATAATCAGAGCAAAATCAACAACAACAACAACAACAACAACAACAACACACACACACACACACACACACACACACACACACACACACACACACAATTCTGCTAATTTACTGTATGGTGACGTTGTAGAATTTAACATCAGCAACCATTATCCCTGTCAATACAGTGCGATGATTTCTTTTCAATCTCTAAGTTTCTTTACCCATTTGTGTCTCTCAAATGCTTTATATAAAATGTGTGTTGTCTCCGCGTATTCTTAGTGCTTATGAAAATGGAGTGATACGTAACTGAACCATTTAACATTAGCGATACAAAAGATTTCTGATAATACGATTTCGTCGTGGTGTTTAAATGGCGTAAAAAACAAAAAAAAAAAAAGTTCCCTTGTATTCACTCGGCCTATGTACATTCAGACTGTAAAA
>JADBJO010002268.1:132500-135000 GCA_016801955.1 Conus betulinus
GGTCCCCGGTTTTGTAGGTCTGAAATAACACCGGACATTGCCAGCCAGTGATTTGACCTCCTACACCGACTTCATTGTTCAGCTTTGGAATACATGATTCAGAGTTGGGGGAGGGTGGTGGTGGGGGGGGGGGGGGGGGAGGTCTTATCAAGTTCTGTTCTTTGTTATTGGTTGTTCAGCTCGGCCATGTTAAGGCGAAAAGTTCACAGAAGAACAACACACAAAAAAAATCTCACGCGGCTCATCTCTTTCCTCTGAGTGATGCCAGTACTGCTGCGGATTTGTGATGAGGCAAACACCGCAGAAAAGTGCAGAACTTGTGGTAGTTGAAACAGGTCCCGCAAATAAACGTATGTCACGTGCAAACTGAACGTCAAACGTAGTATGAAAGCTGCGTCTTGTAAAGGTCACAAGCTTGAAGAATGCAGCGAACACTGGCAATGTGTATCTAGTTCCTCACAAAGGGGGAGGGAGAGGGTGGGGTCGGATATCTTTCTGAAGAGCATTCTCACTCATGCTGGCTCCGGAACTGAGCAATTATTCTTGTAACCATTCTCCCGCAGAGAGAGAGAGAGAGAGACAGACAGACAGACAGACAGACAGACAGACACAGAGGCAGAAAAGTTTAGAGTGTGATCGGACATTAAACAAGACAGGACAGAACATGAAAGACAAGACAAAACAAAATAGAACAGAGCAGAATGTGACGGAACAGGGTCAGACACAACAGAACAAGAACACGCTAGAAAAGGGTGGGATAGCACATGGCAGGATAAGAAAAAAAAAAAAAAAACGAAGCGGAACAGGACAGAATAATGCAGGACAGAGCAGAGCGGGACGGAAACAAAATGGACAGAGCAATACAGAAAACATGACAGAATAGAAGGGGACGGAGCCAAACAGGACAGAACAGAAAATCGAATAGGATATGACGCAATTGAAGAGGACAGAATAAAACAGAAAACGAAAGAACAGAAAAGGACACGACAGAATGAAAAGGACAGGATAGGACAGAACAAGACAAGACAAAACTGCAAAACAGAACAGTGTAGAAAAGGACAGACAAAAAGAGAAGACAGGACAGAACAGAACAGTACACAACAGAATAGAACAGAACAGAAAAAGACGGAGCAAAACAGGACACAGGAAGAACTGAATAAAAAAAAAAAAGAGAACACAGAACGTGAGAGAGAGAGAGAAGAAAACAAAGCACAAAGCAGAGCAAAGCAAAACAGAAACAGAACAGGACAGGACGACACGAAAAGGGGGGGGGGGGGGGGGGGGGGGGGGGGGGAGGACAAAACAGAGCACAACGAAATAGAACAGTGCCGATCAGGACAGAAAACGACCGTAAAAAAAAGAAACAGAATAACACAGGACAGAACAGAACAGTGCAGGACAGAACAGAGGAGTAGAAAAAAAGGATGAAGGATCAGAACAAAACAGAGCAAAAAAAAAAGTACAGTACAAAACAGGGCAAAACAAAACAGATCGGGGGCAGGGCAGAACAGAACAGATCAGGGCAGAAACAGAACAGATCAGGGCAGAACAGAACAGAGCAGAGCAGAGCAGAACAGAACAGATCGGGGCAGAAACAGAACAGAACAGAACAGATCAGGGCAGAACAGAACAGAACAGATCAGGGCAGAACAGAACAGATCAGGGGGCAGAGCAGAAAAGAAAGGGGGACAAAATGGTACAAAAACAAAAACAAACAAACAAACAAACAAAAACCCCAAACAGGACAGAACAGAATACAAAAGAACAAATCAGAATAGAGCGAGACAAGACTGAACAGTACAGAAAAGGACAGAGCACGGCAGAAGAGAGCAGAACAGAAAAAAAGGAACAGAAACAGAACATGACAGATCAGACCAGAATAGAAACAGATCAGGACAGGACAGAACCAAACACAACAGGACAGAGCAGAACACAACGCAACAAAACGCAAAAAGAATAGAAGAGGAATGACAGGTCAGGTTTTTAACATAAGACAGCACAACACAACACAGTACAACATAACCCATTACAATACAACACAATACAATACAATACAATACAGCACAATAGAAAGGACATTACAGAGCAACAGGACAGGAGACGGAACAGGACAGAACGAAACAGGACAGGACAGAACATGACAGAACGAAACAGGACAAGACAGAACAGGACAGGACAAAATGGAACAGAACAGAGTAGAACACGAACAGGACAGGACAGAATGAGCAGAACAAGACAGAACAGTCCAAAGCAAGACAAGATGAAGAGAGCAGAACAAGACATAACAGGACAGGACAGAACATGACTAAACAATGGAGTACAGGAAAGAATAAAACAGAAGAAGACAGAACAGCGCAAAATAGGACAGGACGTGTAACAGACCAAGACCGAACAAAAGAGAACAGGACAGAACTGAAACAGGACAGGATAGAACAGGACCAGACAGAACAGAAAAGAACACGACAGGACAGAAGAAGACAGGACAGGACAATACAGGACA
>JADBJO010002268.1:140000-155000 GCA_016801955.1 Conus betulinus
TCTGAAGATTAAACCATGCATTTAAAGATTAAAATCAATCCATGTATCTGAAGATAAACTCATTTATCTTACTATTGATCCTTGTAGCTAAAGATTGATCCTGGTATGTGAAAAGTGACCCTTGTATCCGAAGACTGACACTTGCATCTCTCTGATGATTAGGTCACTACTGTCCGGTGAGCAGTGCATTGAACCATACTACAGTCCTGGGTTGCAAACTTGCCGTGACTGCTCCAGATAGGATTAGCATTGAGGGTCACTCGACTGTGATTAGGAAGCAATGAAGGGTGAAAATAGCTTCGAGATCGAACAGAGATTTTGTTTTAAAGGTAATTACAGTGCGCACGCGGGCGTGAGCTTGCTTCCACGCACACACACACACACACACAGCACACGTACACACACGCACACGCATGCACGCACACACACACACACACACACACACACACACACACACACACACACACACACACACACACACACACACACACACACGCACGCACACACGCACACACACACACACATGTCGATTGTTTTTTTTTTTTTTCAAACATGACAAAAATATGTCTGTTTGACGGCTGTGACGTCGTGATTACGATTACAACAACGACGATGATGACGCAACGACGCCGCCTGTGCTGATGTTGGTTCAGCAATCAAGTGCCAAGTGGCTCGGAGGGATGATAACACACTGGCCTTGTATGGAGGGAATCACGGGTGTGTGGTTCGTGTCCCGTAAGGGGAGCCTCTTACTTTCCTTTGCACTATCGACTACACCTGAGAAGGTGGGCTGGGAGCTAGTCCTTCGGATGAGACGATACATGCCGACGTCCCATGTGAAGAGAGCACCTTAAAGCACTTCAAAGTATACGTGGAAAGACGGGTGTTATTGCTCATAAAATGTTCATATACAGATTCACTTTCATAAACAAATATAGATGTAGGTAGAAGAAAAAAAAAGAAATGTACGGGTGGCGCTATACTACGGCGAGGCGGTGTTTTTTTGTTTTTGTTTTTTTTTTTTTCAGGGAGAACGCGCCTATGTTCACACAGAGAAATCTGTTGGGACGATCAAGTTATACAATACAATACAATACAAAGCAATACAATACAGTACAGAACAGTACAGTACAGAACAGTACATCACAGTACAGTATAATATAGTACGATGCCAAAGAATACAGCACAGTACATACAGTACTAAAAACAATGCAAGAGATGACAATACTCTTGTCAGTACAAGCCATAGGGTCATTACAGTACATGCTACCAGTGGTAGAGATGAGCAGCTCTTGTCCTTGAGGTAAAGGTAGCAACAGCACCAGCAACAGTGGTAGGATAGTAGAAGCAGAGTAGTAGTAGCATCAGCAGCAGTAGAACTACGTAGTAGTAGTAGTAGTAGTAGTAGTAGTAGTAGGAGGAGGAGGAGGGAGGAGGAGTAACAGTGAGTTTGTGAGAATAACAGTGACAGCAACAACAGCAAAAACAACGGCAACAGCAACCACAACAACATCAAACAACAACAGCTCCCAACATATCCCCCCCCCCCCACCCCCCCCCCCCCCGTTCCTCGTTCCTCTTTCTACCGGTCCACCTCTATTTTGGAACCATGTCCACTTTTTCAAGAAGGTTCCAGAATACTACGCACTTTCACGTCAATCAAGTCAAGTCAAGTCATCCGAAGGACTAGCTCGCAGCCCACCTTCTCAGGTTTAGTGGATAGTGCAAAGGGAAGTAAGAGGCTCCAAAGAGAAATTAAGAGTGGCCATAAAACATGACTATGGATCTATATTTAACAAATTCCAAATCACAAATCACCACCCACCCAGCCACCACCCACACCACACCACACCAGCCACACACACACACACAGAGAGAGAGATATATACACTCACACAGATATATACACTCACACATAATTCTACAAAGATGCTTTCTGAACCGATCTTATTGAAAGTTCAGTTTTGACTCAGGAGTTTGATGGAATTGGGAACGAAACTTTTTAGTTCTGTTGTTTTGAATTTTGGAATTTGGAATCTTCGTCCAGATGGTAGAACATTGTAGTTTTTTTTTTGTTTTTGTTTTTTGTTTGTTGTTTTTTTTTTTTTGTTTTTCATGAGAAACTGAAAAACGTCGACAGCAATGTTCACAGCTTTTTGTGTGACACGACATTCACACAATTTGTCTAACTGGGTTTTTTTTTTTTTTTGGTTTGTTTTTTTTTTTTTTTTTTTTTTTTGCCAATAATCTTTCCACATGTATTCACCACTCTGTTTAAAATGTTTTTGTTTTTCACACTACGATTTCTAAACCAGCATAAAAAGCCAAAGGACAGCACTGATTCTACAAAACAACGATAAAACATATTCAAGATGTCCTTTTTGACAACAAGAGACCAAAGGTTCTGAAGACAGCATATTTTTTGCTAGACTGGCATTTTTTTTGCAGGTTAATTTTGTCCTTAGCCTACACACGTCGGCATGTACAGAAACGTGACATGGAACAGGTTCATAATACTTTGAAAACCAAACAGAAGCATGCCAGTGTGAAACCAATCCAGAATTCTAAACCAATGACTTCGATAAGAATATAGGTTTCTGGATTCTGGATTCGACATTAGAAAGTAGTTACAGATCCGCGGATCAAAAACTTACTTGGAGAAATCTTAATAAATGTCCCAGGGAACCGCCCAGAGAAACGTGGACAAAAGAGTCACAAGACCAAACACAACGCGTTTCGACCTCTTAGGTCTTCCTCAGGTGGAACATAATGAATAAAATAACGAAAATGCATTAGCTTGGAGAATATTTCGACGCTGGGGTCGCCCTGTCTTGTCATCTCAGCTCTCTGTTGCTGTTGTGGCAGCGAGGCCTGGTGGGACGACTGTTGTGTGGGGTGAACGGTTGCTAGGATCTGATTGTAGATGGGGAGAAGTTCAAAGCCTTGATCTCTGTTCAGGCTTGGGCGTCTGGTCTTAATTTCAATGGCTTCTTTAACTTTTCTGTTTGTGAGGAAGGGCTCTGTAGATAAGATCTTGGTTTCTTGGGGGCTGAAACTGTGGCCTGTGCTTGTAGTGTTCATGTATGTCAGAAGCAGATCGGTTTTGGTGTTACTCCAAGTAAGTTTTGGATTCTGAGTCTGTAACTACTTTTCTAATGAATTCGATCTCTGTTTCAACATGCTGTATCTCATCCCTTCTCAGTGTGCAGATCCGCAGGATCTCCGCGCGTTGATGTGGGTAATCCAACAGATCCGCCCGCATTCCTCACATACCAGGTGCCACAGAGACTGGAAAACCAAAACGCATTCCACGGCCGACTCTAACCCACTCGGCCATTGCACGCCTCGGAAATCCATTAATATGACATCCAAGACTGCTGGATGGTTCGCTTATGTATATACATTCTCCGGGGTGTTATTATAAGGTCCAGTTCACCCGATTAGGTTGTGGATGATTGTTCTGTTTCATGAAGGCCGTTTGGCTCAAACAGTTACAGGGTTCCAAAAGACATTTCTTGGGTTGTGACCTTTGACGATCCATTTTTGTATATGTATATATATATATATGTATATATATATATATATGTGTATAGTGTGTGTGTTGTGTGTGTGTGTGTGTGTGTGTGTGCGCGCGTGCGTGTGTGTGTGTGTGTGCGTGTGTGTGTGTGTGTGCGTGCGTGTGTGTGTGTGTGTGTGTGTGTGTGTGTGTGTGTGTGTGTGTGTGTGTGTGTGTGTGTGTGTGTGTGTGTGCAGAACAGAAAGAGTTCTTCCCCCCCCCCCCCCCCCCCCCCCCCAAATTTTATCACACTAAACTTGTAATTTATATATTTTGATTTTTTTTCCCACAAAAATTCAACATTTTATTTTGATTCAAATAAAATGTCAGTTCAACCAAAGTTAATCTGACAAGAAAGAAGTTTTAGTCAGCCAGCCAGTCAGTGTGTGTGTGTGTATATGTGTGTGTGTGTGTGTGTGTGTGTGTGTGTGTGTGTGTGTGTGTGTGTGTGTGTGTGTGTGTGTGTTCGTGCGTGCGTGCGTGTGTGTGTGTGTGTGTGTGTGTGTGTGTGTGTGGTGTGTGTGTGTGTGTGTGTGCATGCGCTTCAGCATGCGTACGATCGTTTGCGTATGTACGTGTGTGCGTGCGTGTGTGTATATTAAACCGCTGATGACATTTTTTTAGTGAGCAAATATGATTTTAAAAACGCCGAAATCAACAATAACACACAAACATTTTCACTCATAATGCATACAGACCGATGACCTTTCTAATCTCACCTGTTCTATAATCAGAGAGAGAGAGAGAGAGAGAGAGAGGGAGAGAGAGAGAGAGAGAGGGAGAGAGAGAGAGAGAGAGAGAGAGGGAGAGAGAGAGGAGAGAGAGAGAGAGAGAGAGAGAGAGAGAGAGAGAGAGAGAGAGGGAGAGAGAGAGAGAGAGAGAGAGAGAGAGAGAGAGAGAGAGAGAGAGAGAGAGTAGCTGAGATCAATATCGCGACACCCTGTATTGTAGAAAATGGCTGGCGGCGGAAATGGGGCCGGTACCGTGATGGCCACCATCGCCACAGTGACATTAACACACTGTCAATAGCGCTATGGTACTACCAGTCACACGTCTGGCTGAGTGTCGCAAGAACAAATTGAGTAAAATTGGTAACACGGCGACAGGAGCACCATCAAACTGCACCAGCGGTGATCGCTGCAACAACAAGCAGCAGCAGCAACAACAACAACAACACCAACAGCAGTACCCATTCCAGATAGCAGATCAGTACAAAAGCGCCAATTTTAGTAACAGCAGTAGAAGCGACAACAGCACATGAAATACGGCTGTGTGTAAAAATCAGGTGCAAGTGAAACAATGCGAAACAACAACAACAAAAAAAAAAGAAATAAAAGGAAAAAGAAAAAAGCAGCAGCAGCAGCAGCATGAAAGTCTGGTAACAGTAAAGTGTGGTCTCTGAATCATTGGTCGAGAACATTGAGATCAGTTATGTGCCCCCCCCCCCACCCCCACCCCCCCCCTTCCTCCTCCCCACCCGCATGCTTTTACAAAAATATAGAAGACGAAAGGTCCTGTTTTTCCCCCCTACCCCAACCTTGAGAAAAAAAAATGCCCACCCCCCCCCCCCCACCCCCACACTCCGTTTTGATAACAATTTGGAATATAAGAACCTCTGGCTCTCTCTGTACATTGTTTCTGTAGTGTTCATTTCTAATCAGTTCCATAAAACATTTTTGGAAAGCCATCCTCCAAAATGACGTTATTCACGCTTGCCCAGTGACCAATAATACACGTGCTTTAGAGGGCTACCGACTACCGAACGACTAGAAGCACAAGGAGTGAAAGACAAAAAAAATTAGAAAAGCAAACAGAACACAGACTGAACAAAATTGGAAACAAAGAGATGATAACTAACACACAAAAAAAAAAAAAAAATACAAACAAAAAAACAGGCGACGATAAAGAGACGACACAAAAAAAGAAAATTAAAGAAGAAAGAAATAGCTACGGGGGGGGAGGGGGGGGGGGGGGGGGGGGGGGGGGGTCACGGAGACATGGACAAAATATTCAGGGAGGAAAGTTAGTAACGAAGAAACGCAAAACAGAAACTATCGGAAAAACAGATCAACAACTGACAAAAGGACAGAAAAAAAAGAGACGACAGACAGACATAGTCAGAATTAAGGAGCCGACAAACAAACAAACAAGGAGACGACAGACAAACAAACAAGGGGACGACAGACAAACAAAAAAGGAGACGACGAGACAAAAATACAGAAAGCAGACAACAAACCGGGAAAAAAAAAATAAACAAAGAAAGAGACAGCAGACAAAATCCATCAGACAACAAAAAAAACAAAAAGCAACAGGCAGAGAGGAGGAGACGACACTGTCCAAAATAGCATAAACACAGACAGCAAGGGACACAGCTGTGCTCATGCCTACCCCCCTTCTCCCCACATCACTCTCCCTCGAACTGCATACCCCTTACGCGCACACACACGCACGCACAGACACACAGACACACACACACACGCGCGCGCGCGCACGCGCACACACACACACACACACACAGACACACACACACACACACACACACACACGCAATTCATACATAAAACAAACCTCAACGAGTACCAATAACAATACATAGAAACAGAAACAGCATAGGGACAAAACCAAAAGAGTCATATTGCTAAGACGTCACTAATTCTCTAAACTTAAATGCCTTAGACAGAAATAGTGAATTCCGCACGTCGTGAGACTTTTGTGAGGACATTAGTAAACTGAGTTTGAACAAAGAGGGTTGTCGATAATACTTAGGTTTTATATGGCTTTGGCGAATATGTCTAAGTGCTGGGTAGCAAAAAACAAAATGTACCTTATTTTCCTCTGCTTCTTTACACATTGGACAAATTAAAACACTTCGAGAGAGAGAGAGAGAGAGAGAGAGAGAGAGAGAGAGAGAGAGAGAGAGAGAGAGAGAGAGAGAGAGAGAGAGAGAGATTATGGTGACTCTACGAAATATGAAATGTTCTGCTTTTTAACATATTATTTCATATTTTAAAATCAAGGGTGACCAGTTCACAGGGTTACCCAAAGTACAGGTCCTTTTGAACTACCACTGGTCAACACAAGTTAAGGGCTGGAAGAACAATCCTCTGTCAAGAGCAAACAACAAAAGAAAACATATCCATCTGATAGGATAATTTAATTTGACATTTCATCTTCCGACTCAACTGAAAAAAACATCAACACGACACATTTCATCACCTTGACAGACATCAGAATGAAACCCCCCCCCCCCCCCCCCCCCCCCCCCCCCCCCTTTCGAAAAGTTGCAAGAAATGTCAATTCAGTTTGTTCATGTTCAGTAGCTGTGTGACCACCATTTGCTGCCAGACATTTCCGTCAGCCGTCGCCGCATGGAGTGGACGTGGTTCTGCAGCACCTGATGAGGGATTGCGAGCCACTCCTGCTGCAGGAACTGGAACAGCTGAGCAACATCAACAGGCGCAGGATGGTTGTCCATGACTCGGCGTCCGAGGATGTCCCAGAGGTTTTCGATGGGTGCCAAGTCCGGGGATCGGGCTGGCCAGTCCATACGGACAACCTGCTGACGCTGCAGGAGGTCCCTGACCACCAGAGCGCGATGAGGAGTGGCGTTGTCATCTTGAAGAATGGAGCCTGGTCCCATGGCCTGGAGGGTGGGGGATGATGATAGGCCTCACAATCTCATCTCTGTACCTGTTTCCGGTGAGATTACCTCTAATAAGGTGCAGAGGGGTTCTGCCGTGAAGATGGAAGCCGCCCCACACCATCACGGACCCGCCTCCGTAGCGATCGTGCTCCTGAACGCAGGCGTCCACAAACCGCTCCCCCACCCGTCGCCACACACGCGCCTGCGGGCATCACAGGTGGACAGAGTAAAGCGTGACTCGTCCGTGAAGAGCACCCTGCCCCACTGCTGTCTGTTCCATCGCTGATGGCGGCGGCAGAACGCCATACGAGCCTGGCGATGACGTTGTGTGAGAGGCGGAAGCACAGCAGCTGCCCTTGAGTGGACGTCAGCTTCATGCAAGCGACGTCGAACGGTCTGAGAGCTGATGAGGACGTTAGCTGCTGTCCGCAGGTTACTTCTCAACGTCCTGGCAGAGATGAATCTGTCTCGAAGCGCCGACAGCTGGAGATACCGATCGTGTCGCCGAGTCGTTGCTCTTGGGCGTCCAGAGCGGGGCGTTCTTCAGCACTTCCAGTGGCTTGAAAGCGTTGGTTGAGGCGCTGGATGACAGAGTGGGCTCACTCCCAGTCGTCTGGCCACTTCCCGACCGGAAACGCCGTCCTGGAGCCATCCCAGTGCCCGCCCGCGATCGAGTGTTGAAAGTCGTTGTCTTGGTGCATGCTTATGAGAGCCCAGGTTGTCGCCCTTAAAAAACACATTTGCGTTGAACTTTTGCTGAGCAGTGTTTACCACAACCATGACTTGCACGTACACTGTGCCAGAAATCTGCAGCAGCTCTGCTTCTTCAGCAAAGCAACCAAATTTCTGTCAATTTCTCGTGAATTTGTAACATTTTGAGCGCCCCTGACAACAGTGTTGCTGGCTTGCAATGGATGTAAAGCAGGTTTGGGAAACTACTGAAATCTGAAGCCGGCCCTTAACTTGTGTTGACCAGTATATATTCAGATGATAACCCATACACTATGCGACAATG
This sequence comes from Conus betulinus, assembly GCA_016801955.1. Lineage (NCBI taxonomy): Eukaryota > Metazoa > Mollusca > Gastropoda > Neogastropoda > Conidae > Conus > Conus betulinus. Next base: position 148,215 of record JADBJO010002268.1, read on the forward strand.
CAATGTATCCAATTCTACAGGAACACATACAGCCCTCTCTGTAAAAAAAAAAAAAAAAAAAAAAAAAAAAAAAAAAAAAAAAAAAAAAACCCAGAGTGGAAAAGGTAAACCATGGAAAAGAATACGAACGACCAAACGTTTCGGGCCTTAAACCCTTTTTCAATGGTAAAGAACTATGAGAACATAGCAATTTAAAACATAGAAAGGTTAACAGAAATCATGGTGATAGCAAACTCAAGCAAGTGGCTGCAGGGTCGAGTAGAAATCAGATGTGTTAGGAGAAAGGAAAAAGGAAAGAGAAGTTGGAGAGAGAGAGAGAGAGAGAGAGAGAGAGAGAGAGAGAGAGAGAGAGAGCGGAGAAGAGAGAGAGAGAGAGAGAGAGAGAGAGAGAGAGAGAGAGAGATTGCGGAGAAGAGAGAGAGAGAGAGAGAGAGAGAGAGAGAGAGAGAGAGAGAGAGAGAGAGAAAATATTCTTTGATGTTAAGTCCTGTTGGTGTGGTGGTGGTGGTGCCAAGTCGTTTGATCAGCCAGGATTCCATGAATTTTCGATAAGTCATGCTGGCTTTATTCTGCCAGACAGAAGCAACTTTGGCGTGAGAGTAAGTGTGCATGGGGCTGTTAAAATGCACTCCAACAGGGCTTGCTACGTTCTCATAGTTCTTTACCACTGAAAAAGGGTTCAAGGCCCGAAAGATTTGGTCGTTCGTATTCTTTCCTTTGGGTTGCCTTTTTCACCCTGGTTTTTTTTTTTTTTTTTTTTTTTTGTGTTTTCATTGTGTAATTCAGTGGACGTTCCCGTCACCACGGCTGGTGAAGGCGTGACCGTGACAGCGGTGGCTGGGATGCTGTCTGCCGCACAGTGTTCAATCAAAAGATTGCTGTAAGAGACCCTACAAGAAGTCCTCAACTTTCACCTCGGGCAGTTTTTTGCCGCCTTTACCCGTAGCAGCAGCCTGTACTTGGGCCGCCGAGTGGGGTAAAAGTTACACGACAAAAAAAAAAAAACGCTTGTCACTGGTGTACTCTCTCTCTCTCTCTCTCTCTCTCTCTCTCTCTCTCTCTCTCTCTCTCTCTCTCTCTCTCTCTGTGTGTCTCTCTCTCTCTCTCACACATTGGACAACCGGATAAAAGATTTATGCAAAAACGCAAATGAAGACGAATTGCATTTCCTACTTTGTTGCCCTGTGCTAAAGGATATTCGACATGAACGCATTCCCGGAAATACAAAACCCTCGTTTACCTCGGGCCGCTTTGCTTATGGCAAATGAGAATGGAACAAGACGCAAGGCATATAACGTACTCCCAGTTTTTATCCTGGATACGCGTGAGATATTCCATAAAGAGGGAAAACCGTCTTGGGCTGGTGTAGCCGTTAGTAATGGCTATTCTGGTAAACATCGGCCACCATCTGTCACCTATAATGAACATACTTACAAATTTTCAGAAAGATCGGCCAAGAACTTTCTGAGATTTTCCATAAAGACGAAAACCATTATGGGCCGTTAGTAACGGCTATAACGATAAACTTGAACATCGGGCATCATCAGTGACCCATAATGAACATACCTACAAATTTTTAGAAATATCGGCCAAGTACTTTCTGAGATATTCCATGAAGAAGAAGAAACACCGTTAGGGGCCGTTATAGCCGTTAGTAATGGCTATAACGGTAAGCTAAAACATCGGTCATCATCCGTGCCCCATAATGAACATACCTACAAATTTTCAGAAAGATCGGCCAGGTACTTTCTGAGATATTCCAAAAAAAAAAAAAAAAACCGGTTATGGGTCGTTATCGCCGTTACTAACGGCTACGACGCATAAACTAAAACGTTGGGCATCATCCGTGACGGCCATAATAAAAACATACCTACATACCTAATTTTCAGAAAGATTGGTTAAGCACTTTTTGACATATTCCATAAAGAAGAAAAATCGTTGTGGGCCGTTATAGCCGTTAGTAACGGCTATAACGGTAAACTAAAACATCGGGCATCATCCGTAAGCCATAGTGAACATACCTGCTAATTTTCACAAAGATCGGCCACGTACTTTCTGAGATATTTCATTTTTTTAAAAACCGTTACAGGCCGTTACAGCCGTTAGTAACGGCTATAACGGTAAACTAAAACATCGGGCATTATTCGTGAACCATAAGGAACATACCTACTAATTTTCACAAAGATCGGCCAAGTACTTTCTGAGATATTCCATGAAGAAGAAAAACCGTTACAGGCCGTTACAACCGTTATAACGGCTATAACGGTAAACGAAAACATCGTGTATCATCCTTGACCCATAATGAACATACCTACAAATTTTCAGAAAGATTGGCCCAGTAGTTTTGTCTGGAGCGAGTGGAACACATTTTTGACCATGGACGGACGGACACACACACACACACACACACACACACACACACACACACACACACACACACACACACACACTCACCAGCATTTCTTCATTCCCATTCTAAAGTACTCCCTGTTCTATAAGAACTGGGAGTACAAAAAGTACTGAAGAGCGTATGCGTACATCTATACAAGGCCTTTCAGAGACGCACAACTATGGTCAGTTAATTGAACCCAGCTGTCGTCCTCATTGCGTGCATTTAGTGTGTTTATCTGTCAGCTTCTTATTGTTAAACTGTTTCATGTTGCCTTACTGTGTGATTTTGTTATTGCTACCTTTGTAGTAGCTTACTGTATGACTTGTTATTGTTATATTGTATCGACATCGGAATGGGCCATGGCCTATACCGATTAAAATCTTTCGTTCGTTCGTTCATTCGTCTCTCTCTCTCTCCCTCTCTCTCTCTCTCTCTCTCTCTCTCTCTCTCTCTCTCTCTCTCTCTCTCTCTCTCTCTCTCCTCCTCTCTCTCCTTCTCTCCGTTTTCAAGCTTGAAGTGTCTGACACCAGTATGAGATGGTAAGTGCCAGAGTCTGGTGTACATCTTCGAGTTTGTTTTTTTTTCTTTAAAGCTCACCTTCTCTAGTCTGTCTGATTCTGTAAACATCTTTACAGGCAACCTTGGCATTTACTCTTTTTTTTTCTTGTCCTATCTTCCGTACTACCTCAGTGACATTGCATTCATACCGCTCATTCCGGTCCCCTGTCCAGAGCCATTGCTTGGTTCATCTCGCCACAGTCCCGGCACTGGCAATCCAGAGGAGCTGTCGGTGTCAAGTCGTCATGAGGCAACCCACCAGAGGCCCTGCTGCAGGGCCACTTTGGTGGTGTTCAGTGGTGCCTGTTCTGATCCAACATACACGGGACACCAACAGCTAAGCCCCCCTACTGACGACAAAACTTTCTCAGGCGCGGAGCCAGCGTGAGCGAGCTCTCCCTCGTGATGGCGCTATCACAGCCGTTCAATGACAATCCACATGCGTTGGCCGATACCAGTGACAGCGACAGAACCATAGCAAGGGCACAGTAGTGGAGAGGGGACAGAAGTTGAGATCACCACGAAAGCAGGCTATAAAAGGACACAGAGTTTGAGACATTTCTTATGCTGATCGATTAGGATGAGGATGATGAAAATGATGCTACGAAAACTTCCATTGAGATCTGAATTTTGCGTGACAGGGCTGTACTCTACGCTTATTTTCATAGCATATTCCGGCATCAACCAAGCGCCATATATACAGACAAGAGGTCTTGGTCAGGAAATTGGAGCTATGCCCTCTGAGATGTAGGCACTCAGTGGGTGATACTCGATCACAGTCTTCTCAGCTGAGTCATATCAATTTCAATTCTGGGTAGGAGCCGCTCGGAGCACCACAAAAAATGGCTGTCACGGGAATCAAACCTGCGATCTCCAAACGGAGACTCCGCTACGCTGAACATTCCGCCATGGCGGCTGGCTGGAATGTACACTTCCTTTGAGATACATGTTGTGTCTGTTACCGACACGTAATGCGTGGTCATTTCAGATCAGGTTTAGTCCTGTGACTGTGGACATAACAGTGGTAAACCCATTTCTGTAACTGAGTCTCTTTGCGTTCATGCTCTGTCGGTATGTGTGCTTGGGCACAAAGAAAAACCGGCCCGATTAAAAAAAAAAAAAAAAAAAAAAAAAATTCTCGTCTAAACCTTTCAAGATGTACGGTGCAAAGTGAAAAGTTCCCCATCAAAAAACGTGAACCGGAGCGGCAAAAGTAACGGCAGCGAAAGTCGAAAAAAACCAGTGCAGCTGGCGAAAGAATCGGGCTGTTTAAGATTTGTTTAGATTTCCGCCTGCAGTCGTCTCACTTTGCAACAAGATCGTGGAAGCACAGGAAGATGTTCCTTTCTAACTGGGTCACGGCAGCGGAGTTGCTCCACGCTCTGTACGTGCGGAGTATTGCCGTGTACATCATTGCTGCAACGAAAACATGCTTTGAAAATGAATTGGTGAGTGGGGCTGTTGTGCCGCCGAAAATTTACTGAACTGCTAGTCTTACCATACTGAGTGACGAATCCGGATTAAACGTTAGCGTGTCTGACGACGCAGGAACGGGACAGTGTCATCGGCATGCTGACAGCGGGGAAAGTCAAGTGGAGACCACGTCGGACAGCCCAGGGACTGATCAGCACAGGTCACAACTGAACGTCCAGACCGCTACATTCGGCAGCTCCGTCTGCGGAAGCAGCTCACGCTTGCTGCTGCCACAAGCAGAGAAATGACAGGGAGGCAGTGGCGTCTATCAGTGCCCACAGTGCAACGACGACCGCCGTTTGCGAGACTGAACTGCCAGACCTCCTCCATTTGATGCATTCCTCAGCAGGCGGCACCACCAGAAGCGACTGCAGTGACACAGCAACACCAGGCCCTGGAGGAGACGTCAGTGGAGAACTTCATTTTCTCTGACCAGATTTGATTGACCTCTTGCATGCTGACGGACGACTGCGAGTGTAGCGACGGCCGAGAGAAGCGTCGGGCTGGGTGCTGCATGATGCAGGCCAACAGATGGGGATGGGGCAGCGACAGGCTGAGTGCTCAGGCCAACAGATGGGGATAGGGCAGCGACAGACAGGCTGAGTGCTTAGGCCGACAGATGGGGATGGGGCAGCAACAGGACAGCTGAGTGCTGCATGCTACAGACCAACAGATGGGGATAGGGCAGCGACAGGCTGAGTGCTTAGGCCGACAGATGGGGATGGGGCAGCGACAGGCTGAGTTACACACAGCTGGGCCCCGCTATCTTGTTCCTGCAGCAATACAACATCTCTCTCCTGCTTGATTCCGTCTGTCTCCTGACACGGCCCGAAATGACCACGCGGGGGACTACCTGAGGCAGTCATTGCTGAGCACGCAGCCCCCCAGACCGCCCGGAACTTGCTTTCACACTGATCCAGGCACTGGGATGGTCTCCTGCGCAGGCTGAGGGGAGGGGGAGGGGAGGGGTCCATGTGCAGCTCCGCAGCAATACAACATCCCTCTCATGCTGATTCCGTCGGGTCGCCTGACACGGCCCGAATGCCAAGCTGTACTGAGGCAGTCAATTGCTGAGCACCAGCACCCCAGACCGCCCTGTGAGACCTGTGTGGCAGCGAACAGGGCACACCAGGCGCTGAGACTACAAGGAAGATCACCGGCAACGAAAACCAGCCCATTTTTCACTTCCATGCCAGCTGTCTTCAATCGTTAATCGTTTTCCGGAAAACTTCTTTGCATCGATTCTCACGGACTACTGTTCACTTTACCAGTGATGATGAAATAAATTGATGATAATGATTCCGTTCAGCGTACTTTTGCTGTGCCCCTGTCAGTGGTGCGTTTTCAAAGCCTTTCAGCGTCTGAGATCAATGATATTTCAGATGAATGCACCTACATATCGGTCCTGTCCTATCTCTCTGACTGGCTCCAGGTCTGTGTCCCATCTCGTTCTCTACGTTCCGCCTCACGTTCTATCAGATTCAAGAATCAACTCTCAGCCGTCGCTGTTTCTGTCTCTGAGTGCGCAAATCTGAAATGAACATCTATTCATCCATCATCATAATCGTCACAGGTGTACTCTTCTAAAACTAGCCAGAAACCTTCTTCTCCCTATCTGATCACCCTTCCACTCCCCCCCTCCCCCCCCCCCCCCCCCCCCCCTTCTCCCTGCATTCTCTTAACACCCACCTCCAATCTTTTCAATAATGTTCCCCCGTTCATTTACATCCATTCATTTCATTTCACCACCATCCCTCCACTTCCCACTGCTGCTTCCCCCCCTTTTCACCTTCGCCCCTTCCTCCCATCCCCTCTCTTTTCTCTCCCACGCCTTCCTAAATGTCCCCTCCATCTCCCATCCCTCAGTGAACTTTATCCAGCGAACTCTTTTTTTTTTTCCACTGAACTCTTTTTTCAGTGAACTCTTTTCAGTTGCACAACCACAGAATTCTATGCTGTTTTGTTTGTCAGTTGGCAAGTGTTGCTTGAAAAATGTTTTTGTAATAAACCGAACCCATGACCTACATGGGTGTTGTGTGGCTTCAACGTCTTATCGTCCACATTTACATTCAGTGTTATTTGAACGTCACGCTCTGCACGTGCGCTTTGAATAACTCCTTTGCGCATGGTGAAGTGCTATACAGATACCGTTCTTGTTATTTGATTTCCCCACAGAGATGTACGAGAAATTCCACTGGCTGATCTGTGCTCACAGTCGGTTATTGAATTTCCAGTTCTAATCGGGTCGGAGGCTGTCGTTTTCGGAACCAGAGGCAAGTTAGAGAAAGGCAAGGTGGACAGCTGGCCCACATGGTCAGTCCGTCTGGTTATCCCTAGTCCTCTCTCTTTCCTTGGTGTCCTTC
>JADBJO010002268.1:157500-180000 GCA_016801955.1 Conus betulinus
TCCACTCATATTTTTCAGTCGGGCTTCGAAATCTTAAACTGGGTTATTACTGTTGTTGTTAACATAATGTTAAAGATGATGATGATAATGATGACGATATATGACGATGAAAATGATGATGTTGATGAGAATTTTGATGATGACGATGAGTGTTTTTTTTTTTTCTTTGTGTAAGTGTATGTGTGTGTGTTGATTTCATATACCCCTCCTCCCCCTCCGCTTCATCATCATCATTATCATCATCGTGCTATTGGTGTTATTCTTGCTATTATTTCGTATTGATGATGGTAAATCTGAACTGTGAATGTGTTATTGTTTTAAAAAAAAATGTCGACAATTCTGCAGACGACAAACCCATAATATAAAACTCTAAAAACAACGATTGCATTTTCTTCTTCATCTTTACTCGCTCTATAATCCGTTTTTCTCTAACAATCGGGAATCAGTTCTCTACTGATAACGAACAGCGTCTCCTGTTTGATTATTAATTGGTATGGAATGATATCAGTTGTTAAGATATTAACAGTTTTTGTAATATTATCATGTTAAGTGCTTAGGAAATCTTCGATGGAGATCACGCAAACAAATATGAAACTCTCTCTCTCTCTCTCTCTCTCTCTCTCTCTCTCTCTCCCCCCCCCCCCCCCCCCCCCCCCCCCCCCCCCCCCCCCCCCCTAACGAATTTAATAATGTACACGCAGTCCCCATAAATCTCTTAATCTTAGGCACATCATCTCACCCTCTCACAAATAATAATTATAACCCTTTCCACCCCCTCCAACTTTATTTGCTTGCCCCCCCCCCCCCCCCCCCCCCCCCCCACTTTCCTGTCCCTCCTGCCTCCTCATCCGGTCACACTACCACCCTCCCCAGCCTCCCCCTATGTTCCTCGCGTGACATTTTCCTGTTATTGATCGATCTAAAAAAGAAGTCGCATTCTCCCACTGTTGGTGTGGCCTTGGGGATGAGAAAGATGGAGGAAGGGGCCCTGGGAGGGTGGAGGAGGGTGGGACTAGGGTGGGGTGGGGGGGGGGGGGGGGGTAGGCTAAGCATAGGCGCTTGACAGCTTAAGAAGAAAAAAAAAAACTTTCGAAAATAGCTTTATGTATGCACATTAGGTTGTTTTTCTTTCGCTAGTTTTCGGTTATCTTTTCGTTGGCCTTTTCTTTCCTTTCTATGTTTCTCTGAAATTAAATACGAGGATAAATTGCATCTTGTTGTTGTTGTTGTTCTTTCTTCTTCTTCTTCTTCTTCTTCTTCTTCTTCTTCTTTTCTTCTTCTTCTTCTTCTTCTTCTTCTTTCTTCTTCTTCTTCTTCTTCTTCTTCTTCTTCTTCTTCTTCTTCTTCTTCTTCTGTTTTCTTCTTCTTCTTCTTCTTTTTCTTCTTCTTCTTTCTTTCTTCTTCTTCTTCTGTTAAAATACATAAGGTTTTAGGGACTATGATTGATTTGCCATTTATCTTGGGGTGATCATGTTGCTTACCTGTGCAAACGAGCATCTCAGAAGTCATTTCAATTAATAAATAAAATGGAGAACTTTCTGGGCATCCATTCTCGTGAACTATTTCTTCAAGCGCTCATCCAGTCTGTCATAGAGTGCGCCCCAATAATATGGGATCCTAGCAGTGCCAGTGTCTTAAAACTGCTGGCCATTTTTTTTTTTTCAAAAATGCTCTAAGACTGATGCTTTCAAAATCACTTCATTATCTCCTAATGATGTATGTATAAGACACTCGATATCCTTCCATTTAAATTAAGACTGAAATACAATATGGCCATATTAATGCAGAATCAGTTACTGGTATTGCTCCTCCAAGTATCAGAAATATACAGGCATTTTTTTTTTTTTTTTTTTTTGGTAAATTATCAGTTCACCTCCCCAGAATTGATCTCTTTACATCAAGCTTTATGTATAGTTGGGGGAGCCACTGGAACAATTGGCCCTCGTTTTTAAAACAGATAACCAACCATGAACCATTTAAACGTTACTTTACAAAATTTTACATTTGATGAACTGGGATATTAGGAATGCTCAGTGTTTCTCATCAGTTCGCTGTATCAAAGGATACTCAAATCATGAATTTTTTAAATCTCCTAAATCGCTTGCCTTTCGCTGTTGCTGTTGTGGTTTCTGTTATTGTTCAGTTGTGTATATTGTTTGCATGTTTCAGTTGTGCCCTGTCTGTCCGTCGGTCTGTCCGTCTGCCTGTTTGTCTGTCTGTCTGTCTTCTCTCTCTCTCTCTCTCTCTCTCTCTCTCTCTCTCTCTCTCTCTCTCTCTCTCTCTCTCTGTCTCTATCCGTTCACACACACACACACACACACACACACACACACACACACACACACACACACACACACTCTCTCTCTCTCTCTCACACACACACACACACACACACACACGCACACACACAGAGCCTCCGGATAGATAATGTATAGGACGTTGGTATGGATTCCTCCTGTTCCATTTTATTTTCCGTTTCTTCTTTTTAATTCGTGGTCAACGCTCCTTTGGCTGATATATCCAAACAATGATGTGCCTATGAACTGTGTGGGAGGTGAGTGTATGTAGCAACAGTTTTGTTTGTTATATTTGTGAAGGAGTCTTTTAACCTGATCGAGTGGGTGCACTTGGAAGTGGTGGCGGGTGTCGGGTGAGATGGGAGCGTGTGGGTATGTGAATCTGGAGACTGGAGTTATTTCCTGTTTTACGGAGGGGTTGCTTACGTTTACTCTTCAGTTCTTTCCCTTGAATTTTGATCACCGGTGATCATCGGTTTTCTTCCCGGAATTATGGTATTTAAAACAGCAGTTTTGTTATCTGAAGCAATGTATCGCCTAAAAGACCCGAAATAGACACATCCATCACAAAAATATTAGTATTTTAGAAATAACGCGCAGAATGTAACGAAAAAAAAAATATCCTTCATACAAAATGCAAAAATCTCTAAACTGTTGAGAGTTAAATTAAGCATACACCGAGCACATACTACAGGACTGTCACCTCCATGCTACTGCCAGGCAGGACACATGGCCGGAGCCAGTGGCTCTGAGGGCCAAGCTCGATGAGGGACCAGGTGGACCCTCGGAGGACAGCCAACTTCGTGCGGGCAACTGACATCACCATCTGAGTGTTCCAGAAGAAGATGAAGACATTGAGCATGCTTTTTTTTTTTCTCCTGTTTGGCTTCATTGTTTTTCTTTGTTCTCTTCCTTTGTTTATCTTACTTGTTTCTCTACAGCATGCATTTGTATTGTGACCAATCTAACCCACACAGCATTTTGCGTTTGTGCTCAGAGGGCTGAATGTGAAAAAGCGTGTAGAAAAAAAAATGTACCCTGATGCTGATAAGCCTTTACTATGACCATGGCAAGACAGTTATATACATATTTTTTAAGCAGCGAGACACAATTCTTTCTTAACAACAGAATATTGATTGTATCTATATTCGTCTGAAATAAAGTAAAGCTTGCTTTCAACTTTTCACAAAGATTTGTAACGGTAGAAATGTCACCTTATTTAAGTCCAAGTGTGCATTTCATACAGTCCACCATATCTCACTCGCAGGAGAATGAATGAATGAATGAATGAATGTGTCAAGCTTTCAAAGCACATTCACGGGGGGGGTGGGAGGGGAGATAAGTATTCCATAACAAAGTGAATAATCGAACGAAAGCGATACATTTCAAAACTCAACAATACATAATCGCAAAAAGGGATTCTAATCTGAAATTGCTGTATAGAATTGAATACCAATGAAATTATTGTTAATGTCAGTTCGATCTGCATGATTTCAAAATCAATAGTTAATGTTGTAATCATAATATGCTACTGTGATTTTAATTGTTGACAGTCTTCGTGTGGCTAAAACTCACTCCAACTTCATCCTCGAGGATACCAGGGAAATTGTCCATTTTCCTCGCCAGTTTTTCCAGACCTGCCATGATGTCTCTAACAGAGATTTCCGGCTGTCCCCCCGACGACGAACAGTTTGACTGACAAGTATCAATGTGGTCACCAAGTTGTGCGTTGCTTCAAGGCCCGTTTCATGTTGCGTTGGAATCGGTAGAGCAGTCTCCAGCGTTCGTTGTTCACACACCATTTCGCACGCGTCTTCATTTTGGGTAATCATACAAATAATCAATGTCTGAATCAAGACTTTTCTCGCACGATAATGTCACTGACTGTTCACACCCTCGTCACTTTGGCTCATATCGATTTGGTGGCCGTCACTTCGATGTGTGGGCGCTCAAGTCGTCCACGTCACTTTGGCTCATGTCGATTTGGTGGTTGTCCCGTTGATGTGTGTGCGATAAAATGGTAGAACAGGTGAGGAAGAGTGGTTTTCAGATTTAAGAATGTCACTATTGTTGTCATTAACACTGCCATCATAAACTGAGAAGGGTGGGTTAAAACAAGCCAGGTGGCGAGGATAAAACTTCACTTGCTTTTTTTTCTGCTGATTGTTATGCATTTCTGTCCTCTTGCTGTCCCTTGTGACCTGCGACGGGCATTTAAATCGAAACATAGTTTGGTTTGAAGCTTGCATGGAAGGGGATCGGCCGGTGGTTGTTGTCAACCTCAGAGCTACAATTATTTGATTCCCTCTGCCTTCAATTTTGAACGGGGAGAGAGTCATTTCTCTAGAAGCACAGAATTCAACAAACACTCAGGGGTAGATGGTGGGCCGTCAACAGGCATGATGGTAGGTTGTCTTACAGAAATATGGATTAAATTTACGTGAGCTGTCGAAAGTGCGTCTTGCTGGTAACCAGACAAGGGAAGCTACTACCACCTGCAGGAGTGAGAGAATGAATGACTGAGTGAATGAATGAAAGAATGAATTAATGATTTAATGAGGTAAGCTTATAAAGTCAATTCTCATGCAGGGGATACAGTGTGGATGGGGCTGTGCTAAAATGAATGACAGAGAAGAAACAAAAACAATGCACGTCATAAAAAACAACTTTGCGATGAGAAACCAAATCACGGAAGCAAACAACAAACATCGAAAACTGATGTGACTGTCATTGTGATTGAAAAAAAAAAAAAAAAAAAAAGATTATCCACATCAATAAGGTTTCCTTTGTTCACCACTCAATTGCTGCTTGACATCTACTGCAGGTTTTCTCTGTTAACAGAATGAACGCTGTCCGTTTTTTTTTATCATTTCTTGCAGGTACGTCATAATTTCATTGGCAGTCACGTTCTCTGGAGGGTTGTTCTGTTGTTCATTCAACTGAAACAAACGAAAGAAAAAGAGTCTTTGGGGTTCATATGTATACTGCAAATCATAACCACACCCGGTTGTCAAAATCGCTTCAGTGTGATAGTCTGTACACTACCCGAAGGCCTGTCCTGATCACAAACCACATCACAGAACTCATCGACACAGTCTTGATCAGCACTTGGCTTCACTGATCCTAAATCCGACATCAACGAGTCTTCTTGTGCAGCTGTCACAAATTCTTTGTCACTCTGCGCCATGACGATCTCCTTTTGCATATCACTGTGCCGTGTCTTCTGCGCAGGCTGAGTCACAGACGGAGGGGGGTGGTAGTCACACTTCGACATGTCATCACGTGCAGCAGGGCTGTCGCTTTTTCTTTCAACATGGTAAAGTAAAGTAGGTGGTGTCGGCATAAATAAAGCGGGTGGAGAAGATACATGTTCACTCGCCTTCTTCTTTTAATTATTTCTGTAGATCTCTGCTCTATGCCTGTCCCTGTTCAGCTGTGACGAGCACTGACGACGATGCGCAATGCTGTGGCCTTTTGGTTTGCGTGGCAGGGGGGGCTGTTCGGTAGCTGAAGAAGATCGCAGAAAGACGACAGTTTGTTTTCCTCTGCCCTCTACATTATGCCAGGACAATGTCATTTCTTCTAGCGCAGCGTTACGTGTGGCTACTACAGTGGAAGGGAGACCATCAACAGGCCTGCTGGACGACTTACAGTTTGACCGGAGCGGCTGAAGTACGTCTTACTGGCAGCCAGAGAGAGAGAGAGAGAGAGAGAGAGAGAGAGAGAGAGAGAGAGAGAAGGGGGGATTTTGATTCAGATCGTTTATTTATGTATAGGCTTGGAACCCTTATGAAGGTGTGTATAAACATTATAGAACAGCAAAGAAACAACCAGTGTGTGATGGTTATATGCAGGTATCGGAAGGATGATCAATGCGAACATGTCGCTGCTCTGATAACTTTGTTATTTTTTGAAGATGAGTTGTCTAAACAAAATTCTTCAGTGAGTGGACTTATATATTTTTATCATGTACAGAACATTGTATCATAATGTGTTAAGTCTAAATAGTACACTAGCTGTGTGTTAATGAAAGAGGAAATTCTTTAGGAAAAAAAAAGAGACAGTGTGGGTATCATATTCTATGTAGCGTGTCCATGACAAAAAAAAAAATGCTTAAATGGATAAATAAATAAAGATTGAATAATGATTAGGTAAACGAATATTTGATTGAATGAACAAATGATTAACTGAATGAGTGAATAGATTATAAATAAATAGATAAATGAACAAATAGATAAAGATATTTTCTTCACTTGTCCACATGAAACCTAGAACCTCATCAGGAACAATGAAAATAGTCGGTTGTTTAAGAAAGAATGACCTCAAGAACACAGAATCGTTGCTGACATGAAGTATATTCATAAAACGATTTTTCTTTCAGTTTGCACCGAGTTAAGTCGAACAAGATCGCACATAATCCTTTCACAACATCGCTTCGATGAGAAGTGTGGCTGTTTCTCCTTCGCCTGCATTGTCTTAAATTCATTTGTCTTGCTTGAAGAAGACCAAAACAAGTCGAAACGCGTTACATTTTTGTCATTCGTTTATCCTTTCGTTTGGCGGTAAACACAAACTGTCTTTGCAACTCTTTCAACATGGGTGAAGGTTGATTCTTCAGCAGCACCCCAAAGACCCGCTGCTCAAGAAGATCTAGACAGAAACTTTCTCCGTCCTGTTTTCAGTCGGACTGACGTCGACTGAGTTGATATTAAAAAAAGACAGAATACACTGTGTGTCATTGATTTGACGCCCTCAAGTTCTGATGCGCCAGAATTTTACCGGACCCGGAGCCTCCTGGAGCCTGCGGTGTACTGCAGTGATGAATGCTCTCTCTTTGACTGTTGCGAGCAGATGTTTAAGTCACGCCGCAAAGCTCTTTTTTCTTTCTCATTTTTTCTAAGAAACCCCTTTTTGTCTTTTTCTTACAGAAATATTATCAGGAATGTTCTCATGCCCCTGCATCTGCGTTCGTACAACAAATAAAAAACTAGTGTACCCTATTTTCTTTCTTTCTTTCTTTTTCTTTTCTTTTTCCTTGTTTTCTTTCGTTCGTCGTTCTTTTCTTTTTCCCTTTTTTTAAAAAATCGAATTTAATATGTATAGTTATACATAGAGAAAGTTCCTCCTTCCATGCAGATTGTAATTCAGGAACAAAACATCGATTTTTTTTTTTGCACAAATAAATCAGATTACCTTGACTTAAAAACAAGCACCTGTCTGCGTGAAATCAGTTTCCAGGTAGCCTATCTGAAAGAACCAGACTACGAATTTCTTTCCCCAGCATTTCTAAATACGTAAAGCGCCTGTGAAGGGACTTTCCCCTAAACCAGGGTCAGAACTGTCGCAGTGTGCTGAGAGTGATCCCGCCTGGCTCTCGCCAGAGAGACATTTCGCCACGAGCCACCGCAGCAGACGACAGCGACCTTTCGCGTGCGTAATTCTATCAGCTGACTAAAGGAAGAACCATTTTGTGCCATTTGTCTGGAGACAGATTTTTTCCCTTTTCTCCGCTCCCTTGACTAATGTGAACTCAAGAGAACGGCAGACGAAGACCACACCAGTACAATCGAAGATACAGGTACAGACTGAAGAGAAAGTGCTCTTGTCGGAAAACAAAAATCGATTCAAAAGAAGTTTGTTGAATTTCTCTGTTTTAATGAGTTTCCGCTCTCGTGGACAAGGATTGTTTAAAACAAACAAACGGTAAGTTAGCTGAATTTCTGTGTCAGTTCCAACTGCTCTTTTTCCCAAACAACGGTCATCACGTAAACAAGGCTGGTGACAGACCCACGTTAGAAAGCACTATTTGATCAGATGTGAAACATTTATAGGCAGATAATAAGCGTTGATTAAGCCGGGCGGTGGTTACGATGGAATGGAAATAGACTAATTTTTGTGCCCGACCTTATGCAACGGTCGCGATGGCAGAATCAGGCAACATCCAGATTGTAATGGGGGTGGCATGAATATTTGATGACCGGTGACTTAGTGCCTGGCGAGGGGACAGGAGGAAGGGGAGAATAAGCTTCACAACTGTGGAATGAGTCTACTACACGGCTGCCTGGTGCTGTTCCGTTGGCTACCTTCAGCGTGAAAAGTCAGTCTATGTCTTTTTGTTTTTCTCTCTGTCTGTCTGTCTCAGTCAGTCATTCTGTCAGTCAGTAAATAAGTCAGTCTGTTTGTCTCTCTTTGTGTCTTAGTCTCTCTCTGTCTTTCCTTGTCTGCCTGCCTCTCTCTCTCTCTCTCTCTCTCTCTCCTCTTCTCTCTCTCTCTCTCTCTCTCTCTCAAAAATGTGTGTATCTGTTCTTTTTTAACGGTTTACGGGTTTGTCTCCTCCCGTCCGTCATGCCCCTCCCCCTCCCTTCCACCTTCCGCCACCGTTTGATTTTGGTGTGCCTTTATGCCTCTGAAACTGCACTTTTGTGCATGGTGTATACCATCTTTTAGCGTATCCATTTAAACCAAAAATGAATTACCCTCCTCTCTCTCTCTCTCTCTCTCTCTCTCTCTCTCTCTCTCTCTCTCTCTCTGTCTGTCTGTGTCTGTCTTGTAATGGTGACAAATACTCCAGATTGTATCTCAGAGAACGGAGTAGAATTGTCAGAATAATATGCTATAAATAGCAAATACATCTCAGTCATAAAGATCACCACCTCCACTACCAGCAACTACAATAATAACAATAACAAGACGATATCGATGATGGTGGCGATGATGACAACAACAAGAAGCATGATTATGATGATGGTGGTGGTGATGATGGCGATAATGACGACGACGAAAATGATGATGATGGTGATGATGATGATGATGATAATGATGATCAAATTCAAGAGTTTGAAAGCAAACTGAGAAACAACGTGTTGCAAATGACATGCACGAATATCTTTTTCAACAGTCCCATTACTTAAATGGATCGTTCTTGTTTGAAAATGATTTCGTGTTTTCAACTGTTTTGTCCAGAAATTGCTTGTACGTTCAAGACCGGCCGCACAAACCAGTAATACTTCTCCCAAGCTTTAATAAGACTGGATTAGCTCTTCGTGTCAATTCATTCGCAAAAACGTGTATGTGTGTGTGTGTGTGTGTGTGTGTGTGTGTGTGTGTGTGTGTGTGTGTGTGTGTGTGTGTGAGGAAGAATTTTTTTTTTACGATTTCATCAAGCACAAACCCTGTTTGAAGAGAGTGACTGAAAGAAGGGGGGGGGGGGGGGGGGGGGGGGGGGGGGGGGGGGGGGGGGGGGGGGGGGGGGGGGGGGGGGGGGAGTGGGAGAGAGAAGTAACGTGAGTTACCATCACACAAAGAACTTTTTTTTTTTAAAAAGCAGTCATTAATCGAGTCATGTCAAGATGTAAATATTTCTCTTCTCTTAAATGCGTCGTATAAAAACAATCACTCTTTTTCTTTAAAATATGATTTCTTTTTTCATTTTAACAAAAAGCCATATGTAATTCGGTTTAAACTGATTTGCATTATCATAATGCTTAACTGGTATAAACTGAAATCGAACATCTCCGTTGGCCGTGCCACAGATTAGAAAGTGAATGTCAGCTTCTTCAGCATTTCTGCACGGTGGACCTTTCAATACATTCATAGAGCTGTTCTGTTGAATTCAGTGCATTTTAAACACTGTTCTGTTGATTTCATTATATTTTAGAGCTATTCCGTTGATTTCATTATACGTATATAAGTGTTCTTGTGTTTCATTGCATATATAGAGCTATTCTGTCGTCGTTTCATTACATATATAGAGCTACTCCCTTGATTTCATTACATATGTAGAGCTATTCTGTCGTTTCATTACATATATAGAGCTACTCCGTTGATTTCATTGCATATATAGAGCTATTCTGTCGTTTCATTACATATATAGAGCTACTCCGTTTGATTTCATTACATATATAGAGCTATTCTGTTGTTTCATACAAATGTAGAGCTATCCCGTTGATTTTGGTACACATATAGAGCTATTTTGTTGTTTCATTACATATACAGAGCTATTCTGTTGTTTCATTACATATATAGAGCTATTCTGTTGTTTCATTACATACATAGAGCTGTTCTGTTGTTTGTCTACATGTATAGAGCTATTCAGTTGTTTCATGACATACATAGAGCTATTCTGTTGTTTTATTACATATATAGAGCTTTCTGTTGCTTACCTACATATGGAGCTTTTCAGTTGTTTCATTATATAGAGAGAGCTATTTTGTTGTTTCATTACATATCTAGAGCTATTCAGTTGTTTCATTGCATATATAGAGCTATTCTGTTGTTTCTTTACATATATAGTGCTGTTCTGTTGATTCATTACAGATAAAGAGCTGTTTTGTTGTTTCATTACCTCCGCAATTTTGTAACCCTTGTCATTCCCTTAGGAAGGGTGGAAGGGGGAGCGCGAACGGGTGGGGCAGGGAGGAGGGGGGGGGGGGGGGGGGGGGGGGGGGGGGGGGGGGGGGGGGGGGGGGGGGGGGGGGGGGGGGGGGGGGGGGGGGGGGGGGGGGGGGGAGTTGGGGGGGGGGGGGTTCTATTGGTACAAATAGCTTCCCTTGCAATCTGGAAGTTCTATGCTTGTAACTTTCTCTTTCTTGGCACTCCCTTTGACTGTACCTTTTATATACACTTAGTTTTGTCTTTCTCTACTATTCTGTATTGCTGTTCTGCTGCTTTGGACCGTTCTGCCCCGCTGTGTGCTTGAAACACCTTTAAAAACGTCTTTTTTTTTTTTCTTTTAGTTCTTTTTGACATGCCGGTTTTCATTGTTTTGTTTTGTGTTTAGTTTTGCTTTGTTATCTGGCAGTTAGGTAGCGCGAACTGTATATGGTATTTACAGTGAACACTCCCTGTCCATTTTTGGCTTTTTTTGAGTATTTCTGTGGCATTGAAATGTTTTGGGTTTTTTTTTTTTAATTTTTTTTTTTACAGGGTGGGGGGGGGGGGGGGGGGGGGGGCTTATTTTAAATCTGGAGGGTGTAGAACTTCGGAGAATGCTTTGGTGCCCTCATCAATGCCTCGTTTTAAACCTTAAAATGTCAACGATTCAGTTTCTGTGTCATAACCGGATTTTATCGTTCGCTTTTTTTTTTTTTCAGTGTGTGCGTTTGTGTGAGTGAGTGAGTGAGTGAGTGAGTGAGTGAGTGTGTGTGTGTGTGTGTGTGTGTGTGTGTGTGTGTGTGTGTGCGCGCGCGCGCGCGCGCGCGCGTGTGCGTGCGTGTTTCGATGTTGTGACTTGTTTTGTAATGTGATTTTTTTTTTCCTTGTGTCGGGTTGATAGCCCTGAAAAGGCTTTGTGTGGTCGGCTGAGCTATCATGATTAAAAGTTGAAACCTCCTCACATATTGGTTTGTTTGTGTGTCTGTTTGGCAGAAAGATTTTTTTAAAACCTTACTGAATTAACGTTCATGAAACTTAGCCGAACTATGGCATGTGGCCCACGAACGTATCCATTAAGTTTTGGTACGGATCCATCATGCGGATCCGGATCAAAAGGCGGATCCAGGATCCGTTGAGCAAAGTCGCGCAACACCTGCAAAGCCGATTGTAACTAAACTCGGTGGACAGATGAATAGTGGCCTAGAGTGTGAGAACACAATAGCTTCATATGCCGATTGTAGCTGGTTTTCCCCCGATAGAACAGCTACCTTTTAAGGAAACATATGTTGCTATTCGCGTGGATCACAACTGTTTTTTTTCTCGGATATAATAACTGTTTTCCTAAGGATCTCGGGCGTTTTTCCTTGTTTTCCAAGGGTTATAAGCAACATTATCTTTCTCTTATGGGAAAAAAAAGTTATCGCTGGTGCTATCTCTGAGGGTCGCAAAGATTTTCCCTGTTTTCGCGTGTGTGTGTGTGTGTGTGTGGGGGGGGGGGGGGGGGGGGGGGGGGGGGGGGGGGGGGGGGGTTGGGGGGGGGGGGGGGGGGGCATTGGTATTGTTAAAGAGGGCAACCAAACATCTGTGATCCTGAGGATTCCCAACTGTCTTCCTTCTTTTGCCGTTATGTTGGTGATCATATTGTTTTTACCTGCTGACAGCGTGTTGATATAGGGAAATACTTTTTCCTCAGGAAAACGAGAATAACATTCTTCCAAAGGAGCAATCAAGAGGAAACGAATGCGATTTCTCAGAGAAAACAGTTTAGACATTGGAAAACAGGGAAAACAGTTACGATCCCTCGGAAAGTAGTTGTCATCCTCAGGATAACTTCCATCGTCCATCCTTTTCGTTATTTTCCAGAAGGAGAATTACTGTTTTCCAGGGGAAAAACATCTATTGTCTGTTAGTATGCTTCCAACCCACTTGTTCAGTTTTGGTGCGGATCTCCCGTCATAGCCCAACTGCTTCTCCCCGTCCCTCCCACCTCTCTCCTGCGCCCCCACCCCCTTCTCATGTTGTCCTTTCGGACAGAACGGAAAGAGACTGCGATCATGGAATGCAACACTGCATCATTCTCGGGAGAGAAATGTGGGACAGACTGTTCATTTTCCTCCCTCCTTTCTGTCTGTCTGTCTGTCTGTCTGTCTGTGTGTCTGTGTGTGTGTGTGTGTGTGGGTGTGTGTCTGCATCTGTCCATGTCTGTCTCTCTGGGTCTTCTCTCTGTCTCTGTATCTGTCTATGTCTGTCTGTCTCTCTCTAACCGTGTGTCTGCCTCTGTCTGTCTCTCTGTCCCTGTCTCTCTGTCCTGTCTCTTTTGTCTCTCTCAGTCTCTTCTGTCTGTCTGCCTGCTTCTCTCTGTCTGTCTGTCTGTCTGTCTGTCTGTCTCTCTGTCTCTCTCTCTCTCTCTCTCTCTCTCTCTCTCTCTCTCTCTCTCTCTCTCTCCATTCCCTTCTTTTCACCCTCTCTCTCCCTCTTTCTCTTCCCCTGTCTTTCTCTCTCCTGTCCCCCTCCTCCCATCCCCTCTCTCTCTGTCTCCCCTTCTCCCCGTCCAGTGTTACTGTCCACGAAAATTGCCGTCAGTAATTTATTCATCCCTAATGGCGCACCCACCCTTAGAGCAGAGAGAAATGATAACATAATCAAACTTTCTTCAACCAACCGTGGCAGTTCTGCCAGTATCCTATCAATGTCATATCATCTTCATCATCAACAAGAATAAGACGGAACAACAACGACGACGACGACAGCAACAACGACAACTTATTTTAGGAATATCTTTCACGTCCAAAGTAGGAAAATTGAAGTTCAGTATCGGAAAAAAGTGGTAACCTGTTCTTTATTTGTGATGTCATCTATTCCCTCACGGATGTCTCCCACAGTCATCATTATTTTTCTTGTTTCTGCATCTGTTGTTGTTTTCAACAGAAGTATCAGGGTAGACAGGAAATGGAAGTCCATTTGTCACCGTCTCGTCTCTCTCTCATTCTCTCTCATCTCTCTCTCTCATCATCTCGTCTCTCGTCGTCCGTGCGTACGTTTGTGTATGTGAGCATGTTGTGTGTGTGTGTGTGTGTGTGTGTGTGTGTGTGTGTGGGTGTGTGTGTGTCATGTGTGCGCTCGCGCGCGCGTCGTGTATGTGTGTGTGAAGGAGAGAGAGAACCATATAACAACAACAGACGACGAGCGTCCAGTGGTTGAATGAGACCACAAAAAGACGACGAGACTTATATTTCCATCCTTCGACACACACACGCCCCCCCCCCCCCCCCCCCTCCCCCCCACTCTCCCCTCCCCTCCACTACCCCTAGACCCCGTCCTTGATTCCAACCCCACTGTTTTCCGACTCCTAAACCACTTACTCTGTCTGTGCTGTGGGACTAGTAGTAGTTAAAGCGTTCATAAATCATGAGAATAATGAAAATACTATTCATTTTTTTGTGTTTTGAGAACTGTTGTTCAATTTATTCTTTTCTTCTTCTTTTTTTCCCCCTTAAAATTTGGACGCTAGCAGTTCATACTGTTGGCTTGTTGATATTCTAGACCGGAATAGGGAAAAGGGGGCGACATAGACTGACCCAAAGTGCCCCTCCACTGAGAGGTTGGTCTAGTCTCCACTCTTCCACCCCGTCCATGCGTAGTAAGGGCCAGTCCAGACTATCCGGTTAGACATTAGACCGGGTAAGGGACACTTTGGCTCGGAGACTGGATCAAGGGCGGATCCAGGATCCGTTTAACCATGGCAGAGGTCTGTGTGTTCTCCTGTTGTATTGTCCCGCCACCCCCCCCCCCCCCCCCCTCCTTTTTTTTTTTTTTTTTTTTTGGTTGTTGTTTTGAATTTTGTTTTTGTCTGTTTTAAAACAAGAGGACGCAAAATTGATGACACCGTTTTCAAAGAAGCATTGGGACAAGATGGGACGTGGCCCCAAAACGAAGCCATTACTTTTTGGCGTGAATCTATGGAGCTGGTGTTTTTCATAGGATCCCTTACAGCAAGTTTTTCGCAAAGCTGTACAAACCCATTTCAACGAAACTTTATGAAACAATGTAATCTGAGCCCAAATTGTACATTTCTAGTGGTTGAAAAAAAAAAATCCAGAATCTGGTCGATTTAATCGGGAGTCTGTCCGTACCTTAGTCCCTTTTGTTTGCACTGGTTCTATAGATACGTATGCGTTGTACGAAAACTTCAGAGCTTTAGTCCTACGTGCGTTAGATTTAAAGACTCTGAAAAAAATCTTCTGTGACGATTTTGAAATCATTTGGTGTTAAATAATGTTATTCGGAACTATTTTGTCAACGAAAACAAGCAGAGTTATTGTTCGTTTGTTTGTTTGCTTTTGTTTTCTGTTGGGAGACCTTTCAAAAATAATGTCAGGAAATAAAGTTCAGTGAGGAAAAAAAAAAAATATATATATATATATATATATTATAATGCTGAACAATTAAGTAGTGGGGGAAAACAAGTGCAGGTTGTGTTAACAATTCTTCCATGATTATAATGATGATTTGGCAAAGATTCGAAATTACACACACACACACACACACACACACACACACACACACACACACACACACATATATATATATATATTGTGTGTTTGTGTGTGTGTGGTGTGTGTGTGTGTGTGTGTGTGTGTGTGTGTGTGTGTGTTTATCCACGCAGTGCGCGTTGTGTGTGGTTTATTCCCCCAGCGTTGCGCGTTTGTATGTTTGCGTGTGTGTGCGCGCGCGCTGAAAGGAGAGAGGGCATATTAAATAGCATAGTGCAGTGGTTGAAAGAAACAATAACCATTTCTGTTCCTCCACCTTCCCTCCCCACTTCCCACTTTCCCACTCCCCACTTTACAACGTCCGCAGCTGGAAATGGTTTTTAACGCGTTCATATGTAATAATAAAGATGAGATTAATACCAATCTTTCTCATATTTGCGAGAAAACTGTTATGTAGCTTCTTCTCGTTTTCATTATTTTCTTAAACACAAAAAAAGTACTCCTGTCGACGGAGAAGAGAGATTTTTGATGGAATTTTAAAAGCCACTGGTAATTAGTCGCTGCTACGAGAACAGTCATGTCATTTCACAAAGTTCTGCGTTGTGTGTTCAGAACCTTCATTCTCTACAGTTTCCCGGCCAAGAGACCAGGGGGGCATTCCTGACAAGGGGGTACTGCTGGCCGCTAACCCTGACACACCAGTCGCGGACAGTCCGGACTGCATGGTGGCACGGGTGAACTGGGGGAGGGCAACACTTGCTGGTACGACTTGTCCCACCATGGACAGTCTGGGGGCTAGCCTATCTTGTCCACCTCCCCCAGCCCCTCCATCCTCCGCGGACAGCGTGGACAGAGAGGACATATACAGACCGTTCGGAGAGACAGTATGGGCAGGGGATAGTCTGCCGTGAGAGAGCGGATCAAGGACGGATCAGGACCGGTTTAGCATCGGCAGAGGGTTGCGCTTTTTTCGCAAGTTCTTCAGGTCTGTTTGTTGGTTTGTTTGTCCGAGCCAAAGGAAGGTGACGCGAAATTATTCTAACAAATCTTGGGGAAGAGATGGGATGCAACTGAAAGACTGTGATTCGGATCTTTTATCACAGGACAGATGCAGATCTGCACGGCATGTTGAAGTCGAAACCACTGAAACTGCCCACATGCCTCTTTATGAAACGATGGAACGTGAGCCAACAGTTTTTTATCTGAATGACAGGAGGAGCCAAGATGCTATCGACTGTCGTGGGCTCGTCACTTTCTCGAGTTCCCTTATAGTTGTCGGTGAAACCCTATGAAGGTGTATATGTCATGCGTAAATTCCAGATCTGAAATCCTCCCGACAAACATATGGGCAGGATTCACGCACCCTGACAGAATCTTCAGTGATGGCTTTAAAATAATCCGGCGTTTACAATGTTGTTCAGAACTGTCTTTTGGACTTTGGGGACCACCCCTTTTCTATTTTCCACCCTCTCAAGTCTGTCTGTCTGTCTGTCTGTCTGTGTCTGTCTCTGTGTCTCTATCTCTGTCTGTCCGTCTGCCTGTCTGTCTCTCTGTCTCTCTCTCTCTCTCTCTCTCTCTCTCTCTCTCTCTCTCTCTCTCTCTCTCTCTCTCTCTCTCTCTCTCTCTCTCTCATTCGCGTGTGCGCGCGCGCGATTTTTAGCTGATTTTCAGAGACAGCAAAAAAAGATATTAACTTGCTTAACCGATACCCTATGAGGCCTATTCATTCACTAATTCAGTCTTTATCATTCTCCCTCTATTTCAGTTGATCTGATCCTAGCAGGCCTATATTCATTACACAGACACTAACAGACAGACAGACACACACACACACACACACACACACACACACACACACACACACACACATACACACACCCACACACACACACACACACACACACACACACACACACACACACACACACACACGCTCATTCACACACACACAGTGAGAGAGGGAGCTAAATCAAGAGCGAGACAGAGTAAAAAGTGAAGCAGACAGACACACAGGGAGGACAGAAAAACAGAGAACGAAATGCGCGAGAAAGGGGAGATCCTATAAACCGGCAAAGGCCAGAGAACTCATTTCTTTAGCCATGGGCTTTTTCATTAGAAGAGAGGAGCAATTTGCAATCTGTAGTCACTGGCACAGAATGACCTCTCTCTCTCTCTCTCTCTCTCTCTCCCTCTCTCTCTCTCTCTCTCTCTCTCTCTCTCTCTCTCTCTCTCTCTCTCTCTCTCTCTCTCTCTCTCTCTCTCTCTCTCTCTCTCTCTCTCTCTCTCTCTCCGTCTCTCTCTCTCTCTCTCTCTCTCTCTCTCTCTTTGTGGCACGGTAATGAATACAGAAATGAGCCCAAGCCGGATCATGATTTTCATCCGTCGGGAACTCCGGTGAGAAAGCTGATGGAACACACAGGAGGTTGTGGCCATGGCTGTGCGTTATGTTCGAGAATATTTGCTGGTGGATAAATGCTTGAGAGTCTTTGTGAACAAATTCTTATGCATTTGTCTGTCTCTCTGTCTTCTATCTCTCTGTCTTGTCTGTCTGTCTGTCTGTCTCCCCCCTCCTCCCCTCTCTCTCTCTCTCCCTTTCTCTCTTGATCGTTTTCTCTGTGTGTGTGTATGTGTGTGTGTGTGTGTGTGTGTGTGTGGTGTGTGTACACACTCATACACACACACACCACACTCTCTCACACTCACACACACACACACTCACACACACACACACACACACACACTCCCTCTCTCTCTCTCTCTCTCTCTCTCTCTCTCTCTCTCATTCACGTTCGCACGCATGTACACACGCACACACAGGAATGTGTTAATGAGCATTGATGAAAGCTGCAGAGAGTGTCAGGTACAGCGAGTAATTCTGCGGACCTATCGGGGAGGGTTAGTAGTTTATAGTGCATTAAATAAAAGGCACAATACATAATTAGGGGAAAAAACTCACTCCGTGCCTTACACTCTTATAGACAGCATTCATCTTGTTTGTATTGAAGATGAACCGATCTTAAAAAGCGAAGAAATCTTGATAAGAGACTAGGTCGTTTAAAACTTTTTTCCATCTTATACACACTATTATTTTTTTTTTTTTTTTCTTTGTTGTTTTTTTTTTTTTTTCTTTTCTCTCCTCTCTCTCTTACTCATACGTATACATACATGTAGGGGTTTGGCGATTTGCCGAAGGCTGTGAATTCTCTCGCAGTCGGTATCCGTCTCCCCTCGAAGCGCCGTACACTTGCTGACATGGCAAATAGATCAAAGGTAATAGGAGGGAGGCAGTGGACGAGGATGGAAAGGCCCGTCGTGGCGGTCCAACCAGGAGAACGTGGTGTAGGAATTTCTTGTCGGAGATTAGACAGAAGCTTTTTTTTTCGTAGTAGGCGAACTCAAAATGGCTGCCCGGTCAGGTCTTAAGCCAGAGTGAGCGTTATCTAGCGTTTATAGGCGTTCTTCCTTTTTTTTTTTTAAATTCTCTTTTTGTTCTTTCCTTTCTTTTCTGCCCCCCACCCCCCCCCCCCCCCCCCCCTATTTTTTTTTTACATTTTCTTTTTTTCCCGCTCCATCTCTTATTTGAGTTTTCTTTTCACACTTTTCAAATTCTACTCTTTCTCTAGGGTTTTAGTTTTATCCTCCACCCACTTTCCGTCACTCCATCTCTCTCTCTCGTCTCTGTCTGTCCCTCTCTGTCCCCCCCCCCTGGTGTGTCTCTCTGTCTGTCTCTCTTTCTCTAGTCTCCCTCCCTCTCTCTCTTCCACCCTCCTCTTTCTTTCCCTCTCTCTTTTCCTTTTCTGTTTTTCCTCTCTTCCTCATTTGCACTGCCTCTGTCCCCTGATAGTCATTATCGCCGCCTCTCTCTCTCTCTCTCTCTCTCTCTCTCTCTCGTCTCCTCTCGTCTCTCTCCTCTCTCTCCTCTCTCTCTCTCTGTGGGTGTAACGTGATTTGACACGACAGCGACAGGGTCGATTATTTTAGCAACGTAAATATTGTAGATATTCTTCGACAGTGCCAGTTTACTGGACTTCCAGGTCGACTTGCGGATACAGCTCTGAACGCCCTGCTTAATGTCAGCATCCAGCTGGAAAATCACAGCTGAAGGTAACAACACCGTCGTCGTTTTGCCACTGAAGCCAGCCGTCCCTGGGACAAGAACATGGCGGATCCTGTCTTGAACCTGGGAGAAAGCGAGTCCAGTATTATAGAAGGACCCCTATGTATGTGTGTGTGTGGTGTGTTATGTGTGGTGTGTGTGTTGTGTGGTGTGTGTGGTTCTTCATCACCATATAGATAGATAGATAGATAGATAAGATAGGTATGTAGGTAGGTAGGTAGGTAGGTAGATATAGCTTCATATTGGTTCCCGTATGCTGTTAGTGAAGGTTACTATGTTATGAATACTTTCCTTATTTTTCTTCTCTCTCATTTTCTTTCTTCTCCCGTCCCTCCCTCCCCCACCCCACTTCCACCCAACTCCCTTTTTATATTATTTCAAGCTTTCCAACTTACATACGTACTAACCAAGAGGAATCGTCACTATCGTTAGTACCCACTACTAAATTGTTAAGCATAATATTGTTGGTCAGTCAGTGGAAGATTCCATCTCTTAGGAGATCCAAGCACCGCTATTCTTCACAATTCTTAGCTGCTGACAGTGTTTTGGGGTTTTTAAATAGTTCAGCTGATAACTCAGACTGTTGGACACCGTATGACCTCCCTCGCTCCTTACATGGATACTCAAGCATAGGATCAAAGACCCCCCCCCCCCCCCCCCCCTCCCCCCGTACATTTCATTCTGTTTACATAATGATTTTAGCTCTCCAGCAACTATTTCTTTACCCTCAGTTTCTTTTTCGCTGGCTGCTCTGGGGTGCAGTTGGATTCTGTTTTTTGAAGCCTTGGTGGCGAGAATACCACAGAATTATAGACTGTGGTATATCTCCATTTAGGACGCCAAGGGAGCCCAGCCACAATCAGCCGTGTCTCCATGATGGTCCGATTCAGCGGACAAAAAGTTCGGCGCAGGCAATACGAGTGGTTTTGTTTTCTAAATGGATTACTATGTTTCCAGTATGCTACTACTGAAGGGTTTAATATGTATATTTATTTCCTTGATATTTCTTTCTCGATTGCACTTTTTCCCTAGTATTCTCCGCCCCCCCCCCCCCCCCCCCCGTCCCCCAATCCCCCTCTTCTCCCCACACAAACACACATACACACACATTATTGCCGAATCATTAACGTAACAACGGAGGAATTGTTAGTCTGCGCTTCTCTTCTCTCTTCCCCCCCCCCCCCCCCCCCCCCCCCCCCCCCACAACTGAATTATTCAGCAATAGCATCTGGAAGTATAATTTTTAATTGGAGCCTTCAGGTGTGTATTACTGAAATAGCCTTCACGACGTCTTTATTGAAAAACAAATGTGGCCGGTTGGTGTGGTAAAGTCTGTATTCCCGTCTATGGCTTCTCTCTCTCTCTCTCCTCTCTCTCTCTCATCTCTCTCTCTCTCTCTCTCTATCTTCCCGTCTGTCTCGTGTTGTGTGTGCGTGTTTGAGTATTCTTGTTTCTTCAGTTTTACGCCTGTCTGCACTGAGTGATAGTAGATAGATGTATCAGTGTGTGTGTATGATGGCAATGTCTCGCTCTCTCTCTCTCTCTCTCTCTCTCTCTGTCTCTGTCTCTGTCTGTCTGTCTGTCTGTCTCTCTCTCTCTCTCTCTCTCTCTGTCTGAGTGTGTGCGTGTGTGTGTGGTTGTGTGTGCGCGCGCGCGCGCACACACACACACACACCACACACACACACACACACACACAACACACACACACACACACACACACACACACACACAGAGAGAGACAGAGAGAGAGACAGACAGAGAGAGAGAGAGAGAGAGAGAGAGAGAGAGATGCAATCAAGCACACACATAGTTTCACTCCTTCACTCACACACATACATAAGCATGCCACATATACACACAAAACACAAAGATATACGATTGCACTCTCTCTCTCTCTCTCGCGCACACACACACACACACACTCTCTCTCTCTCTCTCTCTCTCTGTGTGTGTGTGTGTGTGTGTGGTGTGTGGTGTGTGTGTGTGTG
This sequence comes from Conus betulinus, assembly GCA_016801955.1. Classification (NCBI taxonomy): domain Eukaryota; kingdom Metazoa; phylum Mollusca; class Gastropoda; order Neogastropoda; family Conidae; genus Conus; species Conus betulinus. The sequence continues at coordinate 178,772 of JADBJO010002268.1, forward strand.
TGTGTGTGTGTGGTGTGTGTGTCAGTCACTCGGGCATTCATTTACTCGGAAACACATACCACGAATACAACGCACAAGCCATATCTACAGTCTCTGGTTGTTTGAGCAAGTTTTTCATCACTGTTTTTTACCCACAGATTAAAATCACAATACAGATTCGGCTCGTTCCTGCGTTCATTGCTATTTCAGAGAGAGAGAGAGAGAGAGAGAGGAGAGAGAGAGAGAGAGAGAGAGAGAGAGAGAGAGAGAGAAGCGTTTGTTTCATTGTGCTTGAAACGAAGGTGGAGAGAGGGACACACAAACGCGCGTGCCGCGTGCACGCACGCATGCAAGCACGCATGTACGCACGCACGCACACACACACATTGGCAAGTGCACACGCTTACCACTCACACACACGCACACCAGACATAATTCACGTACAAAAAAAAACCCTCTCCTCTCTCTCTCGCTCTCCACTCTCTCTCTCGCCTCTCTCTCTTCTCTCTCTCTCTCTCTCTCTCTCCCTCAGAGACCGGGCAACACTCATACACATACACAGACTCTGTAGTCCTTACCCCCCATAACACACATACACACATACGAACCCGCACCAAATCATGCTCTCCTCTCCTCGCTCTATCCACGTCTCCTCATCTCTCTCTCTTTCTCTCCGCTGTCTGACTTCCTGTCTGTCTGTCCTGGCTGTCCGGCTGGGTCCTCTGTCCATCTGTTCTTTTTCACACACACTCACCCACACACACCCACACACACACACACACCCACACACACGACACACACCACACAACACACACGCACGCACGCACGCCCGACGCACCACTCACACGTGTCACTCACACACAGACATACACAGACCACACACACACACACACACCCATCACACACATATTACAGGAACTGCCATTAATCATTCGTTCGTTCATTCATTCATTCAATTCAATCCTGCCTTCATTCATCATCTCTTCTCTCTATCTACTCTCTCTATCTATCTCTCTCTCTCATCACTATATATCTCTCGATACTCACTAATCTAGTTTAGTAAAACCCCGACCTTCTCTTTGTTAAATGTATTGGGCCTCGTTAATTTTTTTCGATTGGTATGTGTGTGCATGTGTCTGTATTGCTTCAACGCATATTCAGTATACATAATTCCTTCCTTCCCGATGAGGCTCCTCGGCACGAGTAGAGATGAAAAGAAAACAGATTTGCTGACACAAGCGTTCAGTGGG
>JADBJO010002268.1:182500-215000 GCA_016801955.1 Conus betulinus
GTCTCTCGGTGTCTTTCTGTCTGCTGTCTGACACAGGCTTTTTAACCTCCACTCCAGTCCGCACACTTCACATCTCTGTCTCTCACTCTCCCTCCCCCCCCCTCTCTCTCTCTCTTTCTCCCTCTCTCTCTCTTTAAAAAATTATTATGCCAAAAGATGGTATGTAAAATTCTCTAAATGACACTAGACTCCATTGCTCGCAGTCTGTATTTCCTTCTGTCTGTCTCTTTCTCTGTCTGTCTGTCTGTCCTTCTCTCCATATTTATCAAATCCCCTTCCTTTCCCCACCCTTTACTCTGTATCTGTTGTCTGTCTGTTCTGTCTCTGTCTGTCTGTCTCTCTGTCTCTGTCTCTGTCCCTGTCTCTCTCTGTCTCTGTCTCTCTCTCTCTCTCTCTTCTTTTGGCGAAATGCCATATGGTCCGTCCAAGGATTAAAATAATTTTCATCAATTTCTTGCACCGAGCCCTTCTCTCCAGTCCACCCACTATCGTACCAACACTCCCCTCTTCCCACACCACTCGGCTTTCCACCGAATTTGCTGCCTCTTTCGCTTCCGTTCCCTCACACTACCCCCCCCCACCCACCCCCACCCCCCCCCCCCCCCCCCCCTTCTGTCCCCCCCTGCTCCGATTCTCTATCTTTTTCTCTTGTTCTTAGAAACCTGTGCTGTTTTTGTCACATGGAGACTAGTAAATCGGAAAAGAAAAATCCGAGGGTTGAGAAACGTTTCTTTTTCCTTGTCCACATGAGGTAGCAACACGCTTTCTGCAGCAATTACTTGTGATGAAATCAATCAAGAAAAGCCAGATAGATAGGTACTCTAATCTTCTCCCAGACAGACATCAATATTTTTGACGTCACCAAAGTGAGTCGGGAGCTCAACGCGGAAATGGTTATGTGCCAGAAATTTCCAAATCAACGGCAAATGGTCTGGATCTACATATCGGGTCTGATGGATCTATTCACAGAGTCTACTCCACTGTTCTTTCATCGGTTGCTAGGACCAAAAAACAGGGGAAGCGATGCAGGATCAACAAACTGTGGTTTGATAAACAACGACAGGAACCGTAGTGCCTGTGAATGAATGCTCCCCAATGCTGTGATATGCTTTCACATGAATACATGTACAGATGTTCCAAGAATGTCGATTAGTTTGCCAATGAAGCAGTCTGGATTTGAATAAGGAACAGAAACCGATAGTCTCAACCGTTGCAGATACATTCACACATGTATCTCATTAACATCATTATACTCTTTATTTTATTCAGCGAAAATGCACGAAGAAACCGTTAAGTGTTTCATTGTGTTGCTTCTGTCCTGAAAACGACGACAGAAAGAAAGAAAACATACCAATAGTACACGTAGTCACAGGGAACTCCAGCACATCGACACTTAAAGAAGCAGGGGCATAATTTGAGTGCGACACACTGGCATTTGCACGTGTTTTACCTGCTCCAAGAAACTCAGCGTGTTCACACCCGTCTGACAGTTTGTCACTCAGATTACGCAAACACTATCAAACAGATTTTAATGGATCAAGGTAACAAGACGAAATGTAGTTCGTGAGAGTTTACTCAATGCAGGTTTTAGTTCTGATTCAAAGGGCAGTTCCGTGAGTTGTTCTACAGTCGTAGAGGTCTACGCTCTCCCTTTTGGTTTCCAAGGTGTGAATGTACAGAATCTTCAGTAAACTCCATGTTTAGATTATGCATTAAATATTCGCTGAACAGGCGAGAACGTATGCCTTAAGTTCGAAAAAGCAAATAAAAGAATGAATACAATAATATAGGAGGAATGATGAACGAAAGCAGAGCTGCATTATTTTGATTCATGCTCATTGGGTAACACAGCGAATACATATTGAACAAGCCATCGGATTTGCTCGTAGCGAAAAATGTCAATGCTGGAAACAGGGCAATGACAGCGAGGGCCTGCTAGTGTCTGTAGAGATCTAGAGATGAGTTGGTAAGCGAGGTGGGGGGGGTGAGGGGGTGGGTGATGGTGGAAGTATGAGAAAAGATAGGATAATGCGGAATATTTGCTTTGAGCAAAAATCTAATCAGAGAGAGAGAGAGAGAGAGAGAGAGAGAGAGAGAGAGAGATTGATTCCCAATCCTTATGTGCGCGAGGAAGAGTATGGGGTGGGGGATAGCAGGAAAGAAAGAACACACGGTCGGAATTCTATTGCTGAATTAGAACCCACGATCTGTCTGGGGGAAAAGACAGATGAAATTGCAGCAGTGTCCGTCAGTCCGGCACTATGGTCGTTGTTCCGACCTCCATATGCAAATAAAAAATCTGGCATTAACGGATAATTTTGTATAAGAAGCACGTACACACGTATGTTTACCGAGTGGTCTTTGTGTCCCATGTGGCACCAACTGGCAGAGATGAAGTGTTCAAGGAAGGCAGCACGTGCTCGCGCATGCTCACCGCTTCATTCCTCTTGCCTAAGGTTCGTCATAGAATTCGCAATGATTACTGCTGTTTCGTTGGAATGCCCAGGAAAACATAGCCCATGTGCACTCTCCAGTGTCTGATTTGGGAGAGAGATTACGCTTTCATATTTCAGGTTTATAATGATGATAATAATATCTTTATCATTATATCATTTTGATTGTGATTATGATGATTACTATTAACCTCTTCATATAATTATCATTACCAGTGTCAGTAGCAGTAGTAGAAGAAGTAGTAGCAGCAGCAGCAACAACAACAAAAGTAAAATTATTGTATTGTCATTTATTTTTGGTTAATTCAATTCAGCAAATATTTTCTGCCTACCTCTCCTTTACCCATTTCTCTATGGTTCTATTTTATGTTTCCAGTCAAGCCCCAAAACACATAAACTTCTACCACACATACCGTGAATACTGCAAAAAGCTGTGTCATTGTTTTCAGTGTGTGTGTGTGTGTGTGTGTGTGTGTGTGTGTGTGTGTGTGTGTGTGTGTGTGTGTGTGACTTATTTGTTGTTTTGCTGAAGAAGAGCAATAGAGCAATACGCTTTGCTTTTGATCTCTGAATCAAGACTATATTTAGCATTGACTGGTTCGCCTACTTCCATAACAAAATAGATGTCAAAGCGACAATACTAAACAAAATGGATATACATTGATAAAATGAAAGTTCGATCGAAACGTCTGTAATTTTTGTACTTGCGTTTCTGTTTGCTTCCCGTTTTACGGCGGGACGCGTTAGCGACACCGCAAACATATGTGTGTAATGCACACAAGTTTGTTCAGGTTTTTACCATTTCTTTGCGACCGTTCGGAGCGCAGGGTAATAAGTTCTAAGGTTGTAGCTGCCATGGGAAAAGCGTGTGCTTTCAAATGTTCACCCCCATCCTGCTTTCCCGACACCTTAGTCTTTCTGTTCACAAGGTCGGGGAGGCTCCTGGACTCGTTGTTTTGACCCAATTCCGGAGTAGTGCCATCTCAGACCCTCACCAACATTTACTGGCCTTGAACTGGACCACATTTCTGTTATTCGCCAAGTGTTCTGAACCCACTCTGGTAGTGTTGCATGATTTTGCGTAACGATCCTAAACTGTTGTTTTATTAGAATCTTCGCAGTGGATCTGTGTCAGAATTACATGCGTTCATCACTGGGCTGCATTCCGTCTCTTCACCAAGTTTAGTGAACGTCGGCTTTTGTAGGTTTTTGTGTGAACGTGCTGACAGGCAAACAAACCAACTAATGGGCGGAAAAGAATAAGGCCTTCCCGTCCGACCTAATGAATGGATGAATGGATGAATGAATGGATGGATGGATGGATGAATGAATGAATGAATGATTCGATGGATGAATAAAGTTGTGTATGAATGATTGGGTGAATGAATGAATGGACGATTGGATGAATGAATGAATAAATGAGGGTATGAACGAGTGAATGGTTGAAGAAAGGAAGGAAGGTTAGGAAAGAAGGAAAGACGGAAAGAAGAAATGAAGAAAGAATACACTGAACGAACGAACGAATGAATGAATAAATGAACAAATAAATGACTGAGCAAATGAATGAATGAACGAATAATAAAAAAAAAGAGATGAGAAAGGAAATTCAGCTGCATTGTTTTATTTCTGTGCTTTTTCTGGAAAGTTAGCTTGTGGCGGTTGTAATGTGTCGAGAGAAAAGATGAAATGAGGTTTGGTTCTAGCCAAAATCTTATTATGGAGAAAGAGAGAGAGAGAGAGAGGAGAGAGAGAGAGAGAGAGAGAGGGAGGGAGAGAGGGGGAAGGGAGGAAGAGAGAGATGAGAAATTAGTTTAGTTCTAGCCAAGATCTAATTATTTTGAGAGAGAGAGAGGGGAGAGGGTGGGGTGGAGTCAGACAGACAGACGGGACGGATGGACGGACGGGCAGATGAGAATATACCCTTGTGCCGAACATGCGGTTCATAAATACAAAAAACGAGCTGATAGTCCCCACACACAAAATTAGTCAAGCCAGTGTTTGCGAACATATATTATTTGAGAGAGAGAGAGAGAGAGAGAGAGAGAGAGAGAGAGAGAGAGAGAGAGAGAGAGAGAGGTGTGTCTGGACTTCACATGTAGGGAAGTGCACGGTCAATGGGTTCAACGGAATGTTATTAAGAGATCCATGCTGTACCAGAGATACAAACGATCTAAACGTGAAATAGTTGCATGATAGACGTGAGTGCATGTAAATTTAGCGTGTCTTTTCCTCCTGTTCAGCATACAAGACAGGAATGAAGCAGCATTCTGCATTTCTGCATGTGAAGATCGTGCATGCGCATGTTGATAGCAGGCTGCATCTACTTGTGCCTCCTTTGCCTAACAAAACCACAAAGTTTACCGTTTGTCTTGGGAACACACAGTCGCAGTGCAGTTGGGATCGAAAGAAGTTTCTTTTGTTTTTCATCACAGTTTCACAGTTTCTGTGCGCCCTCTCGAACATTTTCTGTAGCGGCTGGAACTTACATGATCATGTCGTGTTTGTTAGCCGGGATGGTCATGCCAACCGGAATGATAGATACACCCAGAATAATGAATACCACACAGAATGATGAATATCACACAGAATGATGAATACCACCCAGAATGATAAATACCACAGAGAATGATAAATACCACACAGAATGATAAATACCACACAGAATGACAAATACCACACAGAATGATTAAATACAACACAGAATGATAAAATACCACACAGAACGATTAATACCACACAGAATGATAAATACCACACAGAATGATAGATACCACACAGAATGATAAATACCACACAGAATAATAAATAACCACACAGAATGATAAATACCACACAGAATGAAAAAAAATACCACACAGAATGATAAATACCACACAGAATGATAAATACTACACAGAATGATAAATACCACACAGAATGTTAAATACCACACAGAATGATAAATACCACACAGAATGATAAATACCCCACAGAATGATAAATACCACACAGAATGATAGATACCACACAGAATAATAATACCACACAGAATGATAAATACCACACAGAATGACAAATACCACACAGAATGATTAAATACCACACAGAATGATTAAATACCACACAGAACGATTAATACCACACAGAATGATAAATACCACACAGAATGATAGATACCACACAGAATGATAAATACCGCACAGAATAATAAATAACCACACAGAATGATAAATACCACACAGAATGAAAAAATACCACACAGAATGATAAATAACCACACAGAATGATAAATACTACACAGAATGATAAATACCACACAGAATGTTAAATACCACACAGAATGAAATACCACACAGAATGATAAATAACCCCACAGAATGATATATACCACACAGAATGATAGATACCACACAGAATGATAGAATGATAGATACCACACAGAATGATAGATACCACACAGAATGATAGATACCGCACAGAATGATAAATACCACACAAAATGATAATACCACACATAATGATAAATACCGTTGCAGTTTTAATGTATGACCACCGTTTACATGTCACACATGCTTGCAAAAGGAAGACAAAACATTAATTATCTGGATTTTTGCCTAATTTATTAGCACAAAAGTTTTCCCACGATTTTCTCATAGCTTGTATACAGTGATTTCTGTAGACTGTTAAAAAGTGAATTGCTGGGGGTAAGATATTGCATCAAATTTAACATTTAATGGAGCATGATTTCTAAGAAAGAAAAGAAATTTACTGTTTTGGGCGAAACTGAATTGACTCGCATAGTGGCTTGTGCATGAAATTTAAAATTCTCTCTCTCTTACTTGCACACACACACACACACACACACACACACACACACACACACACACACACACACACACACACACACACACACACACAACGCGCGCGCGCGCGCGCACGCGCACACACACACATTCTCTCTTTTTTTTCTTCTCCCTTAATACTTAGGGGGAGTCACAGGGAGCTGCACAGAAGAACTCGTCCCCAGGTTCCTTTAGCTCTGTCGGCCGTGTAATTAGGCTTCTGTCTCAACAGACGGTTTCCCTGGCCCGTCTGTAATGTCAGACAGTTTTTTTGCCAGTCTTCTCCTTGCACCTCTCCTTCCCTCAACTCCTCTCTCTCTCTCTCTCTCTCTCTCTCTCTCTCTCTCTCTCTCTCTCTCTCTCTCTCCCTCTCTCTCTCTCTCTTCTCTCTCTCTCTCTCTCTCTCTCTCTCTCTCTCTCTCTCTCTCTCTCTCTCTCTCTCTCTCCTCTCTCTCTCTGGGAGTGTGTTAATCAAGAGAAAGCTGAAGTCATGCTTTACGAGCTCTGCACGGTCATACCATTTGCCGTGTATAATGAACGCAGTATATGTGATTGACCAGTGTCGTCATAAAGAGCTATGCCATCTGCTCCATAAAACGTTTAGGGCTGTGTGTGGGTCAATTCGCACTGACATTTGCAGCTTTTATGTTGAAGAGGGCTAATTGTTCAGGCCTCAGTGAAGCCCGGAACCCGTGCTGACGGGTGTCATGGTAGGAGTGCTCCTCTTTCTACTGTTCTTGGGGTATTTAATTCACCAGTGTGGGGGACGTGAAGCTCAGCCCAGGACCTGGCACCCAGACCTCTGACAACAAGCGACAGCCCCGTCTGGACAGCTCTGGGACAGGTAGTAAATGCGGACAAAGGTCTTGGGATTTATTTCTCAACAAGACTTAGTTTTTTAGTTTTGCATGTCAAAATATAGATAATAAAGGAAAGAAAGCGCTCACTCTCTTATTTCATATTTGTATAAATAATGACCGGAATGCTTTGAGTGTCTTTATTAAACTATTTGACTCAGATTGTCAATACCACTGTACGGTGCGGTGGTATGGGCTTTTGAAAGAAAGTGCAGAAATAGAGAAAGTACGCATTTTAAAAATCGACACTCGAACGACAAACAATGTTGTTTACGGCAAACGAGGGAAACACCCAGGTTACCTCAATTCATACATGAAATATATTAAATGCTGGCTGAAAATGAGAGTAATGAATGAAGGCGGACTGCCTTTTGAAACATACAAAATGTTACTTATATATGGATCCTACTGACAAGAAGTCCTGGGGTTACAAATGTCCGTCACTGTTTAAATTCTGATGAATTTTCGGTCGTTTGGGATAATCAGGGGTGTTTAAAATATGCCTGGCTTCTGAAAATCTTTTAAGCAAAGAATCGTTGATTTCAGATGGCAGGACTGGCATGATCACATACACACTAGCGGAAGATGTTCTAGGTACAAGCTGTTTAAAACTATTCATTTGAGCGAACCGTATAATGAGTTGAAAATGAATTGTTGATACATAAAGAGTGAATTGACAAGTTTCGATTTGGTGTGTCATGTATTGCTAGCCATTGCTTTCAATGTAGTGTCAGAAAGGACAGCAGCATACCTTCTGCCTATGCAACATTGTAAAAAAGAATTCCCACACGAATCCCACACGTTATGTAGTGTTGCTATGTGCCCAGTTACGTTTCAGTGATCTTAGAAGAAAATGAGTTTAAACACATTTATTTTCTCTTGCACATTACACACACACACACACACACACACATTCTGCGCGCGCGCGCGCGCAGGGGGGGGGGGGGAACACACAAACACACACACACACACACACACACACACACACACACACACACACACACACACACACACACACACACACACACACACACTTAATCAGGAAAAAAAATTGAGCCTTTTAATCTCTCTCTCTCTCTGTCTCTGTCCCTGTCTCTCGCTCCATCTGTCTGTCTGTCCGTCTGTCTGTTTGTCTGCCTGTCTGTCCCGTCTGTCTGTCTGTCCCTCACTCTCACTCCTTCCTCCTTTCTCTCTCTCCTCCCTCCCTCCCCAGCTGTCTCTCTCTCCCTCGTGTTGTGCGTGAGTGTTCTTGCTTCTTCAGTTTATTGTCTATCCACATTAAATGACAGAAGACATGCATTAATGCATGTGATTGGAGATCTATCTATCTATCTATATGAGTGTGTGTGTGTGTGTGTGTGTGTGTGTGTGTGTGTGTGTGTGTGTGCGCGGTTGTGTGTGTGTATGTGTGTGTGTGTGTGTGTGTGTGTGTGTGTGTGTGTGTGTGTGTGTGTGTGTGTGCATCCCTGTGCGTTGCAAAGTAAAGGAGAGCGCATATGGAATTTGCACATTGTAGTGGCTGAATAAGACAACATAGAGACAATATTTCCGTTCGTTAAAAACCTCTACTCCCTCCTTGACTCCCCACCCACATACACTATACACAGTTGGAAAGCGTGTTTAAAGTGCATATAGATTGAGGCAATAATGAAAGTAATTGTGATCTTTCCATGTCCGTCGTAATTATCGTTGACATTCATTCTTGTATTTATCAATTTCGTAAAAACATCAATGTACACGGATAGCCCCAAAAGTCAGATATTGGTGGAAACTGAATAATTGTTGAAAGTCAGTGGTAATTCAGTGAGTATATTCTGTCATTTGCCCCAAAAGATGGCCATTTGACTTTAAAAAGTAAAATGTTTTGCGGTCAGCATATTTATGCTCTACAATTGCCTAGCCGAGGGAAGAGAGAGAGAGAGAGAGCGAGGAGAGAGAGAGAGAGAGAGAGAGAGAGGAGAGAGAGAGAGAGAGCGTAGAGCGGAGGGGGGGGGGGGGGGGGGCACTTCAGACTGGGGAACATTTTGAGGTGACGGAACCCACACTCACTGATCGGTAGTGGAAGGGGTGGATAGGTAGAAAACATTTGCTAGTACAACCATGGGACAGAGAGAGAGAGAGAGAGAGAGAGAGAGAGAGAGAGAGAGAGAGAGAGAGAGAGAGAGAGAGAGAGAGAGAGAGAGAGAGAGAGAAGAGAGAGAGAGAGAGAGAGAGAGAGATACAATGACAATGACAAATGTTTCATTGACCGCTCCTGTATCAAGCCCTTCAGACAAGGGGGCATGTCTGAACATAGCACAGTACACTCAATCGCTCACCTCTGCCCATCCTTTTCCAACAACACCACGCCCACAACTGATTCCGACAGCTTCCTCCCCCCTTCTTCCACTGCCCCCCACACCCTCACCCTACCCTTCTATTCTCCTGCACCCACACTCGTACAGTTGTCCTTGTACTAAAAAAAAAAAGAGAGAGAAAAAGAGAGAAACAGAGAGAGAGAGAGAGAGAGACACACACACACACACACACACACACACACACACACACACACACACACACACACACCACACACACACACACACACACATGTGCGTGTGCATTCGCTCGCAAACACAGTCACTCAGACGTGCATCTACTCGCATACACTTGGAATATAACGCACAAACCCATGGTCACAAAAATCCTGTGGGTTTGATCGAAGTGTTTGTTCGTTTGTTTGTTTGCTTTCGCAGGTCCTGAAATATCCCACAGATTAAAGTCATGATGCAGATTTGGTTCGTTCCTGCAGAGAGAGAGAGAGAGAGGAGAGAGAGAGAGAGAGAGAGGAGAGAGAGAGAGAGAGAGAGAGAGAGAGAGAGAGAGAGAGAGAGAGAGAGAGAGAGAGGGGGGGGGGGGGAACAGAGACAGAGAGAGACAGAGACATGCAGAGAGAGAGGGAGGGAAGGGGAGAGAGAGAGAGAGAGAGAGAGAGAGAGAGAGAGAGAGAGAGAGAGAGACGTTCGCGATTTCATTATGCTTCAGAGAGAGAAAGAGATCGAGGAAAAAGAGCGAGAGGAACGTTTCTGCTTTCGTTATGCTTGAGAGGGAGGGGGTTACACACGCTCTCTCTTTCTCTCTCTCTCCCTCTCTCTCTCTCTCTCTCTCTCTCACACACACACACACACATGCACACGCGCGCGCGCGCGCGCGCGCGCATACGCGCACACACACACACACACACACACACACACACACACACCACACACACACACACTCACTTACAAACTCACACACACACACACACACACACACACACACACACACACACACACACACACACACACAGACGCACACATCCACGCACGCACACACACGCACGCACGTACACACTTAGTTACTCACTCAAAATGGTCATTTTGTGCCATCAACGACAAACTGGAAATTGTTCGTCTCTCCTAATGAAAATGCCCAAGGCAGTGGAAATGGGTTCTGGCCTTTGCCATTTTATACGGTCTCCCTCCCACCTTCTGTTTTGTTCTCTGTGCCTGCACACACTCACAGGTCCTCCCCCCCCTTCTCTCTCTCTCTCCCCCCCCATCTCTCTCTCCCCTCTCTTGCTCTCGCTCTCTCTTTTCATCTTCCTCCTTACGTGTCCTCCCTCTCCCTCTCTCCCTCTCCTCTCTCCCTCCCCCCTCTCTCTCTCCCCCCCCCCCCCCCCCCTCTCTCTCTCTCCACCCAACCCCACCCTCTGTCTGTGTGTGTGTGTGTGTGTGTGTGTGTGTGTGTTGCGCGCGCGCGCGCGTATGTGTATGTGTGTACGTGTGTGTGTGTGTGTGTGTGTGTGTGTGTGTGTGTGTGTGTGTGTGTGTGTGTGTGTGTGCGTGCGTGTGTGTGTGTGTGGTAATATCTTTGGTAATTCTCCATGCGAAACATCTATGTATTGTAATGTGCTAGAAACACATACACACGCACGCACGCACTCACGCACGCTCGCAGAGAATTACGTGCAAGCATACACACGTATGCATATTGGAAAGTTTATGAATATTGATCAAAGCTACAGAGGATTGCTCGGTACAAAAAATGACGATTACGAGTGTTGTGTGGACAAATCTGATGATGTTACTAGTTGTGGTACACGAAGAAGCATTATGATGCGCATTATTAAAAAAAGAAAATTTATTGTCCTTTAAAGGACACTATTTGTCCAGTTCATATATACGCAGTTGTAGAGGCGACAGAAATAGTACCTTTGTCTTTCGCCGGTCGAAATTCCATTGCACACACTGAATGCATTCACCACTTCCTGGTGATCTGACCGACAATGCGTCTGCCTCCTGTGTATGGATTGGCCGGTTGTTCACCACACTGACAGTGTCCAGATGTCGATGTTGAAGTACACACAGGGTGGTTCACCACACTGACAGTGTCCAGATGTCGATGTTGAAGCACACACATGGTGGTTCGTACACGGGAAAAGGCCACGTGCAGGCAGCAGGCCGACCTCGGTGAACAGAAGACAAGGAGAAGCTGACACACCTGAGAGGGCGTCCTGGCCAGTTGAACAGTTGTCTGTCCCTGAAGTGGTTGGTTACCTGCACAAGCACACAGGACTCCAGGAAAGGCATTAAGTGGGCAAGTGAGACGATATACCAACCCTCCCCGTCTGTGTCTTTGATGCAGAAGTTCAGATGGGTTTGAAACAAATAAAGAGCTTAATCAGGGGCTCCTTTTTCCAGTGGACTCTTTTCCAGTGAACTCTTCTCAGTTCCACAACCACAGAATTCTACGCTGTTTTGTTTGTCAGTCGGTCGGTGCTGCTTGAAAAAAGGTTTCATAATAAGCCGAAATAGTACAGCTAATTCATGGATGTCTGGTTTCAACTTTTTATCTTCCGAACTAGGTTGTTTAATCATGTTTTTTTTCGACTTCTATGTAATTGACGTGTATTGCACGAGGCTTGACGATTCGATGAAGTCTGTGAACTCTCTCTCATAACTGGTATCACCATTACTCCCGTAGTGCTTTACACATGTTGACTTGGTAAGTACATCAAAGACAATAAGAAGAGAATGGGTGAGGGAGGACAGAGTTTGCGGACGGACGGGAGCGCGTGGAGTGGGAATTTGATGGCGGAGAACGGACAGCTTTGTTTTGCAGTAAGCCGACTAAGAATGGCCGCCAAAATTGATCAGGTCTGTATCAGTGCGAGAGAATACCCTTGGTTTCCTAATGTCCCTTTTTCTTTTTCTTTCTATTTTCTTCCCTTGTTTTTTTTTTCTTCCACTTTTTCTTGTTTCTGTTAGCTTTTTTTTCACTTTAATGTTTATTGTTTTCTTTCTGTTTATCTGTTCTCTCCTTTCTTTGTTCCATTCTTTTTTTTTATCTTCCCCTTTGTTCCTTTCTTTTGTGGTTCTTTCTGTTGCTCATTTTGCTGCTAGTTTTTCTTTCTTATTTTTTTTTTCCCCTCTTTTTAATGTTCATGATCGTTATCCCTGTTTTCTTTTCCCTTTGTGTTGCATTTTTTTTGTCAGTGTGTGTCCTGTCTGTCTGTCTCTGTCTGTCTGTCGTCTGTCTGTCTGTCTCTCTCTCTCTCTCTCTCTCTCTCTCCTCACGCTCTCCTCTCTCTCCTCTCTCTCTCTCTCTCTCTGTCTCTCTCTTGATTGTTGAAGTCAGAGTAATGTTTCTTTTTCTTACGCGTTATAAGCATTCAATTTTTGCTATTTTTTGATTGATTATTGTGTGTATAAGAATATCAATATTTTTCGTATTGTTTGTTTATACTCTCTCTCTCTCTCCTCTCTCTCTCTCTCTCGCCTCCTCTCTCTCTCTCCTCTCTCTCCTCTCTCTCTCTCTGTCTGTCTCAGTCTCTCTCTCCCTATGTGTGTGTGTGTTGCGTGCGTGCGTGCGTGCGTGTGTGTGTGTGTGTGTGTGTGTGTGTGTGTGTGTGTGTGTGTGTGTGTGTGTGTGTGTTTAGGTACATTCCCTCAAAAGGGGATAAGGGCTTTGGATGAATAGATGGTAACATATGACCCATCATGATCCAATCATTCATGCATACATGTGTCATTCATTCTTCACTTTTCATTCATTTTCTCTCTTTCTCTGTCTCCCTCCCTCTCTCTTCCTTCCCCGCCTTCTCTCTGTGTTGAATAGATTTGGCCTGGTTATTTTTCTGGATCTCTGCGTGTGTGCTTGTATGTATGCTTCCACACATATTCAGTGTACACAGTTCCTTCCCGATGAGGCTCCTCGGCACGAGTAGAGATGAAAAGAAAACAGATTTGCTGACAAAGCGTTCAGTGGGGGATACAAAGAGATATTCATAAACCGGCATTCAAAGTTTCTTTACTAAAGGATGTTGCCGTCGGCGAGATGAGTGGAATTTGCCTGTGCCCCCCCCCCCCCCCATCTCTCTCTCTCTCTCTCTCACGTTATCTCTCTCGTTGTCTCTCTCTCTCTCTCTCTCTCTCTCTCTCTCTCTCTCTCTCTTCCTCTCTTGTCAGTCTGTCGTCATTCTCTCTCTCTCTCTCTTTCTCCTCTCTCTCAGGTTTTTTTTTACTAAAAGGAGGTGTGGGCCGTCGGCGAGATGAAGTGGAATTTCTGTGCCTCTCTGTGTGTCTCTGCCTTGCCCTCTGTTTCCCTCCCCCCCCCTCTCTCTCTCTCTCTCTCTCTCTCTCTCTCGCTTGCTCGCTCTCTCTCTCTCTGGGCTGGGTGGAAAAAAAAGCATGCGCAATTTGCTTATCTCATTAGCCTGGTAACATAAAATCTCTGTCTGTCTGTCTGTGTCTGTCTGTCTCTCTCTCTCTCTCTCTCTCTCTCTCTCTCTCTCTCTCTCTCTCTCTCTCTCTCTCTCTCTCTCTCGAACATAACGAAGGTGGCCGAGGAAGTATAGAGAAATATGAAGTACATGGTGTGTTTTTTTGTTTTTTTTTTTTTGGGGGGGGGGGGGGTGTCTTTTTTTTTTTTTTTTAGTTAGCCTGAATTGAGAGTAATGTTTCTGCTGATGGCTGCACACGGCATTGCTTTCATCTTTTTTCCAAGTCCATGAAGATTACAAAAGCAGATTCACAATTTTTAAAGGGTTTGCTGAGAAATATGGGCATTTTGCAAAAGAAAAAGAGTAAATGAAAAGAAACCGATTAAAGTGGTAGGCTATATAATGATTAGAAAAAAGGCTTTAGTTGCCAAAATACAGTGTTAAACGCAGCAATACGCAGCAGCACCGCGGGACTTTACAAAAGCATCTAAACACAAAGTGCCAGAGATAAGGAAAACTATTGAGAGTTTATAGATATAGATATCACCTATTCTGTAAACTTTATTTGACAATCAGCATTTAACCATCCATTTTTAGACACTGAAAGTTTTGGGTATAATCCAGAAACCCCCCAAGATCTTATAAAAACAATTTCTATAGACCGCATGCTAGCAGCGCTTGTACACTGGTTCTTCCTACTGAATACGCGGCTTAGCAGAGTAGCCACACAAGTTTGGTTGCTTCTTGGACTGTAATTCTTAATACCACTGACTCAGAGCTTGCACCAACAAAAGCTGTCTTGGTGAGTTTTTCCAGAAGTAAGGTTGTTCGTGCTATTGCTAATCTGAAAGCTTTTATTGCTTCTTTTTGAATGAGATAAAGAATGTCCTCTTGCTTTGGGAAGACGAAAAAGTAAGTTAAATTCAAGAGCAATGTTCTCTTTATTTGTGTCATTAGTATTACTGCCTCTCTCTCCCTCTCTCTGTCTGAAAAATGATATGCATTGTTTGTATTCTTGCGTTGCTGCACTCTAGCGTTGTAACAAACAGTGTATAAGCACGTTTCTCTCTCTCTCTCTCTCTCTCTCTCTCTCTCTCTCTCTCTCTCTCTCTCTCTCTCTCTCTCTCTCTCTCTCTCAGCGTGTGCGTTGTGCGTGCTTGCGTTCGTGTGTGTGTGTGTGTTTGTGTGTGTGTGTGTGCGCGCGCGTGTGCGTGTGTGTGTGTGTGTGTGAAGCTGTTCAAGGCTAATAAGGCATTGTATAGAATCACTTACTGTATATTATCAGACGTTGCAGACGTGAAATGGCCGATACATTGACTTGCTGTCTGAAATGTTTCTTGTTCTTCTATCGGCAGCCAGGGTGTGCGGTTTTCCGTTTGTTTATATTAATACTGCCACACACACAAAACACAGTATCACCGCTGGTTTATCAAAAAGAAACAAATTAAGAAACAAAAACTGGATGCAGTGTTAAATTGAATAACACTCCCAAGCTTGTCGATTTTTTTTTTTCAGCTCTTTTCCCTACTTGTTCTCGTCCAAAAATCTGAACATAGTAAAACACCTGAGCTTGGCGATTTGGGTTTTTTTTTTTTTTTTTTCCTCATTTCTTTCCCGTCCAATGGGTGCATGGGACAATCCATTCTGAGGTTGTAGATGCCTGGGGAAAAGCGTGTTTGTTTCCATTGTTCTGTCCCCTTCGCTTCCGGCTGCCCCCAGCTGCCCTGTTCACAAGGTCGGACAGAAGTCCAGTTTTCCGTTAGTCATCGTGTTGACATGCGCGCCCTCGCGAGAAGAAAAATAATACTGGACTGGAACATGTTCTGTGTACAGTTTCAATTGACTTCCCCATGCGTATTATACAGGGCAGTTTTGATTGCTTAATACTTACGGAGAGGGTGGTGTCTGGTGAGAAGTGGGCGTATTTTACATTTATCATTTTTTTGGGGAAATACTTTTCTGTATTTTTTCTTTCTTTACAAGTTCTTTCTTTTCTTCTTTCTATTTTCTTTCCTTCTCTGTCCCCATTGCTTGTCCGTTTCTTTTCGCTCTCCTCCTCTCAGTCACTCTCGCTGTCTGTCTGTCTGTTTATCTGTCTCTCTCTGTCTCTGTCTCTGTCCTCTCTCTGTCTCTCTCTCTATGTCTCTCTCTCTCTCTCTCTCTCTCTCTCTCTCTCTCTCTCTCTACTCTCGCTCTCTCTTCACTTTCCTCTTCAAAAGATTGTACTCTGTCGTACGTCTATCAGTATATACGTGTATGTGTGTGTGTGGTATCACTTCTCATTCCTGATCTGCTGCTTAAAAGAAAAAGCAGCGAATAAATGCTTTGTTTGCAATACTATGAGTGACACACACATACACACACACACGCACACGCACACACACACACACACAGATATTTACGGAATTTTCATTCAAGGGTTCTTTGTCAAATCCGTTGTGGTGAGCTGTGTGATAAAGTAGAATGTCTGTGGCTCTGTTGTTCCTGGTCCTGTCTCTCGATAGATTTATTTTTTGTGGTCTGCCTGTCTAAACTGTAGCTTTTTAACCGTCCGCCCTTCCCCCGCCCCTCACATCTCTCTCTCTCTCTCTATCTCTCTCTCTCTCTCTCTCCTCTCTCTCTCTCTCTCCCAATATTTATCAGATTCAGTGTCTATGTTTACATCTCTGCCTGTCTGTCCATCTGCATTCTTGTCTTGTCAGCCCACTCTCTCTCTCTCTCTCTCTCTCTCTTCTCTCTCTCTCTCTCTCTCCTGCAAAATGCTGTGTGTGGTCATGCCATGTCTTACTTATTACCTTTTTCCCCCTCCCCAATTTCCTCGCTCCTCCCTCAGGTCCCTCTCTCACTCTCTCTTTCATCAGCAGTTTGGATCTATGCTGGAGTCAGATTACCTTCTCTCTCCCTGTTTGTCCCCGCTTCATCATGTCTGTACCATCCACTCTTCTCCCGTCTCTCGCTTCCACGCCTCTTCTTTCCTCACCCCTCCTCCACATCCCCCACCACTTCTCTCTCCCCCCCTTTCCACCCCAAAAAAAAAAAAAAAAACAAAAAAATACCGGAACCGTCCCTTTTTGAAAAACCTTGATGTGACGTAGTGACTCTCTTTCTATAGCAATTACTTGATTTGAAATAGTTCAAGAACTAATAGGATCGGTACGAAAAACTTTGTCCCAAACAGACATCACTGTTGCGACGTCATGAAAGTGAGGCACAAGGGCGGAAATCTGGAATGTAATCTTACGGTGCAGCGCAGCTAGAGTTTTGTGCCACAGATTTCCCAGATAAACAGCAGGTAAATGGCCTGGATCTAAAAATTGAATCAAATGATGCTATTCACAGAGTTTACACGTATTTTCATTCATCAGTCTGCTATGACAGAAAAGGGCAACTGATGCAGGGTCAACAAGCTGTGTTTTGAAAAACAACGACAGGAATAATAGTACATTTGAATAAATGCTTCGCAATGTGTTGTGTTTTCACCTCAGTATGTGTACAGTTTATTCCCCAAAATAATGATTAGCCTAATTTGTCAATGCAGCAGTATAGATTTGAATAGAAAATCGAAACTGATAGTTGCAACCTTGACAGATACGCAACCTTGACAGATACTTATCACACATGTAGCTTATATTAACATTATTATGCTCTTATTTTATTCAACGAAAATGCACAAAAAACACTGCATGTTTCGTTTTGTTGGTTCTGACCTGGGGAAAAAAAAAAAAAAAAAACAAAAAAAAACAACAATAACGAAAGAAAACACACCAATTCAGTACACGTAGTCAAAGATAGTCCGGAACTGTCGGCTAAGGAGGCAGGGGCATGATTTGAGTGCAACACACTGGCATTTATTTTCATACGTGTCCGCTTGTTTGTCTGTCAGTTAGATTATGCACATATTGTCGAACAGATTTTAATCAAACTTGGTAACAAGATGAAATGTGGTTCGAGGATGTGCTCACTCAACGCTGGTTCGGATCTGAATCAAAGGGCGGATCCAGGATTTGATCTACGTTTGTAGAAGGCTACGGTCTCCCTTCTAGTTTCCAAGTTGTGAATATACAGATTTTTCAGTAAATTACATGTTTAGATAATACGTCAGACAACCGCTAAACAGACGAAAACGAATGCCTAAATCTGGGAATAAGCAAATGAACGAATGACTGAACGCAAGAACATGGGAGGAATGATGAAGGAAAGCAACGTTAAATTAATTTGATTCATGTGCGCGTTGCGTAACACCGCGAAGACATATTTAGCAAGAAATCGGGTTTGCTTGTAGCCAAAAAATGTCGATGTAGGAAAAGGGAGAGACCAGGTCAGCATGGGGGCAATGGAAGAGAAGTCCTACCAGTCTCTCCAGACATCGAGAAGATGAGTTGATAGCCGAGATGGGGCGAGTGAGTATAAGAAAATAAGAGAGTGATGCAGAAGATTTGCTTTGGGGAAAATCTCTCTCTCTCTCTCTCTCTCGCTCGCTCGAGAGAGAGAGAGAGAGAGAGAGAGAGAGAGACGGAGAGAGAGAGAGAGAGGGAGAGGGAGAATCCTTGGAGAGAGAGAGAGAGGGGGGAGAGGGAGAAAGATAATCCTAATACCGGTGTGCGTCAGAGAGAGAGAGAGAGAGAGAGAGAGGAGAGAGAGAGAGTTTTAATCATGTGTGCGTGAATGAGAGGCAGACAGGCAGAGAGAATCCTAATGCCCAGTGTGCGTCAGAAAAGGAGAGAGAGAGAGAGAGAGAGAGAGAGAGAGAGAGAGAGAGAGAGAGAGAGAGAGTAATTGAGAGACAGACAGACAGACATACAGAGACAGGGTCATTCACATTCACATTCATATCTTTATATTCTGTTAAGCCATAGTCCCCCATAAAGGGGGCGGCGGGAGTGGGTGGGTGGGCGGTACAGTGATAGAACAATATTCTGTAGACCAATGTAACCAAAACAAAGAAGAATACAAAAAAAAAAAAAAAAAAAAACAAATCCTAAGAAATTACATTGCTACGGTTTTGAGCCTTCAATGCATTAAATGACTTCACTGCATAAAATTTTACACATAGTTTGTTATTTGCAAGTACTACTAAACAAAAATAAAATGAATGAATACACTAATGGAAAATTAACATATGCTGCGACAAACTTTCGAATCTTAAATGCTTTGCTCAAATATATTGCTCAAATATAATGCAAACTGCTTGTCAAGTTTTTCATTCCTTCATGTCATTAGCATAATCAGCTTAAATAAGCATGGTTGTCTTTAGTATTTGTTTGGAATGAACTCTTGCCAAACATTTCTTAGTTGCTGGCAAGGGAAGATGAAAATGAACTTTATCATCAAGTGCCTCACGACATAATGGGCAAAGGAGATTATCATCACAGAGTTCTCTATAGCTGTTAACATGACTACTTATTTCAGTGATCCCAGATCTAAAATGTTTGTTGAGATTCATAGACAAATAAACTGCCATATTACGTACCACGTTTAACATGCGATAGACATAAATAAAATCTATCACTTTCCTGAACATGGGAATACCAGCTCTGTGTCATCTACAATCTATTAATCTCTGACAAAATTCATGAATGAAACTACTTATGTCCCCAGCATCCTGACTTTCCCATACTAAGCCGAATACATATTCGAACGATTCGGCCCAACACTTTTTATGGATGTGCAACCACGCTCAAACGTTTTGGAAAGAAGTTGAAAAGTTATTTAATGAAAAATGCCGAAACACAACTAACATCAAAATCACACGAGCTATCGTTATTTTTTGAATAGATCAACGTGTGAAAACAGAGACAGTTTTTGATTTCATTATTGTGCTAGCTGCTGAATTTATATATATATATATATATATATATATATATATATATATATATTATTATTAACACAAAGCTTGCTCTTATGTCTCAGATTATAGAAATAGGGGGGTGACAAGCCTTCATATCTGCAGTGGTAGGTGATTCTGCCTAACTGACAGTATGTGCTTGAGTGGGTGAATGGGAATAAATAAATGCTTCTCAAAATGAACCTTCAGCAAGCTTATAGTCTCCAAAGCGGGAGACCATCTCCAATATATATATATATATATATATATATATATATATATATATATATATATATATATAAGTGCAAAATCAAAACACGTAGACCAAATGCTTCAATTTCTCAGAGTCAATTGAGCAATAGATGAGACAGTGACAAAACGTCATGGTGGCATACCCTTGTGTGTTTGATTGGAGAAGCAAACTATCCAAAACATTTTTCCCCACTTTGTTTGGGTGTATTTTTGTTGCTTGTATCTTAAAGATATAACTAGCACAATATCAGGTAGATATACTGGATCGTGTCGATACAACTGATTTTTTTGAAAAAAAAAAAAAAAAAAGCCAAAATCGGCCATGCTGAAATGGGACATCGGCCGATATACCGCAAACATGTCCCTACAGCCCTTGCAGAATCGTAACGAAACTTGAACACATGAAATGATAACACTACATTTTCGTCAACGTTTTTGTCCTGAAACCACATTCACTTGCTCTTTAGTGAAGTCTGAGTCGAATCCAAAAGAATACTTGGTCGGATGTGGTTCGTCATGTCCCGGAGACATGCCCTTTTAACATCTCGCTACTGCTTTCTTTTTTTACCGGGTCCGATCCAAGTTTCGTATTTTTCAAACCGAGGTGTGTCATTGACACAGTAAATGCACTGATTTAGCGGTTTGGTCAGCATATTTTTCAAAAACAGAACAAATTTACCGTGCACTGGGCTCATGTCCGATCGACATCACCGACCTTTTGGGGATAAAAATATACCGCACTGCTTGTTTCAGCCATCTGCAATTTGTATCCGTTCGCCGGGTCACGTGTGTTCTTCAACGGACACAAAACCAGGAGCAGACGATGTCAGAAAGGCGAAGAATCAGTAAACGTTTTTTCATAGCCACCAATGTTTACCTCGACACAACTGACACTTAGAATCACACATGCGCAAAATATAATGAAAACCATTTTTCTGATTGGCCTCGTGGTGAACGCTAATTGCCTTTAAGATATGTGCGAAACACTGCTGAACACGAAAGTGCCAACCGTTACGTAGGCGGCTTCGTTTCCCCATCACTTCATTTGAATTTCCGTCAGTTCTGCTGTTACTACTGTCCCCACCGAGGAAATGCCAGAAATCACATCTGACACTTACGTTTTACGTGTAAGAAAGTAAAACCGATCACAAGCGATACAAATTAGGTTTGGTTATTCTTATGCTTTATGACGTTGCGGACCGTGATAGAGGGGGGCGTCTCAATGGTCAGTTACTTCAATATTGTAAACTCACGGTCGGTTGTGAATATTTTCCTAAAATTCTAGCATTGTGTTGTTCAAAATGTATCATTTCATGAAAGATGTTATATCATATAATGCATAAAGTTGAGTGAAAAGTAAGAGTTTGATATAAATTAACTGCTATTACTGCTAGAATGACTGATCAAGTCTAAAAATACAGTTTTAATTTGAAATCAGATTCAAGGCAGATTCTGTTCTGTGTTGTTATCATTATCATTATCTTTTTTAAATATCTCATTCAACTGAAACTCCTGGAGTAATATTTCAGTCCATCCATAAGCCACTCCCACCCCCACCACACAGAAACACACACACACACACACACACACACACACACACACACACACACACACACACACACACACATCATAATTTAATGTCCCGTCACACAAAATTGGTGATTGAAGACATTTTGAAATGACCTTTTTTTTTTTGAGATGTCATCATGAGAGAGAGAGAGAGAGAGAGAGAGAGAGAGAGAGAGAGAGAGAGATCACATAGTGTAATAAAAAAGAAATGGAGAGAATCCACAAAGGGGGATGGAAAGAGAATTAAATGTTTTATAAGAGAAAGCAGAAAAGAAACAAAAGTGTAATAAAAGAAATGGAAAGAATCCGCAAAGGGGGATGGGAAGAGAATTAAACGTTATAAGGAGAAAGCAGAAACGAAACAAAAAAATGGCCTAAATGGATGATTTGTAGCGCTTAAAGATAAAACAAAAAAATAATGATTTATTATGCTGAATGATATATTTGACTACATATATGTACATTACACGATACAGTTCCCGTGAGGCTGTCTTTTCCAATTTGCTTTGTAAACCTTGTAAACTTTTGTGTCGGTGCCAGTCAGACTGTAGCATTGTGCAAAGCTTTCTTGATTGTTTATGAACTGATCTGTTTCAAATTCAGTAACAAGTTGTTCCAATGAGCACTTATGGTTTTCCGCGCAAACATGTGGACTGCAGTGGCTCATATCACCAAAGCACCTGTATAGGGATTCTCCCTTCTATTTTTTATATTTGATCGACTTAAAAATGAATAACTAAGTATGGTTTGACCATCCTGTTTGCTTTTGAAACTGATCTTATTCATGTTTTTATTGCATTTATACTTACTGTTGTAAAAAAAAAAAATAAGATCCACTATTCTTTTTATGTCCATACAGGAAAGTGTTACAACTGGCCCTTGTCCATTGTTTCAAGAATTAAATGAACAAAAGATACACTGACTGCTTGTGCATGCTTACTTTTCTTTGAAATGAGCAGGCTGACTTGTTTTATGTTCCTTAGCAGCTGTAGTGGATGTTTACATAATACACCATAATGTACAAACAGGAGCTGGTGTCAGACGTAATGATGGACATGAAAACTCTACCTCATTCTTCACTTACAAACTGACAGAACTGCTGTAGAAAGAAACTCGTGGAGAGCGTGGCAGCACAGAGACCTCAGAAGAGAAGCCCCCTTCAAGCAAGTGTTTCGGCCCTTATCTCCTGACACTCTAGGGGGGGTTGGGCCACACCCGGTTCATGACTCTGGATGTCCCTCTGCTGCCCCCTTTTTTTCCCCATCTTGGGATGAGCCATGGCTGGGATTCGAACCCATGCCCTTCTGGACATGCCCATTTCCACTTAATGACTCGCGCACTAACCACTGAGCCACAGGGACACCTGATATTTTTTGTAGGAAAGTTAAGCCTTATGAAGTTCACTTTTGCTCCTCCTTGACCAGATCCAAACTTGAACACCTCTCTGCTGCTTCTGCCATTGCTTTCAGGGCTCTGTTTTTTTTCCCTCCCTGCAACTGAGAGCTGTTTCATGAGGCTGTATGCAGACGTTCCCACAAACCCCCTAGCTCCAATTTCTGCAGTGAGGATTTTGACCTGATAGCCTTCTCTCCTCAGGCTGTTTGCCAGGTCAGCATACTTTTCAGTCTTGTAGATTTGAGCTGCCTCCATTCTGTTCTCACATGGGCACCGTGAGCTCGATCATGATCAGCTGCTTGGTTGACTGAGAGTGTACTACTATGTCTGGTCTCATGCCACTCTTGCTGATAATCTCTGGGTGACTATTCCATTCTGGGAGGTCTGCTGTGCACTCCCAGTCATCTGCCCCATCCAGCAGACTCTGTCTGCATGTTCCGAGTGGCACTGTTGTTCTTGGCCATGATTCGCTGCCTCCTGCCGTGAAGAATGTTGCGGGTGCTTTTGGAGTCCTGGAGTGGTGTTGGTACTAGCCCAGACTACTTGTACAATCTCTTTGAGCACTTGGTTGTGCCTCCATGTGTACCTTCCTTGAGCCAGGGCTACTTTACATGAGCTTAGGACATGCTCCACTGTTTTGTTTTCATGGCAAAGGGGGCATGAAGGATCGTCTGTTTTTCCCCACTTCACCAGGTTTGCATTTGAGGGCAGAAGGTCATATGCAGATCTGAGAATGAAGCTGATCCTGAGAGGGGCCATGTGCCAAATGTCATTCCAAGTGAGACTTCTTTGGAGTGCATTCTCCCACGTTGTCCATTGCCCTTGCTGGCTCTGCTGGACTGCTTTTTGGAGTCTTTTTTGGTCTTCTTCTTTTCTCATCTCCTGAATCATCATGTCTCTTTTGGCTTTTTCCTTTGGCCTTTGACCACCATTCAATTTTGGTCACCCCAGTCCTTGTCTGTTGGTCTGTGTGTCCTGTTATTTCTCTGATCTTGAGACTTTCTTTTGCAGAATCCATCGCCTCTTGAACTTCCATTTTCTGCCTGTCTTCAGCTGGGGCTTGATTGCTTCAACCACCTTGTCTCCTGAGTCCTCCAGCATGCTTTGAAGTCTGATCTTCCCTGCTTTATATTCCTCCAGGATGGATTTCAGTGGTAGTTTCAGCTTTGCTTGGCGACAGTATAGCGCTATGTCAGTCAGACAGGGTGGGACACCAAGCCATTTCCTTGTGAACTTGTTGATTTTGGATTCCATTGCCTCCACTATGCTGGTGCAGATGTCGTATATCATCAGAGGCCATAGGAGCTTTGGTATCAGCATGAACTGCAGACACCAGACCTTGTATTTTGCCAGGGAGCCCACACTGGTCAGTGGTCTCCAAGCCTTCTTCCGACATCTGTTTGGTTTCTTTTGCTCTTCGTGTGTCTTTCAGCGTATCATCATACCATCTTCCAAGGCTCTTGACTGGCTCTTCTGTTACTGTTGGAATGGTCTGGTTGGCAACACTGAAGACCACAGATTTGGGCCACTTTTCCTTTCCTTAGTGAGAGACTCCGTGATTTCTTTGGCTTGAACTTCATTCTGGATGAGGCAACTATGTCGTCCAGCCTCTCCAGCACGTGACGTGTCTCGTCTTCTCTGGATGAAATCACTGTAGTGTCATCCATGAAGGCCTTGAGAGGGGGCGTCTTGTATCCATCGCCAAGGTCTGTTTGTCTTGCGTTGCTTGTTGCTGCTGCTTTCAAGATGACTTCCATTGCCAACACGAACAGTATTGGGGAAATGGCACAGCCCATTGCAATGCCCACTTCCAAGTTGATCCAATCTGTTGTGTACTCCTTGGTAGAGAACCGCATTGAGAAGCCATTGAAGTACTTCTTGAGCATGTCGCGGATGGTCTTGGCATATGGTACATCTCAAGAGCCAACTGTATCATCTCATGGGGTACAGATCCATATGCGTTTTTTCAGATCAAGCCACACTACGTCCAGGTCTCTCTTTTCTGTTTTTTTGCTCTTTGATTGCGTCCCAGATCATTGTGGCGTGTTCTACACAGCCAGCCACGCCTGGAATGCCACCTTTCTGGACTGACACATCCAAGTACTTGTTTTTCCATGAGGTACTTGGTCAGCCTTCTGCCATGACAGAGAAGAAGATTTTCCCTTCGACGTTCAGTAGTGATATTGGCCTGAACTGGCTGATGTCACTTGAGTTTTGCTCTTTGGGGATGTACACACCATCTGCCGTCATCCACTGGCCGCTGATCTTCTGATTTCTCCAAGCTGATCGCAGCAGCCTGTGGAGCCACTCCAGCACCTTGGGACATTTCTTGTACAGCTGGTAAGGTATTCGTTTGGCCCTGGTGATGATTTGGCTCTGGCTTTGTCGACCACCTTCTTGATTTCCGCCAACGTTGGAGGCTTGTCATTGAACTGTTCCTCAGGGTTGGTTGGCCACACCAGACCTTGAATGTCGAGTGGTGCTTTGCTCTGTGAGTCAGAGTATGTTTTTCCTCAGATGCTGCTCAAGAACTCCTTTGTCCACACTTAGGGTCCCAGATTTTGGCTGCTCGAACAGAGTTCTGGCAAACTGGAAGGGGTCTCTGAAGAAACGCTCTTGTGTCTTCTTCTTTTTGCTTTTCCTCTTCCTCGCAGATTCCGCTTTGCTGAGGGCGCTGTGTTTTGCTTTCAGGTCTTCCCAGAGTTTTTCCAAGCCTTGTTTTTCAGCTGGCAGTGCAGTCTTCATTTGCTTCTTGAGGTTTTTCTTTTGGGCCCTGATCTTGTCCATCTCTTCTTGGCGTCTGGATTTCTTTGGAGGTGTTTTTCTCTTTGGGTAGTTTTGCTCCATAGGCGTCTCTACATGTGGCATACACAATGTCCCCATATGTGGCTAGTTTGTGTTCCAGGGTGCTTTTCCCTATCAGTGCATCGAGTCTTTGGACGATTTTTGCATCCAGTTTCTCCCAATCTTCAGTCTCGTTTGCTCGTGGCAGGCTGAGTTTGAGTTTCAGGCGTCTGGCATCGAGGGCCTGTGCAAATTCCTCATCCGAACCAACAGCGTGGATGTCCTTGGCACTGTGGTTTAAATCCTGGCCTTGGTCTTCCGACGTCTTAACTGCTGATGCAGTGCGCTGCTGCTCATTCAGATGAGTCTTCACACATCCCATCTTTGTTCTGTGGATCTTCATGCCACGGGTGGTAGCGAAACGCTTTCCACAGACACATGGATATTCCATTTGGTCCATGTTCATAGTCCGTTTTGGGATTTCCAGTCGTGATTGGTTGAGCACCGATGGATTCATCATTCTCTCCTGTCTTTTGACATCATCTTAGTAATATCATCCAGTGTTCCAGAAAGCCACAGTTTCACAACCCTTGGTCTGGCATTGCTGCACCGTTACAGACATTTTTCATGTCCAGCAACACAACTGATTTATCACTGGGTGATCTGATATTTTTCATGTCTTCAGAAAAAGAATAATACAAGTTATCTTTTTCATTCTATTTTCATGCATGTGAAAGATGTAACTTTCAAGAATTACAGAATTTTTACCCGTTTAAAGTTTTGAAATTCTGTTACCCAAGTCCCATTTTCTTGCATGACCTTTTGTCACTGGCTCAGATATTAAATCGAATTGTTTAATGCTAAAGTCAACACAATCTAAACCATTTTCGTTCCGCATGGAACAACTATAGGCCAGTGATTCTTTAAGAAAACACTTGTTTAAGATCTTGATCTAATACACACTTCCATATGCCCAGTCTTCTTTCTTTCACAACCTCCCTCTGAAATGGAGAGAGTGAGGAAGGAGAGGAGAAGCAATAAGTTGTTAAATCTCGCAAAGATGATGTCACTCTTTTTTTTCCCCACTTTTTTTTTCCTTTTGTCTAAACTTATGTACGTGTCTATGTGTATCTTGTTTGTTTGTTTGTTTTTCTTCTTTCTTTAAAAAGAAACTATTTTGGACATATGCCATTAACTGTTTATAGAACTTACAGAAAGATGCTAATGTACATATGACTTGGCGCCCTGTCCTCTTTAAGCGCATTTGTAATCTCTATATTGTTTGATTAAAAATGTGAAAACCGTATATATATATATATATATATATATATATATATATATATATATATATATATATATTCATACAGCTTTAATCTTACTCGCGAGGCCTAATTCATCTTGCTTCCGGTATCCATCCCAACAAATATGTTGTAAGCTTTATAGGGTAACCTATTGTGTCCGCATTCCACTTAACTGTTATCAGTAACGAATTGAAGTGTTAACAGATGCTGAATACCTTTTTGTCTCCCAATATACCAAATCATTAGGCGTATGCATAGATACTCCCCAAAAACTTCTCCACTGCATATAAACGCCTATCCTCCATTTCAAAAGTAGTACTGGTAAAACTGACAGCTCAACATCACATTGTACAATATGCTGAATTTAAGAATCAAACAATTCTAACAATAGTGTTAAAGAATTGATATTCAATATTGTCAAATTTATCATAATATACATTAGGGCGTATTTACCTGAGCTCACAAGATCTTTGCAGGCAAATGTAAAGCTCAAGCCGGTTGAAAAGAATATACCCAAATATTTGTAACTATAACTACAGGCATTGTATATTCATTAAATGTTTATATTTCCCAGGCAGCGAGTTAATCTCCCTTTTAAAGACTATCATGTCACTGTAGTCATGTTTACCTTTAACGGAATGATGCAGAAGCCCTTGCTAAACTGTTCAACTGTTTGCAGACCAAAATAGTTTTGGATAAAAATACCACATGAATATCTCTAAAAAACATTTACAAACCGTACGCCATGTCCTCCAGAATTAATAACTTCTAATGTTAATTCATTTATAAATAAGGAGAACAGAACAGGGCTACAAACATTTCCTTGTTTT
The DNA here is from genome assembly GCA_016801955.1 of Conus betulinus. Lineage (NCBI taxonomy): Eukaryota > Metazoa > Mollusca > Gastropoda > Neogastropoda > Conidae > Conus > Conus betulinus. The sequence goes on from JADBJO010002268.1 coordinate 210,326, forward strand.
AATCCGGATATACAGTAATACAATCTGTAGGGGAGCCTCCAACTCGCACTCTTGTCTTTACATAGTCATGCATGCTAATAATAATAATACACTAGCACCATCATCAAGCAAAATAGGCCAAAGGATACTTGGATACTTCTATGAACAGAATCAAAAGCTTTCTCAGCAGCTATAAAGAGTACACGTAATTCAAGATTCAACAAATTGCATTTCAACAAACGACATGAAAGTGAACGTATGATCAATGTTTAAGTAACTTTTTTAGATCCTGCTTGAAATTCATCAGCTATTTTATTTTCTTCTGCCCACTCCTGAAGTTCTCTATTAATGACAGTGCTATATAATTTACTACATACGTTGTTCAAACATATTCCTCGATACCTGTTTGGGTTATTGGCATCATCCTTTCTGTATGTAGGAAGCACGATTGACTCTCACCAAATTTTCTGGGAAAAGACCCCTGTTAAACAAAGCACTAAAAAGTCTCTTTAGAAAACCAGTGACCAATTCTGAAAGGCAAGCACTTTAACTGCTTCCCCAGTTATTCTATCAGATGCAGGAGCTTTGCCATTTTCTTTTTTTTTTAATGATGGTAGAATTCTTCTTCGGTTGTGATAGGCGATTGAAGGGACAGGGATCACTATCGTTGCCAGTTCTTCGTCATCTTTACGTTGCTGTTTGAGAAGATTACCAGCATCGTTTTTTTTCAAGCAGCCAAGTAAAATGTTCAGACCAGTTCTCCAAAGTAATTGTTTTAAACCATCTTTAATCTTCCATGCTGTGTCCCAGAAATCTCTCTGAGAATGTATAGATGTCACCAATTTGTCTAACGCGTCCTGTTTAAAAACTCCTTCTTTCGTTTTCAAAAGATGCTCGTATTCACGTCTGGCGTTTCAGTACAAAACCCGATCACTTGAAAGTAAAGTACGATTTGACTGACTTAGTAGTCCTCTAGCCTTTCTTTTACTTTGATGGCACTGAGTCATACCAAACATCATATCCCCTAAGCCCATCTACATTTATCCGCCTAATCATCCATTTCGCAGCATCTTTTAAACAAGAATTAAAAGTACTAAGCGCTTCATTTGCATTCACATCAATTAGTTTAATAGCCATGGCGACTCTCTGTTGGATCTCAGATGAGCGCACCAGGTCGATAACTTGGCTTTATAGGTTTCCATAAAATTCTTTACATCTTTAAATTCTTTACATCCTTTTCTTTAGAATGATTTAATCTGTATTTGTTAACATTAACAGTCAGAACAATGGGCATGTGGTCAGACTCAATGCGTTCATATACATGAAGTACACAGACGTCAGCAACACAAGCAAACATATCCCTTGACATTAAAAGATAATCATCAACACTATTTCCACTTTTAGAGTGTACGTGCAGCGACCGTCCTTGCATATACCGTTCAATACACACAACTATAGACTTGTACACATATTAACCGAATAGTTTTTTTTTTTAATCTTCAGAATCCCTGTCAGTGCATAATGAACCGCTAGAATGCTGATAGTAAAAATCTAGGTGGTTTTTTTTTTTTTCCTAAATCCTTTGAAAATTTGCAATTCTTCCTTTGAGCTCAACCCTAATTCATACAAGCACATCATCACGAGAGAGCAGACAATCATGTATGCATTCGAATAAGAAACGTATTCCATTTTCGAGATTGAAATGCAATAGCATAGTGAATCCACATGAGATATGCAGGCACACACAAACACAGATTTGTAGATGATAAAGGCAAAGAAATATCCCATTGGATGTTCAAGACTTTTGCAAACGTGCAAAGCTCCTTTTTCACCAGAGACAACAAACCACTTGAATTTCTACCACAAACTGTGAGTTTCATAGCTGGTTTACGATTACTTTCATATCCACAGAATACACAAGAGTTAAAATTGTCCCCAAAAGATTTAACCGAAGAAATGAAATGAAAACAGCGAACAAACAATACAAATCATCATCGCGTAACTAGTTTTGAAAGTAAACCAAGAAACATTCAGGTGTAAAACTGTGAAAGGTTTGGAACTGATACATAAAAATTCATTTTCAATCGTATTATGTACAAAGGTCGAAGGTAGGCGAGAATATGTATCATCAGAAACAATCCCTTCTCATATTGTAACACACTCAGAACGTTTGTTTTGAATTGAGAGAGAGATGCAGATGCAGATGCAGATGTTTATTCGTAAAGGCCATAGCCCCTTAGAAGGGGGATACATATAAAAGAACTTTGCATAATCCATTTCTAATCAGGGGTACAAACAAACTAAGGTATTACAGAATTTCTTCGTTTAAACCCTCTGTAAAATACACAGCAAGCTGCTTCACTATTTTATCATTTGTCGATGACATTAACAAAATTAATCTGAATAGTGAAGGATGCATATAGTATTTTAGATGGAATACACTGTTGTCTAAGATCGCTTAGTTCTGGGCATGAAAGAACAAAATGAACTTCATTTTCTTGAGACTCCTGACATAATGGACAAACAGACACACGATCGTTTAAATGTCTGTAACGCTGTGAATGTGCATAGATATCTGATATACCAAATCTGAACTGGTTATCAAATATTTTAAATGTCTGTCAATAACCATTGACAAATACCTCGGAATACAATGCATAGGATTTAGCATTCTATAAATATCAAATCTATTACTGTCTTCAACATGAGAGTGCCACCTCTGCCACCTACAATTAATCAATGTTTGCCGAAAAACACAGACAAAAGCATTTATATCGCCAACACCCTGATTTTCCCATACAAAACCAAATCCATATTCATACAACTTTAGCCTTACATTCGAGACCCAATTTTTCTTACCCCTTGCATCTAACTCCAAGAGCATCGTATAGGCTTTATAAGGTAATCTGTGTGGTTCCATTTTGTATACCCTTAACCAGTAACGAATACATTTAATCACAGATATTAAATAGATAGGATATCGGTTAGTCTCACCATATACCAAATCATTTGGTGTTCTCATTGAAACACCAAGAAATTCTTCAGAGCGTACACATGAATTTTCTCAATATGCATAGCAGCAGAATCAAAGCCCCATAGCTCAGCACCATATTGTAACATTGGTTGAATTTGAATATCAAATAATTTCAACAACAAAGATAGAGATTCATTATCTAACTGTGCCAATTTCCTCAAAATACACAATAAAGCATATTTAGCTCTACTTGCAAGATCTTTACAAGCAAAGGTAAAGCTTAAGCGTGTAGAAAAATAAATACCAAGATATTTATAAGCATTCACTACGGGCATTTCGACTCCATTATATGTCCACCTTTCTCTGGGCAAGATAACCGCCCTTTCTAAACACAATTATATTACTTTTCATCATGTTTATTTTTAGCTGCAATGCAAAAGAAGCTCTTTCTAAACTATTCAGCTGGGTTTGTAAACCAATTATCGTTTCAGACATTAATACAACATCGTCTGCTAACAGAAGAATGAAAATTTCCAAAATATCATTGATAAACTTTGCTCCATGTCGTCCAGAATTGGTAACTTCTAATGTCAGTTCATTAATAAATAAGGAAAACAATATAGGACTGCACACATCACCTTGCTTAACACCACCAGTCGTGCAGTTTATGTAATCAGTCAAAGACCCACCGCTTCTACTCTAGCTTTGACAGAGTCATACATGCTCATGACACTTCGATATAATTTCCCTCTGATTCCATTTTTAAACAAAATACGCCACAAAATACTTCTATTAACAGAATCAAAGGCTTTTTCGAAATCAATAAAAGCACATATAATTTGCGATTCAAAGAAAATTGTTTTTGCACAATGCCATTAAAGTAAACATATGATCTATTGTAGAATAGTTTCGCTTAAATCCAGCTTGAAATTCACCAGTGAGGTTCTTTTCTTCTACCCAGTCCTGCAATCTTCTGTTGATAACAGCGCTGTATAGTTTACTACAAATGTTACACAAAGAAATGCCTCTGTAATTGCTTGGGTTATCAACATCACCTTTCTTATATAAAGGGAGAACAATAGATTCAGTCCACAGTTCAGGAAACACACCTCTGTCAAACAGAGCATTGAAAAATTTTGTGATAAAATCTAACAACAAATCAGATTTACATGCATTTTTCAACATCTCACCAATGATTCCATCAGGGCCGCTAGCTTTACGGTTCTTTAATTTCTTTAAAGCCAGCAGAATCTCATCTCTTGAAATTGGACGATTTAATGTATCATCGCTGGTATTATTGTTATCATTGTCATTGTCACTACCACCTTCATCGTCCATAATATTACAGATATCTACTTCTTTTTCAAGCAATTTCTGAAAGTGCTGAAACCAGTTTTCTAAACTAATATTGTTAGATGGCTGTTTACTTTTATTGTGGATTCTCCGCATTGAATTCCAGAATTCCTTCTGGTTATTTACAGAAGATACCAGTTTTTCTAACATAGCTCGATTAAACTGTTTACGTTTGGTTTTCAGAAGTTCTTTATAGGCACGTCTGGCATTACTATAGAAACATGATCTGGTGGCAATAAAGTGCGACGATATCTATTTAACAAATTACGGGCCTTTCTCTTACCAGACTTACACTCCACATCATACCAATCATCATCATAACTATGTTTTACATTTACATTGCACTGTTTTTTTTTTTTCATGCTCTCA
>JADBJO010002268.1:222500-240000 GCA_016801955.1 Conus betulinus
CAAGACATACCGAATGAACGTGACAAATTTGCATTATGTGCACGTGCTTGTTCACGCTTTAGCATTTCCTCTGGGTCATCTAGAATGCAAGACATCACACGGCGATGTTTCTGTTTATGACACGGGTGGCTCGGGAAACTGCGCTGTCCGATTTATCGTGTTCTCTGCCCTCCATGCCCTCCCCCTCCGTCTTCCTTCCTTCATTTATTCACACCCAACTTGTCTAATGATAAGGTCAGAGAAATATCATTTTTGCCCCGTTAATTACTGTTGCACATGTTTAGAAAATATAAAAAAGTTAATTCTTTTGATTTGCCTCATCTATTCAGCACAAAGGTTTTCGAATGAATTTATGATACCTAGTATACAGTAGTATTCTGATTTCTGAGACTCTCAGAAATATAAATTCTGGAGATAAGGTGCTGACTTTCAAGTTTATCATTTACTGGAGCATTCGTGCATGTTTCACGCAGAAGAAAGAAAACGAATTTACTGTGGTGGCCGCAAAAAGAAAGACAGAAAAACCAGAGACAACTTGTACAGTCGGGCAACCCACAACCTACTACTCCTTGTGGACTGCTTATACTGAGGCTGTGGCAGCACGACCCTGATTGTGACTTTGTATGGAGGGGTCAGAATGAGGGGAATGGGAGTAACGACTGTGAAGGAGTGCGGCAGATGACGGATGGACAGATTAGGCCCTGGGCAACCTCTATATGTGAAAACTCTGATCTCTATTTCATTAAAACCTTATACGATCAAAACCTGAAACATTAGCATCAACGAGATGGGCGCGTGCATGTCTGCTATGTGCGTTCTCTCTCATTCTGCTGACAAGACTGGGAACGAAGCAGTACTCTGCTCAGCAAGATCGTGCATGTGCATTTTTTTTTTTTTTTTTTTTTTTTTTAGGGCTGCATCTTCCTTGTGCTCCTTCTGCATGGCAAAAAAAAAAAGACTATGCTTGATATGTGGTGTCTTGTGGAGATGTGGTCCCAGTGCAGTTGGGGTCGAAGGAGTTATCTTTCGCTTTTGCCACAGTTTGCGTGACTCCTCTCACACATAATACATTCTATTTGAGCTGGAACGTACTTAATCACGTTCAGTTTTCAGCAGTGATGGTCATTTCACATGGTCATTGTAGAAGAAGGTTATTCGCTTGTTTGTAGTTGTCCAGTTGACTGCCTTGCCAAAGGCACTTGATGCGAGTGAAAATTCCTAGCTACATTGTGAAGGGCTCATACGTTTAATTTGAAATGAAATGATCTATAAAAGGTCTACTCCTTGAAGCTGGCCATGTTATTATTCTGTCGCCAGTCACGCGCAATACAGTGGAAGTGTTTTAAGCAGCCAAAGTCAAGATCTGTCTGCCTCTTGAAAGTCTGCACTCTACTGCGCCCTGCAGGGCAGCATTGGATATAGATACGGCAGTGTACATGGATATAGCAGGCATGCACACAGTAATTGAAAACTGTACCAAGAGGTAAATGTCTACTTCTCCTTCTTATCGTTATTATTATTATTGTTGTTTGTTATCATTGCTGTTGTTGTTATTATTAATACTATCATTATTATTATTACCATTATTATCGTCATCATTATTATAAATATTTAAAGTACTTGAAAAGTGCCTGACCACAGTTGAGACTAGGTCCACAAAAACACGCTGTCGTTTACATGGGTATTGACCCACCACTCTCGAATCACCAGGATCACAAGTCAGTCTGAATCATTCCAGTGTCTCAGTACTTACACAGAGTCCACGGAGTCGGCTGTCTTAGATTCCCTGCATGAGATCTGGAGAAGTCATCCGAAACATTGACTCTCCACAGTCACAACCTTCACTCAAGATCTCTGGTCAATGTCCGCTCTCACGCCCACACCGCAGGACAATTACTGCCCAGTTCTGGGACAGATCCAATTTCCTTACCACCATTCACACGTCATTGTTTCTGTTGCAATAAAGCAGCCAAACACCAAGAATGTGCTGATGAACGTGACACATTTGCATAATGGGCACGTGCTTGTTCATGTTTTAACATTTGCTCTGGCTCATCTGGAATTCAGGACGTAGTTCTACAATGAGTCTCGTTTTTATGTGGTGCGTTCTGTTCGGGAAATTGCCTCTTCCCATTTCTTGTGTTCCCTGCCCTTTATGCCCTCTTTTCTGCCTTCTTTCCTTCCTCCCTTTCTCCACTTCCATGGTGTCCTGATGATTAGGTAAGAAGGAGTTTAGTTATCCTTAGATCATTGCTGCAAGTGCATGCAAGAAAAAAATAGTTCTAGAATGTAGCCCTTTTCGTTTATGAAAAGGTTTTCCAGCGAATTATCTGCAGCCGGTACAGAGGGGTGTTTTATTTTCTGTAGACTGTCAGAAGTAGAATACTGGAGGTTTACCATCTTTCAAGTTTGATATCTATTTTTATTGTAGCAAAAAAGATGTTGTTGTTCCACAAAGAAGGAAGTAAAAAGTCAGTATATCTGACGATTTCAGTGGAATTCATGAAGGTTGAATCTCTCTCTCTCTCTCTCTCTCTCTCTCTCTCTCCTCTCTCTCTCTCTCTCTCTCTCTCTCTCTCTCTCTCTCTCTCTCTCTCTCTCTCCGTGACACACAAGCACACACACACACACACGCACAGAAGCGCAGACAGAGAGAGAGACGGTGTGTGTGTGTGGGGGGGGGGGGGGGGGGGGGGGGGGGGATGAGACATGAGTATGTTTTTTCTTACAAACACTATTGTAGACACAAAGCTACACCAATAGCACACATTTTACAGCAGCAGAAGGGGCATAAATAAGATATAGTTGTTCGGTGATTCTCAAAATGCGAATATACTGTGTCCTTGTTGAAGAATTAAATGATGCATTTCTCATCTTCTTAAATACCTTGTTTATTTTCCACATGAACAGAGAGTACTTGATGAATTTGAAACCAGAAGGATCCTTTTGTGAGTGCAGGCCTTTGTTAAGGCCCAGCGGCTCCTGGGCTCGTGTTTTGACCCGATTCCGGATTGCCACCACAGACCCACACCATCATTTACCAGCCTTCTCCTTGGGCCATATTTGAATTGATCATCGAGTGTTCTATACATCAGTTCTGTAGTTTTCGCGAAATCTTCTAGAACGATTCTAATCTGCTCTTTGTTTAGAGTCCCTAGAGTGGATCTGTGTCAGAATCACATCGGATGTCTTATATTTTCGCCGCGTTTCGTTACCATTGGTTTGAAAGGGTTTTGCGAAATCTTGCTGTCAAGCAAACAAACCAGCAAACTCAGAGAAAAGCGTAACTGTCTTTTGCGGAAATAATGCATTAGTGATTGAATATGTGGATAGATGAATGAATGGAGGAATGAATGAAAATGAAGGGCACGAGGTTAAAAAGCAAATGCAGCCGCATTATTTTGTGACTCTGCTTTCTGGAAAGTAAGCATGTTATAGTGCTATGAGAATTGATGAAGATTAATGAGGTTTGGTTCAGTTAAGGTTTGATTATCAAGAGAGAGAGAGAGAGAGAGAGTTCTGTTCTGATCCCCTCTCTCTCTCTCTCTCTTCTCTCTCTCTCTCTCTCTCTCTCTCTCTCTCTCTCTCTCGCTGCTGGGGGAGGCAGGGGGCGTAGAGAGAGAGGTGGCGGCCGTATAAAAGAGAGGAAAACCAGTGAATTGTTACCGCCATTTGGTCTAGCTGACAACCTGTTGCTCCCTGTGAACTGTCTGCAATGAGGCTGTGGCACCACGAACCTGGATGTGGCGGCAATGTGAGGGGTCGACATGGGCTGTGTGGGAACAGCTCCACTGAGAATACACAGCAGATCATGCGTGGACAATAAGAACAGTCCCCCAAATCCTCACTTGTTCAAACTGTTTTTTCTCTATTTCATTATGTAACATGCTATCAAAACATGAAATAGTTGGACAAAAGACGTGGGCCCATGCATGTTTACTGTGTGTGTTTCTCCTATATGGCATTTAAGGCTGGGAACAGAGCAGTATTTCCGCTTTGCAAGATCGTGCATGCGCATGCTTAGCGTAGGCCGCGTCTTCCTTGTGCTCCCTTTGCATGACAAAACCACACTATTTACCACACAGATTGGGTGTCTTGGGAACGCGTGGTTCCAGTGCAGCCGGGATCGAAAGAAGTTATCTTTTGCTTTTACCACGGTTTCTGTGTGCCCTCTCATACATGCTGAATTCTGTATGGCTGGAACTTACATAACTTTGTCCAAAATTTTGTAGCAGTGATGGTCATTTCACCTATTGCTTGAAGAAAACAAGTTACACATATAATATTTGTGTTTTACTTGCTGATAGATTCGCCAAAGGGGGGTAACTCGAGTGCAAATTGTAACTCCCTGGAGTTGATCAGGTACGTCTACTTTGGACTAAAATGAGCTTTACTGGGTATATTTTCTTGAAGTTGGGTATATTGTCACCCTGTCGCCAATCACATGCAAGAGAAAGAGAGGTGTTTTAAGCAGCCTAAGACTTCATCTGTCAAACTCTAGAAGTCTGTTCTCTCTACTTTTCCCAGCAGAGCAGCACTGGACAAGGAAATACGACAGTACGCACGAACATAGCAGGCATGCACAGTGTTTGAAAACTGTACAGAGAGGTTCATATGTTTTCTTTCTTCTTCTTCTTCTTCTTCTTCTGCTTCCCCCCCCCCCCCCCCTTCTTCTTCTTCTTCCGATGGTGATGATGATGATAATGATGATGATGATGTCTATTTTTAGGAGTACTTTCATAGCGTCTATCCTCGGTTACAGACCAACTCTGAGCGCTTTACGATACACCAAATCGTTCAGCTGTGTGGAGATGACTGAATGAACTGCCTGCTGGCACTAATCATTTGTTTCCTGTGTCATTCAGTCGGATATCAGTCACTCAGTTTTCATTCATCCCTTCGACTTTTCATCAAGGACTCGTGCTATATGTATGCATGTCATCCAAGTCAGTGACATACTGACTGTCTCTTTTGAAAGTTTGTGTTAAGATTTTTATTTGTGCGAAAAATGGTATGTATATGCGTGCTTGCACACATAGAACCGTGGCTTATAGTCTCATTCAAGAGAATTTCCGGGAAATGGAGTCAGAGCCAATGTTAACTATGTAGGAAAAATAAACCTGTTCCAAAATTATTCACTGGAGATTCAAACCAACAACTTCAGAATCAACAGGATCACGAGTCTGGTTTTCTATCAACTGAGCCATTCTGATATCGTGGCATATACGCAGAGTTCAAGAGGTCAGCTGTCTTCGGTTAAATGTATGGGATTTGGAGAAGTCATCTGAAGCATTGATTCTCTACAGAGACAATCTTCACTCTACATTTCCAGTCAGTGTCCGGCTCTCATGAAGATAAAACAGGACTAGGACTGCATGCCAGTTCATGTGGTGGGTTTAGTTTGTGACCCCCATTCACACATCATGGTTGCAATAAAGCAGCCGAACACCAAAGATGCACTGAGTGAACGTGGCACATTTGCATAATGTGCACGCGCTTGTTCATGCTTTTGCATTTGCTTTGGCTCATCTGGAATGCAGGGCATAGCTCTACAATGAGTATCGTTTTTCGTTTTTTTATGATGCGTTTTGTTCGAGAAATTGCGCCTCCCATTTCTTGTATTCACTGCCCTCTGTAACTTCTCCTCCACTTTCCTTCCTTCCTTCCTTTGTCCACTGCCATGTTGTCCTGATGATTAGGTCAGACGAAGTTCAGTTGTCCTTGGATCACTGGGATACATTCTCGCAAGATAAAAAAAATGTCACTAGAGAATTGTCTTTTTTTGCTCAAAAATAAGATTTCCCAATGATTCAATTTGTGTACATTCTCTTGCAAAAAAAAATTGCACTAGAAAATAGTCTTATCTTGTTAAAAACAAGAATTTCCAAAAGAAACATACGTATTTAATTTATGTAGACCGTAAGAAGTTAGGATAATGAAGGTTATCTAGTTTCTTCAAGTTTGATATTTACTGATGCATAACGTATGTGTTTCACAAGGAATTAAATTCAGTATACCTGACGAATTCAGTGGACCGACACATGAAGATTTAACTAACTCTCTCTCTCTCTCTCTCTCTCTCTCTCCTCTCTCTCTCTCTCTCTCTCTCTCTCTCTCTCTCTCTCTCTCTCTCTCTCTCTGAATTAAACAATTCATTTTCTCATCGTCTAAAATACGTGGTTTACCTTCAACAAAAGAGAAAGTAACTGATAAAGAAGAAACCAGAAGGATCCTGTAGTGAGTGCAGGCCTCCGCTAAGGTCCAGCGGCTCCAGCAGGGCTTGTGCTCTGACCCGATTCCGGACTGCCAGCACAGACCCGCCCCAACGGTTACTGGCTTTGTCCTGGGCCACATCTCAGTTGCCCATCAAGTGTTCTTTAAAATCGATTCTGTAGGTTTTTTTTTTTTTTTTTTGTGCGTAATTTCACTAGCCAGCTCTTTCTTTAGAATCCATAGTGCGGACGTGCGTTTCAGTTAAAGGGGTTCGTCGCTAGGCGATGTCCCACATTTCCAGCGAGTTTTCATAACATCGGTTTTGTAGGGCCAAATCTTACTGCCGAATAAAGCACAGACGCATTAGAAACTGTAACTTTCTTTGTGGAGGTCATGAATGATTGATTGAATGAGCGAGTGTGTGGACAGATGAATGAACAGATGGATGAAAGGAAGAATGAATGACTCCGTGAATGAAAATAATAGGCACGGAGTTGGAAAACAAATACAGTTGCATCATTTTGTCACTCTGCTTTCTAGAAAGCTAGCATGCAGTTAATCGATGAGAAAGGATGAAATGAGGTTTGGTTCAGTCAAGATTTGATCATCAACACAGAGAGAGAGAGAGAGAGATAGACAGACAGAGACCGACAGACAGACACAGACAGACAGAGAGTGACAAAAAAAGAAAGACAGACAGACAGAGGGATGGTCAATCCTCATTCGAGTGTGTGTGTGTGTGTTTGGGGGGGGGGGGGGGGGAGAGAGAGAGAGAGAGAGAGAGAGAGAGGTTGGGTTTGGCGGCTGTTGAAACGAAAGATAGGAAAGCCAGTGGAATCTTACAGCCAATCGGTTTAGCTGACAGCCTATTGCTCCCTGTGAACTGTCTGCAATGAGGCTGTGACAGCACGAACCTGGATGCGGCTGCATATGGAGAAGTCGAAATGGGCAGCGTGGGAACAGCTCCACTGAGAGGGTACGGTGGATTACCTGAGAAACCTCACGCGTTCAGAAACTCTGACGCGTTCGAGCTCTTTTCATTATACCGCAAAAACAATAAAAACGTGCAACATTTGCATAAAAGACATGGGCGCGTGCATGTTTGCTGTGTTTGTTTTCTTCCATTTGGTAGGCAAGACTGAAAAAGAAGATCGTGCATGCGCATTCTTATAGTAGGCTGCGTCTTGCTTGGGCTCCCTGTGCATGACAAAATCACATTGTTTACCACACAGATTGGGTGTCTTGGGAACCCATGGCGCAAGTGCAGTGCAGTGCAGTGCAGAAACCATCTTTTGCTTTCAACGCAGTTTCTGTGTGCTCTCTCACACATTATGAAATATGTATGGCTGGAACTTACATAACTATGTCCAGTTTGTTAGCAGAAATGGTAATTTCACATGTTGCTGGTGTAAGAAGGTAATACCCATGTCTGTATTTATCTTGTTGATAGACTCGCCAAAGGCAGGTGACCATGAGCGCAAAGTTGTGTGTGCCTTGAGTGGAGGAGATACGTTTATCTTGAATTGAAGTGACCCATTTCATTGGGTCCTTCCAGTCTTCACTCCTCCTTCCTTGAGGCTGGCTACGTCGTCATCCTGTTACCAATCACACACATTAGAGGCAGAGGTGTTTAAAGTCCAGGACCCCATCTGTCTAGCTCTGGAAAGGTTGTTCTCTACTTTTCCTCCCCAATAGGACAGCAATGGATAGGGAAGGACGGCTATATAAATGTATGTAGCAGGCATAGACGCACAAACTGCCCAAAGAGGCTCATGTCATTATCATCATCATCATCATCATCATCATCATCATCATCATCATCATCGTTCTTCTTCTTCTTATATTGTTATTATTGTTGCTGTTGTGTTGTTGTTATTATTGTTGCTATTGTTATTGTTTATCATTGTTATCATCATCATCATCATCATCATCATCATCATCATCATTATTGGGAGTACATACGTAGCGCATATCCTCGGTATCTGTACAATCCATGCTCTCATTTACTCGGAGAGACCGGAGGTTGAGGAACTCCCTTCTGGTGCTAGTCATTCGTTTCAGTCGAAGATCGGTCACTCAGTTTTTCCCACTCATTCCCTCGATTTTTTTTTTACGGAGATGCATGCTATGTATGTATGTATGTATGTATATATATACGTGTGTGTGTGTGTGTGTGTGTGTGTGTGTGTGTGTGTGTGTGTGTGTGTGTGTCTAATTATTATCTATCTATGCATGTACTTCTCTCTCTGTCTCTCTCTGTCTCTCTGTCTTTGTCTCTCTCTCTCTCTCTCTCTCTCTCTCTCTCTCTCTCTCTCTCTCTCTCTCTCTCTCTCTAATAATCTATCTATCTGTCTATAGTTAAAGAAAGAGAGGTGGAAAGGTAGATAGATATGTAATCCATATTGTCCATTTCTTCCAAAGGTTGATGATGGAAATTTTTACATGTGTGCATGATCAAACGTAAACATATGTTTACACACGGAACCTCGGTTCACAGCCTCATTCGGACTGTTTAGGAAATAGAGTCAGAAGTACTATTCGCCCGGGTTCACAAGCTATTCTGTAATTCAGCATAGACACGGAGCTCACAAGTTTAAGGCTTTTCTCCGGAGCTGCTGCTCTGTAATTTCAGCATACGCACGGAGCTCACAATTTTAAGGATTTTCTACGGAGCTATTTTGTAATTCAGCATACACTCGGAGCTCACAAGGTTAAGGCTTTTCTAATGAGCTATTCTGTAATTCAGCTTTCACATGGAGTTCATAAGTTTAAGGTTTTTCTACGGAGCTATTCTGTAATTCAGCATACACAGGTTTTTCTAATGAGCTATTCTGTAATTCAGCTTACACACGGAGTTCACAAGTTTAAGGTTTTTCTAGTGAGCTTTTCTGTAATTCAGTATATGCACAGCTCACAAGATTAAGGCTTTTCTACGGAGCTATTCTGTATTTCAGCATACGCACGGAGCTCACAAGATTAGGGCTTTTCTATGGAGCTATTCTGTAATTCAACATACGCAGGAAGCTCATAAGGTTTAGGCTTTTCTACGGAGCTATTCTGTAATTTAGCTTACACACGGAGTTCGCACGTTTACGGTTTTTCTAGTGAGCTTTTCTGTAATGCAGCATACACACGGAGCTCACAAATTCATCTGCTAGATTCTTTGTATGAGATTAAAAATCAAGTCGTTTATAGGATTGATTCTCTACAGTCACAGTCTTCACCTGGCATCTCCCGTCAGTGTTAAGCTCTCGCACCCACATTGAAGGATAAATACTACACAGCTCTTGTCGCAGATTTAATATATGAACAACATTAGCACGTCATTCTTTCTGTTGCAATAAAGCAGCCAAATACCAAGGATGCGCTGAATGAACGTGACAAATTTGCATAATGAGCACGTGTTTGTTCATGATTTAACATGTACTCTGGCTCATCTGGAATGCTGGACATCTCTCGACAATGAGTTTCTTTTTTATTATGTGTGTGTCAGGAAACTGGGTGTGTACCTACTTCTTCTGTCCCCGGCTTTCTAAGCCTCCCCCTCCGCCTGCCTTCCTTGCTTTGCTGCTCCCAATTTGCCCTGATAATAGAGCCGGGAAAAGTTCAGTTGACCTTTACTCATTGGTACACACGCTTCCAAGAAACTAGTGGGATTTTGACAAAATTTTCCGCAGTTGACGTATACGGGTGTTTTGATTTGAGCAAACTGTCAGAAATCGGAATGCTGGAGGAAAGGTGGTGTCTTCAAGCTCGATGTTTAATGGACGTAAATAAAGCTATTCATACACAGAAGAAAGGAACAGAATTCAGTATACCTGACGAATTAAACAGGCCCAGACATTGAGTTTGGAACTCTCTCTCTCTCTCTCTCTCTCTCTCTCTCTCTCTCTCTCTCTCTCACACACACACACACACACACACACACACACACACACACACACATACAAACGCACGCACATACACGCGCGCGCGCGTACGTGCACACACACACACACACACACACACACACACACACACACACACACACACACACACACACACACACATCCTCTCTTCCTCTTTTTCTCTCTTAACTCCGTAAAGGGTCAAATGGGGCGCTGCACAAAAGCACAGGACACCAGGTTCCTGCAGCTCTGTGGTAGTGTGCCAAAACCTCAGTCTCAGCAAGTAATTTCTCTGTCCATTCTGTAATGCGAAAAGACCGTCGATTTTTTTTCCGTCTCCATCTCACAACAATTTGCTTGAGGATGTGTCACACATTCATACACATCAAAGCATTAAAACAAGACATTCATACGCATCAAACACATTCATAGTGTGATGCACTCATATATGTTTATAAGAGCATGATTCCAACGGAGGGTTTGGCATTTGCATGGGCGCTTTCTTATAATGTAAATGCATCTGTGTACGTACATACATACAAACATACATTCTGGAAGAAAAGAAAAGGTTCATTCGAAAACCGTTGAACGTGGTGTCGTTTGTAAACACGCGGGAGGTTTTTGCCCATATAAACGAAAATATCCAATGACCAACAACAGTTTACTTCAACCCTGTGCAGAAGGCCGCACTTATTCAAAGGCGCTCATACGGGACAACTCATGCCGGTTGTTTTTGGTTGTATTTGATTGTATTCGTTGGCGATGAACGTAACAAAGTTGGATACCATCTGGAGCGTGGCAGGCTCCAACCCGGCTCCAACCTATAGTATCATTGTCGTTAGCACGGAACGACAGGAACAGAATCGGACTGACCTCTGTACCCACCGAGCCTTCCCGTGGAATGAAACTGACCCCGCCACCGAGTTCCCGACCAGAGCCCAGTCGCCCGACTATGAGTTCATGCCTCATCACAATGTGGAGTACACAAACGTCCTGTACCACGGACAAAGTTCTGGCGCACAGTGAAGGCAGTGTCACAACCTGACACGTTGAAAAGTTGTGGGTTTAAGACCTCCCTCATGCTCCCTCCCCCCCCCCCCCCCCCCCCCCCCCACACACCGCTCAGTGCCTTGCGGACAGCCGAAGTAGTAGAAAACGAAGTTGTGAAGCCTTCCGCATACCGACTACAACTTAGCAGCACTGGCCGTATTTCAAACGAAAGTCCCACTGCAGAACCGCTTGAACAGGCAGTCGACCTGTAAAGGTGACCCCATGGAATGAACCCATTCAAGTTCTAGCTGACTTGCACTGAACATTTCTATCTGGAAACGTAGGCTGAGGACAAGACACCTACCCGGAATGGCACAACTGTTGCTGAACCAGGAGGCAACAGATGACTTGTCTCCCTCCATCGAATTGCTTTCATAAAACCACTTTTCATCTCAGTTCATTCTTAAATTTGTCTACTTAGAATAAATAAGCCTCTGACAAATATGGACAGAAGTGTATTCTCCATTCAGATTCAGAATGGACAAGTCCCCCCCCACGACTGCGATCTAAACCTTCATAACGCCAAGCCACACAGTTCTGGCCCACAATGAAGGCCGTGTCACAACCTGACACAGTTTGAAAAATTGTGCGTTTCAAGACCTGCCCCACCCCCCGTCCCTCTCTCACAAACTGCTCACTGCCTTAGGGACAGCTGAAGCTGAAAAAAAAAAAAAAAAAAAAAAAAGGAACAAGTTATGAAGTCTTCTTCATACCGACTTCGAGATAGAACACTGGCCGTATTTCAAATTAAAGAAATTCCGACCGCAGAACTGCTTGAACTAGCAGTCGACCTGTTCAGGTGAACGAACCAATTCAAGATCTAGCTGACTCTGAAC
Source organism: Conus betulinus (assembly GCA_016801955.1). Classification (NCBI taxonomy): domain Eukaryota; kingdom Metazoa; phylum Mollusca; class Gastropoda; order Neogastropoda; family Conidae; genus Conus; species Conus betulinus. The sequence goes on from JADBJO010002268.1 coordinate 234,487, forward strand.
ATTTCTATTTGGAAGTGCCTACCCGAAATAGCACAACTTTCTCAACTAGGAGGCAACAAGATGAACTCTCGTTCTCTGCCGAATTTCTTTCATAAAACCACTTCGCATCTCAGTTCATTCTTGCATATTGTCTACTTACAAAGAATAAGTTACTGGCAAACAGGGACAGACGTTTATCTTCCATTCCGATTCAGAATGAATGCGTCTGATAGACAGGACTGCATCTAAACCTCATAACTCCAAGCAAATTAACTGGGTCACCGATCACAGAGGTCATACAACATACAAAAGAAAAAATGACAGTTCGAAAAAGGCAGGAAAGAGAGCTGTTCTTAACCCATGACCTGAAAGTAACATGAAAAAATTCATTTTATTTTTCAAAGGTGTCAGGGAAGAATGTGTTGCCCTTAGATACTTAGACCTCTGGTGTAAACAAGGGAGAAGAGCCAATTCATTGTAGTGTCTGGAACAGGAACCTGTTCGATGGGTGTGTGATATTGTCTGTGAAGAGATTACAGCTCCCATGGGGACATCTGCAGCTCCATTAAAATAGAAAGGGCAAAGATCTGACTTATTTCGAAGGACGTATCATTAATAGAAAAATCCAGAACAATCGCAGTTATGAATATATATTAAATGCCAAACTTAAAAAGAATAAGAAAAACAATATATTTACATGCATACGTTCGTGTATGTATAAATGTTTTTAGCGAGCTCTCACTGTGCGAGTGTGTGTGTGTGTGTGTGTGTGTGTGTGTGTGTGTGTGTGTGTGTGCGCGCGCGCATGTGTGTGTGTGTGTGTGTGTGTGTGTGTGTGACAAAGATTTGATTATCAGAGAGAGAGAGAGAGAGAGAGAGAGAGAGAGAGCTGTTCCTACCCTGTGTCAGAAGACGGGTAAGGATTCATCAAACTATATTTTACTGCACAATCAGCTCACAGAATTTTGGGACAGCATGTGTGTTTCGTATACCGTAATCATTATTCCATGCCTCCGGAAATAAAAAGTTGGTAGAAGTTTAGAAGTGTGCACGAATCACGTGCAGTGCCCCGTATTCATGGAGTGTCGTTCATCGCGTTCGGCACGCATCACTGGTAGAAGTAAAAGTGTTCTGTTCTGGGAATTCGTGCACACGCGCGGTGGGAGTTTTCCCTCCCCACTTAAGCTGGCATGATTGAACCAATGAAGAGGGGGTGGGGGGGGGGAGGAGTGAAGGCTGGATAACAGCCGATTTCCAGGCTACTTTTGGTTACGACGAGACTCATCTTTCATCAGTTTTTGGGAGGGGCGGGGTAAATACACTGCACCATTGGGGGAGGAGTGAAGGCTGGATAACAGCCCCCTCGGCCACCCATTTCCCCACATCCCGCAGGCGCCACCCACCTTTTGCATGGAGATCAGAAAAACCTGTATTCCCCCCCTCCCGCACCCCACCCCCACCCACCCCCTCGGCCACCCAACCCCCTGTACCCGGTCACTCCTCCCCCCCCCCCCCCCCCCCCCCCCCCACTCCACTGTGTCCACTCACCTTCCTTGTCAAGAAATGCAAGCTCGCTCCCTCCCCCGTTTCCTGCCCTCTGTCGTCCGTCTGTCCACTGTCCTCCACCCCACCCCCATCCACCACTGTACTCTTCTGCACCCACCCCCTCACCCACTCCCCTTTTTTCACCCTTCATCCTAACGCTTTCCAGAATTTCTGTTTGAGCGTCACATACAAAAATCCTCTCTTGTTCGTGTCACCATGTCTGCCTGTTTAGCATGGCTGCGACCTACGCAAGTGCGCTGTATCCTCAAAAGAACAAAACAGTCTCGTGATGGTGATTGGGTTCTAGCCCTGTTACAATTAATCACCACCCGGTGAAAACCTCCCGCTCTCTCCACACACTAAAACGCCCACGTGAAACATGTAATCCCTTCCACAGAATCGGTGCTTTTCACACCAGCAATCCGCTACCCTTTGTGTGTGGTTCCCGACACTCGCCGTCATGGGTCATTCAAGTCCTTATTGAAGTTAACAACGTTCGCCGACGATCAACCGCGATCGAGTACAATCGAAAACAGCACCACGACGTGTCCGTACAGGCCGTTGGGCTGTTGGAAGAGGTAAGAACGTTTACTGAGATGCCCGTTCCATCGTTGCCATTAGCTGTTAGAAGTTTGAAACGAAAAGAAGATTTTTTTGCATTCGCAGACACTGCACCGTTTGCAGCTGCTTGAATGGAAAGATCTCTCTCTCTCTCTCTCTCTCTCTCTCTCTCTCTCTCTCTCTCTCTCTCTCTGTGTGTGTGTGTGTGTGTGTGTGTGTGTGTGTGTGTGATTCCAGACCTGCATCTCTGATAACGTGAACTGCAGCGTCTCAAACATCGACTTTTTTTTTTCCAAATTCATTTTAGATTTCAAGACAAAGGCTCTGAGATTTTAGTGATTAGGTATGTACTCTCCGAGTCATTGCGTTTTATAATAAGTTTGACACAGTTTCAGCTGTAATTTTCGTTCTCAAATTATGCCATTTCATGAGTGTTTTGATTACTGATTTTTTTTTCTTCAAAAATCACGATCACATGATTTTGGACGTATTTGTTCGTCAATCTCATATTCGAGGAACAGATGTCTTCAGGGCGGCTTTTGAAATAAAAATTAATTGAAATTCGTAATTTCAGTAATGTTACTTGTGAGAGATGAAATTAATTTGAAATTCGTTATTTCAGTAATGTTACTTGTGAGATGAAATTAATTTGAAATTCGTAATTTCAGTACTGTTACTTGTAGTGCAGATTCAAACTCAGGTTCCAAAACCTCTGATCCCAGAAGCTATGTCAGGGTCCATTTCTGTCAATGTGTGAACAAATCTGATTCAAATTCGCTGGTTCATGATGAAACGACTGAAGCAGTGCCGCTGAAAATTAGCGTTTCTGTGCATCATTTCTAAGTTACTGCAGTTTCATAGGAATTCGTTTAAAAATGGAAATCAGACAGCCACGTCAGAGAGAAGTTGTTTGTGCATGCTTAAATTGATTTATATCGAAAATAAAGTTCCTTTAGAATGAATGAACAGATTGGTGGCGGTTTTGGGGGAAGAGGGTACAACAGGCGGAAGTGAGAAGGTGGATGGGTAGGCTCTGTGAGAGCTGATAATTGGTTTCATTTTGGTTTTAAGACGATGCTGTGCCTCAGAACGCTTACATGCATTATATACAGTTGTGGTGCATGTTCGTCATTTTGGCCCGCGACCTCATGCATGAGATTAGCCCCCCTCAGTCGTCCATTTGAATGACCTTTCTTGAGCTTACATGACACGCTTGGTAAACATTTTCAGTAATCAGACTGTTATTGTTTGTAATTTTCTGATATAAATTCATAGCTAAAATTTGAAAAAAAATTATACGTAGGGAAAGAAATCTTCGGACTCAAAGCTGATTAACGTCCCGGACGCGTTAAGATGAGGGACGGAAAGTGAGGGAAGAGGACAGGTACGTAAAGCGTAGTGACAGATTAATGGGGGGAGAATAGAAGGGTGGTGTTGGGAGCAAGGCAATCTTGTAAGGATAGACGAACTGGGTCAGGGTATTTGAATAAGAAGGAATGAGGGTGATAGATAGGGGAGGATGGAAGCTTGGTTTTTTTCCATTAACTAAATCAGATTTTATATCGATCCCACTTCTCGGGGGACACCACAAGCGAGAGAAAATCTTGTGTATGCTCATTCACGGGTGTGCGTGCGTGCGTGTGTGTGTGTGTGTGTGTGTGTGTGTGGTGTGTGTGTGTGTGTGTGTGTGTGTTTGCAAGGACATGAGTGCATAGTCTCTGTGTATGTGTGCATCTGTGTGTGTGCATTAACGTACATTGTGTGTGTGTGTGTGTGTGTGGTGTGTGTGTGTGTGTGAGAGAGAGAGAGAGAGAGAGAGAGAGAGAGAGAGAGAGAGAGAGAGAGCACGCGTACGTGGCTTCGTGAATGTGCGTGCGCGGGTGTGTGTATATGCAGTGTTTGTGCTTAAGCAAAATGTATGACTGTAAAAATCGTGAACTGTAAAATCACGTGAAACAGTTCACGAACACAGTTCTACGTATTGGTTGCCCCCCCCCCCCCCCCCCCCCCCCTGCCCCCCCCCCCCCCCCCCCCCCCCCCCACCCCCCCCCCCCCCCCCTGCAGTCCACCCAAAGTGAACAAGGGGCCCTGCCCCCCCCCATGACTCCCCTCCTTTCCCCCCCTCCCGTCATCAGTGAACAGTTTCGTCAGGAGTGCCGAGAGGACACCCAAGGCCCTTCCACCAAATCTTAACACACTGAACAGGTGCGTGCACACGCTCATTATGCCTAGTAGTTTCCATCTCTGGCGTGCCGAATGAGTGAGGACCATGCACGATGAGGAGTGCCGTGGGGGACAGTTTTTTTCCATGCCGACGGCTGTGTGCGTGCACATGCTCATTATGCCTAGTAATCCGACAGGCGTGGCGAGTGAGGCGCACGATGACTTGTGTGCTGTAGGACAGCACGGGTCGCCCTGGAGTCCTTCCCTAGACACTGGATGTCCTCAGTTGGCACATTTCAAACTGTTCTTTCTACCACCCTTCACATACGAGGACAGATATAACCCACCTCGGACCCCCATCTCCTCTCTGTTTCCCCTCTCACTTCATGTGTGTTCGTTACCAAGACCTCACCTCGAAAATTCCTTGTAAGGTCTTCTAAAATGGCACGGATCTCGTACCAACTTAACCTCCCCTCGTTTCGATGTTGTAAGCTCTCCTAAAATGGCACGGATCTCGCAAATATTCCCTGCCATGTAGACTGGAGGATGGATGCCCAGTGCTTGGCAGTTTCAGATTTATAGTAGTCCAGCGCCGACCGTACAGAACATCTATAGGGCTGTCACCATACAGTGAAAACATTCTGGGTGGGTCTGAACACGAAACACAAACAACAAGAACAACAGTCTGCACTTTTTGTACAGTTCATGACACGATAGCTATTGACAACTTTTCACAGTCTGTACTGAGGGAGCCAGCCCAAACAAATTCCTCTGAATTTAGCTACCCTAGTGTCAGGAGAAATAATACGTGAAAACATTACATAAGAACCAACCCAACCCCAGATTCCTACATACTGTGAACTCTCTCACTTCATCTTTTGCCATTGTGCGTTGCCAACCAACGCATCCTTCATTCTCTCGGATGCCATAATGGGTCCTAAAAGACGGACCCTCGCAAATAGCCCTGCCATGCTCAGAGGTCATTCAGAGTGCTTTTCCAGTTTGTGTTTCACAACACCCCTGTGAGATGGTAGCAGGTGTTGTGTGTGTGTGTGTGTGTGTGTGGTGTGAACACGTGTGTGTGTGTGAACAACGTCCTGCACTTGTCTGTACTGTGACTGACACGATAGAGGTGGGACAGCTTTTCACAATGTCAAAGGGAGGAATTGCATGATTGCCTCGATAAATATCATCTTAATATGTGTAGTTTTTGTTCGCAGCCTTTACTCCAATTGAAATGAAAGAAGAAGAAAACGGATATTGAAT
>JADBJO010002268.1:250000-260000 GCA_016801955.1 Conus betulinus
TGAAAGGCTGGAGGAAGTGTTGAAATAGGCCCGGGGTATGTGGTCAACAGAGTGACAGATGCTGTACTAGGTGGAAAACACATTGGATGAAGATCGGACGCCAGTGTCTGTTTTGTTCATTAAAAACAAAACAAAAAAGAACAAACAGAAGGAGAAAATAAAAGGAACAAATTACATACAAACAAATCATCCAATTCATGTTTGAAATTCCGCTGCTGCTGATGCTTCCCTGAATGTGGCGTGTGTAAATCTATGAAAATAGTAATTACCGAGATAAAGTGGTTTTTTTTTTTTTTTTTTTTTTTTTAAGTTCATAAAATGGCAATTAGTCAACTAACTACTTGGCATATTATGATACGAACGGTCTGAATCGAATTGGAAATGGATATGTCTACGTTAGATGCTACTCTCCGTTTTGGTCACAAAAAAAAAAAAAAAAAAAAAAATCAACATTCGGTTCATGTTTTAATATTTGTTGTAGATTATTACATTAGTTGTTATGTTTATATTTATGAAATTGTAATAGCCCTGGTCATAATTTTTTCTACAAAATGGGTGACAAACCAATGAATATAGAGTCATTTGAGGAGGAAAACAAAATCTGGCGTAACATCAGACGATCCATCTGAAATCACTTGAACTGCAGACACATTTACGTTAATAACTATTTCAACAAAGAAGCGGAACTAGTGGAGAAAGCATGAAAGATTCAGACTTGGTGTCTCAGAAATCGCTGTGCATTTCTGCCAATATCGATCTCACAATTACAACTATTTTATTTGCCCACTGTGTAAAAACAGTAAAGAGGATGAGGTCCATTTTGTTTTGTGTTGCCCGGCACTAAGTAGCTTAAGACAGCAATATTTTCCTGCAAATTTCATAAATTTCCATACCTGTTTTGATTAAGTTTACTCTTGGCATGTAAACATGAAAGAACCATCAGAAATCGTATCAATGTTCTTGTATAAAGCGTTTCAGCTGCGTCAAGGTGCTATCTTGTAAAACGTTATCTTTAACCTTATCATTTGTATATGTAAAAGAAAACATTGTTTGAAATGATTGTTCAGTTACTCCCCATCATGAACGGCAATGGTCTATATATATGATTAAAAAAATCTGAATCTGAATCTCTCTCTCTCTCTCTCTCTCTCTCTCTCTCTCTCTCTCTCTCTCTCTCTCTCTCTCTCTCTCTCTCTCTCTCACACACACACACACACACACACACACACACACGCGCGCGCGCGCGCGCGCGCGCACGCGCTCCCCTCTCACTTTTTCCTCATATACACTATGGATTAGACAGATAGATAGAAAGGTCATAGATATAGGTAGACAGATATATGTCATAGAATTAGGTAGACAGACATACACACACACTCATATAACCACACAGATACACGCCCACATACACACACACACACACACACACACACACACACACACACACACACACACACACACACACACACACTCCACCCTGTCCCCCACGAATCACTGTTAGGCGATTGGTCAGCGCTACTTCTTTTCAATTTATCTTCGTCACTTCAGACAGTTCACAACGAATTAAATGGACATGGCATGTAACGCAGACTACATATATATGAAGTTCCTGTATTTATCACAGCAACATTACGCTCCACAGCTTTAAAAATACTGAAGAACAAACATTATTCTCATAGAAATAGCGTTCTGATCAGCTACTAAACTTTTTCTATTATCGGTCAGTTTTCTGATCAGTGGACACTGAGTAGCCGCTGGTGACAATACTACGTTACGTGTGAACCTTTCGGCATTTCGTCAGACGTACCACGACATGGAACCGTTTCACTGAGGTCCAGTATGCTGCCGTTGTGGCCCAGTATCTATCTGGCTGCAACCAGCAATAGACTTCATGAAGAGAAGGAAGAAAACTGTATAGGCTGTATTGGGCCCTGTTGCTGCTGGGTCCTTAGAGCACCGATCCTGAGAGGGCGACAAGGACATGACAGCGGTGAACTGCTGTACTGTATGCCACTGGTCTCTGACTGTCGGTTACAAGTAAAATAGAACAGCTGCGCGAGTCCCACACAGGTAGTAAGTTGAACAGTCATCCTGAGACAATCTCCATTCAGAAAATGTGATTTTTTTTTTTAATAACCACCCGAAACTATTCCAGAGTGGGGGTTGTTGCAGAATCGCTGCGACTCTAGAAAAATCAGAGACAGTGTATGCGAGGCAAAAATCCCTGAGGCTGTCTTCAGATTTCTTAGAATATTGAAAATTATTGACTTTTGAGTCAGAGCGTTCAGATTTGACACGAGCCTAAGGCATTATATGTGGTCACGTGCATGCATACAAGCACATAGTACAAACTCTTGATGTTCTTTCATAAAGATGAAAATGGTTTAACTTCAGCAAACGCAAAAATGTTTGTCCAATTAAAACAATAGCATCCTTTGCCAAATGGTTAACCATTTGAGCATCTGAGTGAACCTTTGCCAAATGGTTAACCATTTGAGCATCTGAGTGAACCTTTTCACCTAGGCCTATTGGGATGGACCATGGCCCGTACCACCACATCGTGCTAGTTGCATTTGATTGTGTTTGATAGTGCGCGTTTCCAGCGAACGTGAACAACATCACTGCCAACTCGAATTTGACCTTGCCATCGTCGTTTACGTAGAAGACGCTAACAAAAAAAAAAGAAAAGAAAATTGAAAAAAAAAAAAAACTAAGCAAAAAAGGGGGAGGGAGGGGGATTTGAGAGGGGATAAGGAGGTGATAACAGGGAGAAGGAGGCAGGTGGTAGTGTGTGTAGAGGCAGAGGGGCAGTAGCGGGGGGGGGGGGGGGGGGGGGGGGAGAGGAAAGGAGAACAGGGCAAAGAAATGGGAAGAGCCCTAACGTCAGCCACGTGTTTGTGTACGCTGCGACGGAATGCAATCACATGCAAATAGACCGCATTCAGAAACCCTGCCAGGACGACAAACAGACTGCTTATAGTATTTGACAAACTGCATGAACGCTCCAAGCGGACAATGCCCGTGTTTTACGGGACATCAGTCCCAGTATTTTGTCGGGGTTGCCAAACTTTCACGGGGGTAGAAAATGTCGACCAAGAGCAGATCACTGCGCTGTCTTAGGCTCAGTGACGTCCTCTCACTCTGCCTGTAGTCGATCCAAACAGGTTCTTTCCGTGCAGGAAGTGAGTGCGATGAGGCCGTGAACAGTCAGCAAACCACACAGCAGAAAAAAGGGGGCACTGTGCAGGTGCTTGAGCCACGTGCCATGACATTAAAGGTCAGAAAACGCAGTGTGTTTGCTCCCCCCACAAGGCTGTCCGGAGCAGGTCTGTTGAAGGACATACATGACGGCATCTCCATGTATCATCATACAATCATCTCGCACTCGTGCAAGTTTCAAGTGTGTGGTTTACATGCTATGAATTTGATGATGAATTCCGTATTTTCTTGGTATTATCAACGAGACAATATTGAGGACGGCAAACAAAATGTTCAACCAGATCTGCTTAACAGCAATCCAATCATCCCTTTGTTAGCTTTTTATTAAGAAATCCAAACACTCCACGAACTGGATTCCATTTTCCAAAGTTCAAAGTAAATTGTGTGTGTGTGTGTGTGTGTGTGCGTGCGTGCGTGCGTGCGTGCGTGCGTGCGTGCGTGCGTGCGTGCGTGTGCGTGTGTGTGTGTGTAAGTCTAATATCTTATGTTTGCCTGCATCATTATGGTGTGCGCGTGCGTGTGTGCGTGCGTCTCTCTCTCTCTCTCTCTCTCTCTCTCTCTCTCTCTCTCTCTCTCTCTCTCTATATATATATATATATATATATATATATATATATATGTGTGTGTGTGTGGTGATGTGGTGGAGTGTGTGTGTGTGTGTGTGTGTGTGTGTGTGTGTGTGTGTGTGTGTGTGATTAAGTGTGCGCGCGCACTCGTGCGTTAGTGTGTTTGAGTTTGCGTATGGACTCGGTATTTGTCGACTAGGCGTGTAAATGTCATATTGTGACCATGCCTTGACGACGACAATAGCGCAGACATCATGCAGCAACACAGCAGAACAGGATCAAACCAGTGCGTAGGAGAAAGGGGTTAAGCAGAAAAAGACGATGTTTGCAGCGCAATGAAAAGAAAAATAGGGCGAAAGTAACATAAAGCAAATAAGGACGATAGGTATACTAACAAACTTAAGGAAGGAATGGGGGGCATCAGATTGACAGAAATGTAGGCAGATGGTGGACAAAAAGGCTGATAATAACGACACCAGACAAAGGAACAAGAGAAGCAAAATTTAGTTGAAAAGAAGAAATACATGCATCAAGAACTAAACGAAATGATGATGATGATGATGATGATGATGATACATTAATACAATACGTTACTACTACTACTACTACTACTACTACTACTACTACTTCTACTATTGCTGCTGCTGCCACTGCTACTGCTGCTGCTGCTGCTGCTGCTACTACTACTACTACTACTACTACTTACAACAACAACAACAACACAACAACAGCAATAGAAGCAGTGCGCAAAGCAAAAGAAGAGAAGAATATTTATGACAAAGATTTTGACAAGGAGAAGGAGTGGGTCTGCAATTTACCGTCTATCCTCATTACATAAACACAAACAGAAAGAGAAAAAAACAAAGGACAGCTGACTTCTGTGCAAAGAGCGAACGCAAATAACAGTTTGACGGAGAAATATAAACGAAAAATAGATTAACAACTGAAATCATGTCCCCTCTAGAAGAAAAAAAAAACTAATGAGAGCAAGAATCGGTGAAACTGCGCCTTTGCGTAGAGAGACTGAATTTGTTAAATCCCGGTCTTGTGAATGATTAGCGCCAACAAAACAGGTTTTGTCTGCTGACCATGTGGAAGTCTGTGAGCAGTCGTAAACAGGTGGCATCAAATGCACGAAGAAGAAGAAGCGAAAAAAGAACACTGATAATGAGGTGGTGAATGTGGAAAAGCAAAAAGAGTAATGATGATAAGGAAGCGAATGTGGAAAAGTGCTGAAAGAGCGCTGACATGGGGAGGATGGTGGTGTACAGAAGTGCTAAAATATTGATATTGATTAGGAGGAGAATGTGGGGGGAAGTGTTAAAAGAACGATGATAATAATGAGGTGACGAATTTGGACACTTTAAAAGAGCAGTGATATGGTGGTAACTGTGAAGACGTGTAGAAATGAAAAATAATGATGATTTGGAGGTAAATATGGAAAAATTTTCAAAAAAAAAAACAATAATCATAAGGAGATGAATATGGAGAAAAAAATCCAAAGAACAGTGATATCAGGAAGTGGACGTAGAAATGTTTATCGGGAAAGGATAATAAGTTAAAAGAACACTGATAATAAGGAGGCGAATGTGGAGAAGGGTTTAAAAGAACAATGATGATTAGGAAATGAATGTGGAAAGTGTTAAAACGACAATTATAATCAGGAGGTGACTGTGGAGAGACGTCAGAAGAACAATTATGATTAAGAGGTGATTGTGTAGGAGTTTCAAAAGAACAATGATAAAACGAGATGAATAGAGGAGGAAGTGACTGTGTACAACTGTCAAAAAAGTTAATGGTGCAGGGAGATGGATGTGGAGAGATGATGACAAACAGTGAACATGAGAAAATAAATGTAGAGAGATGATAAAGAACAGTGAACATGAGTAGATGGATGTAGAGAGATGATAAAGAACAGTGAACATGAGTAGATGGATGTGGAGAGATGATAACAGTGAACGTGAGAAGATGGATGTGGAGAGATGTAAAAGAACATTGAACATGAGAAGATGGATGTGAGAGAGATGATAACAGTGAACATGAGAAGATGGATGTGGAGAGATGATAACAGTGAACATGAGAAGATGGATGTGGAGAGATGATAACAGTGAACATGTGTAGATGGATGTGGAGAGATGATAAAGAACAGTGAACATGAGAAGATGGATGTGGAGAAATTAAAAGAGCAGAGATAATAGAATAGAAGGTGACGTGGAGAGTAAAAAAATGTACAATATGGAGATGAATTTGGAGAAGTATTAAATGAGCAGTGATAATCAGAAGGTGATGTGGAGAGATGTTAAAACAACTATGGTAATCAGGAGGTGAATGTGTAGAAGTGTTTAAAGAATAATGATATATGGATACGAATGTGGAGAAATGTCAAAAGAACTATAACGAGAAGAATGTGGAGAAATGTCAAAAGAGCTATTAGGAGAAGAATGTGGAGAATTGTCAAAAGAAGTATAAGGAGAAGAATGTGGAGAGATGTCAAAAGAACTTTAATTAAGGAGAAGAATGTGGAGAAATGTCAAAAGAACTTTAAGGAGAAGAATGTGGATAAATGTCAAAAAAGAGCTATAAGGAGAAGAATGTGGAGAGATGTCAAAAGAACTTTAAGGAGAAGAATGTGGATAAATGTCAAAAGAACTATAAGGAGAAGAATGTGGATAAATGTCAAAAGAACTTTAAGGAGAAGAATGTGATAAAAATGTCAAAAGAACTATAAGGAGAAGAATGTGGAGAGATGTCAAAAGAACTATAAGGAGAAGAACGTGAAGAAATGTCAAAAGAGCTATAAGGAGAAGAATGTGGAGAGATGTCAAAGAACTATAAAGAGAGAATGTGAAGAATTGTCAAAAGAACTATAAGAGAGAAGATTGTGGAGAATTGTCAAAAGAACTATAAGGAGAAGAATGTGGATAAATGTCAAAAAGAACTACCAGGGGAAGAAGAATGTGGAGAATTGTCAAAAGAACTATAAGGAGAAGAATGTGGAAAATTGTCAAAGAACTATAAGGAGAAGAATGTGGAGAATTGTCAAAAGAACTATAAGGGGAAGAATATGGATAAATGTCAAAAGAACTACCAGGGGAAGAATGTGGAGAATTGTCAAAAGAGCTATAAGGGGAAGAATAGGGAGAGATGTGAAAAGAACTATAAAGAGAAGAATGTTGAGAGATGTCAAAAGAACTATAAAGAGAAGAATGTTGAGAGATGTCAAAAGAACTATAAAGAGAAGAATGTTGAGAGATGTCAAAAGAACTATAAAGAGAAGGATGTGGAGAGATGTGAAAAGAACTATAAGGAGAAGAATGTGGGAGAAATGTCAAAAGAGCTATTAGGAGAAGAATGTGGAGAATTGTCAAAAGAAGTATAAGGAGAAGAATGTGGAGAGATGTCAAAAGAACTTTGATTAAGGAGAAGAATGTGGAGAAATGTCAAAAGAACTTTAAGGAGAAGAATGTGGAGAAATGTCAAAAGAACTATAAGGAGAAGAATGTGGAGAGATGTTAAAAAAAAAATCTATAAGATGAAGAATGTGGAGAAATGTCAAAGAAGCTGTAAAGAGAAGAATGTGGAGAAATGTCAACAGAGCTATTAGGAGAAGAATGTGGAGAATTGTCAAAAGAACTATAAGGGGAACAATATGGAGAAATGTCAAAAGAATTTTAAGGAGAAGAATGTGGAGAAATTTCAAAAGAACTATAAGGAGAAGAACGTGGAGAAATGTCAAAAGAACTATAAGGAGAAGAACGTGGAGAAATGTCAAAAGAACTGTAAGAAGATGCATATGAAGAAGTGTCTACAGAACAATGATAGAAAGCGGGTTAACATGTAAAGTTAAATGAGAAATGATAATCAGGAGATAGATGTGGAAATGTTTAGTGATCATTGATAACAGGGAAGTGAATTTGGGTAAGCAGAAATAACAATGATAATAAGGAGGTGCGTGTGAAAAAGTGTTAGACGACTATGATATAAAGAAAGATGGATTTGGAGAGGTGTTAAACAAACAACGATGATGAGGTAAATGTGGAGAGGTGTGAAGAGAACAGTGAGAACAGTGGGAGGGGGTGAAGGTGGACATGTGTTAAGATAAGAATAATTATCAGGGGTGAAATGTGGAAAGGTGTCAAAAGAACAGTGACGATAAAGGAGGAAAATGTGAAGAAGTGTGTTAAATGATCTATGTTAAGTAAATGAGTATGGATGATATGGATAAGTGTTTAAAACGATAACCTGCAGATGAAGATGGAGAAATGTTAAAAGAACAAACAATAACCAGAAAGTGAATATGGAAAAGGAAAAAAAAAAAAATGGTGATAAAATGTGAATAAGGTGAAGTTAAAGGAACAGTGATAAAAAAAAAAAAAGGTGAATGCAGAGATGTTAAAGGAACAATGATAACAAAGAGGTGACTGTTGAGATATCAAACAACGACAATTACTAGGAGGTGAAAGTAGAGAATTCACAAGAAAGATAATGATAGGAAAGCTAACATAGAGAAGTGTCAGAAGAAGATAAAGTATACACACCTTGTGACCGATTGGCTGAATAAATCAGAGATGGTAGTGAGGATTATAAAAGGGAGAAGAGACGACGAATAAGAACTGTGTGGGGATTAAAAAAAAAACGGGAAGGAAGAGGAGCATCAACAGACGGTTTAATGGAGGGGAGGAGGGAGACAGAATTAGGGGCAATGTGGAAGAATGAGGAAATGATGAAGACGGACGAGAAGGGAGGAAGTAGAACGAGAGGAGAAAGGTGTGTGTGTGTGTGTGTGTGTGTGTGTGTGTGTGTGTGTGTGTGTGTGTGTGTGTGTGCGTGCGTGCGTGCGTGCGTGCGTGCGTGCGCGCGCGCGTGCGTGCATGTGTGTGTGTGTGTGTGTGTGTGTGTGTGTGTGTGTGTGTGGTTGGAGAGAAGTGAGTGAGGGGGGAAGGAGGGAGGAGGGGAGCGGACAGAGAGGGGAGGGAACATGAGAGCGAGGAGAAAGAGCATGGACATAAAAGGCATAGAAGAAGAAAACGCGGTTAGAAAAAATGAAGATCTATGAGAAGTAAGGGGGTTGAGAGAGAAGAGTATGCGCGCGCCCGTGTATGTGTGTGTGTGTGTGTAAGTGTGTGTGTGTGTGGGTGTGTGTGTGCGTGCGCGCGCGCGCGCGCATGTGTGTGTGTGTGTGTGTGTGTCTACGGAGGGACAAAAGGGATCGAGAAGCGGGAGGACGGATTGATAGAGGAGCTGGGTAGCCTGAGAGTGATGAAAAGAAACGGTAATATAATAGAAGAAAAAAAAAAAAAAGCAGGAAAAAATATTGGCGAGGTAAATACAGAAGGAGCGGAAGGAGACTGACGAGACCGATACAAGGGGAAGGAATAGGTCGAAGGAGAAAGGAGGCTTAAGGTATCGCCCAAGAAACAGAAGTGGAAAGAAATTAACAAAGGAGAAGCATGGAGACGGGCATTAACGAAGAAGGAAAACACTGCATTCACAAAGAAAAACAAAGAGGCAAAGGGACATTGACAAAGAAGAAAGAAGGAAATGGATATTGACGAAAAAAAGAAAAGAGGGTTAATACTGGAAAGTGTAGAAAGAAGGGGGAAATTCGTTGACAAGGAAGACAATGTGGGGGAATATTGACGAAAAACCGACTCGACGGAAAATATATTTAGAAACAGAAAAGAAGGGAAAGGAAATATACAACAAACAAACAACACAACAACAACAACAAAAAAGGGGGGGGGGGGGGGGGTGGAGGGGACTGTCCAAGAACAAGGGAGAGAAGGCAATTTACGTAGAGGAGAGAAGAGGAAGGATACTGACAAATAACAAAGGATGGGGGGGGGGGGGGGGGGGGGGGTTCAGAGAAGAAACGGAGAGAAGAAGGACAATGACGAAGGGTTAGCGAGAGTACCGAAGAATGAACAGTGGAAAGGAGAAGGACAAAGGAAGGGAAGGAGAAGGACAAAGATATAGGACGGGAAGGGGAAATGTCGAAGAACCAAGGAGGAAAAAGAGAAGGACAAAGAACCAAGAAGGAAAAAAAAGAGAAGGACAAAACAGAGAGGACGGAAAGGTGAATGACAAAAAGAAAAAGGAGAGGAAAGTGACTATAAGAACGAAGAACAGACAATTAAAGGACACGGAAGGTGAGGAGAATGACGAGGGACAAAAGAGGGTAAGAGAAATGACACGAGGGACAAAAGAGGGTAAGA
>JADBJO010002268.1:292500-297500 GCA_016801955.1 Conus betulinus
CTTTCTTTCCTTGGTGTTATATTCAAGAGTAAATCGGCTGACTGAAGAGATGCCCAAGGGCTCTCTTTGTTCCAAACTGAGACCTTAGGGGGGTTTATTCTGATATACAGCTGTTTCCACCAAGGTCATAGTGCGCGCGCTTGATGGTTGTTTACCCTTTTGACTATTAATTGTGCACCTCGAAACTGTATCACCTCGTGTGAAATGCATGCAAGTGTGTTCTGATGCCATGTAAAATATCGCAAGTCAACAGAACAGACAGACAGACTCAGGCACACAACACACACACACACACAACACCACACACACACAAACACACCCACACCAAGCACGCACGGCACGCACGCACGCGCACACACCACAAACACGCCAACAACACACACACACACCACCACACACACACACACATACACACACACCACGCACGCACGCCATTCACGCACTCACCACGCACGCACGCAACGTCACGCACGCGCGCGCGCAGCGCGCGCAAGCACGCACACGCAGCCACGCACGCACGCACGCAACGGCACATCACGCACGCACGCAACGCACCGCACGGGACGCACGCACGCACGCACCGCACGGACACCACACCAGCAAACAAACACACACACTCACCACACACCCACAACACAACACGCACGCATCAGCACTCACTTCACACACACCACACACACACACACACACACACACACAACACACAACACACCCACACCACACACCCACAACGCGTACACACACACAAACACCCACCTACACACACACACACACACACACACACCGACACACCACACACACACACACACACAAAGAGAGAGAGAGAGAGACAGATGGAGAGAGAGGAGAGGAGCGGGAGAGAGAGAGAAGAGAGAACATGTAACAATGTCAGCAGTCATGACAAAAAACGTTCATAATGCTACGTTGGCTTTCTTGAAGCCCAATATAGACATATTTTAATTTCTTCGTTTCAGATTATACTAACAATGTAACGATTGTTGTATTGTCGTCAAAAAAATTGTTTTCTTAGTGGGTTTATCTATCGGTAAGCTTCTGACCACGATAGTTAGAATACAGAACATGAATCCTTGCTGTTCACAGAAAAGCCAGTGTATATATTCGTATCATAGGATACTGGTGTTTTAAATATGTATACTTATTACACCAAAAAATTGTTGTATGTTACAATTTCCTGACATTACTCATATATTTGAAGAATGTTACAACTCGTAGGGGATACAACATTGTACTCATCTCTCGTTGAGTCTGCTTCGTTGGCAACATTTCTGTTCTGTCAATGCCTTTGAAGAGTAGGGCCATAGCTTAGATTTACTTTGAATGCAACTACGTGCCAAGAAAAAGCATCCGAAAGGGCAGAACACTAATGGTAAGCAAAATCAGAACAGGAAAAACTTCCCCCACTGCCCTATTGTATGCATCTTATCATTCTTGTCAGTTGTACTCGCATACCTGGTACAGAATGTAGACAGTAGGTGGCAAAACTGTGTTGCGTGTTACACAGTTGGTTGACAAGATGGCGTTCATCGGTCTCTTTTAACGAAGGTTGTGTATGATGTGTGGTTAGGAAATTAAGTGATCACATGCAGTAACTACGGAGAAGGTTTTCGTGCTACATGTTTCTCATCCTGAAGCATAATATGCGCCTTCTGTCCACTCTAGTCTCAGTGTCTGACTTCTTAATCTGTGTCTGTCTGGCCCTGTCTGCCTGTCTGTCCTGCGCTCTCTCTCTCTCTTCTCTCTCTCTCTCTCTCTCCTCTCTCTCTCTCTCTCTCTCTCTCCTTTCTTTCTTTCCTTTTTTCTTTTCTTCTTCTTCTTCTAAACTCATTTCCACCACCGCTAACCTCCTCCTCGCTCCTTCTTCTCAGTGTCAGAATTTACACCGACAGGTTCTTCTTTCCACTTAGCACGCGTTTTCAACCTCAAGCATATTCCATTTCCCTGACAACAAATGTCAACCTCACGATTCTCCGACCTATAAACGAGTTGCATACAGTGCTAGGCAGGTCGAGGCAGTATGTGTGAGTAAGGAGACAACGGAGAATACGACAAACGAAGGAGGCAGGAGGAACAGGAAGTTGGTTAGTGGTGAAGAGTCGCATGGTGGAAGAGGAAGACTGAGGTCTTCCTGTAAATAAACTGTACATATTTTTCAGGCTTGCATGTTTGAAAAAATGGTATTTCCATCCTTCTTCAGAGAAATGAGATGAATCATGTACTAATTGTGGAAATGGGGGAAAAGTACTGTGCTCCTGATACATTTTTGTATGAAACCAAAGGTGCTGCAGAAGAAAGGACAAGGAGGATGAGACCTTTCGTTCCTTGACACAGTTACTAGGAATAACAAGAGAGGCAAGGCGAGGTTGCGGGGAAACAGAAGGGGTAGTAGCAGAGAGACAGACTGCCTATTTTTTTCGTATGGACCTATCCTTTATGGGCACTTTTTCCTAAGCACCACACAGTGTACCGGGTGCTCATATTATGTCCTGGCACCGATTGAGGGACGCGAGAATCATTATCATGCCGCAGAAAACAAAGAAGTAGGTCACACTTTTCTTCCTTCCTGGTAATTTTATCGAAGTGTAAAGCAGGCTGAGGAGATTGCCAAGCCTCTGCAGTTTAACGGTGGGTTCTTAGATCACTCCAGCAAATTGCTGTCTTACAAAGGTCAGCTGTGCTTACTGATGCTTCACAGGTGCCCGCTATCGACACACTGTTGTGCACTCGAAAGACCACCCATGTAAAACATCGGTGTCAAGGACGCTGTAGATAAAATGTTATAAACTGTGCAGCAAATCTGAACCAAAACTGTAACGATGCAACATTCCTGGCGACAAATGCAATACACCTATAGACCATGTATCATTAATTACAAAATTTTTAGATACTTTTTCTCTGGTCTCCTGTTTTAATCAATTGATTCACTACGTCAACCCCAAGCTAGGACTGGAGAAATGTACCTAACTTTTGCAACCAAATGGTTTGGGTAAAGTCTTGTCCCGGCCTGAACCTTCCAGCCGCATTCAAGTTGTTCTGGGCATTTAATGCTCTTGAGAATGTGGACAATCTTAAAAAAAAAAAAAAAAAAACTCAAAGAGGACCAGTTTAGAATTCAAACAAGCCATAAATACGATCGACAACAACCATGAACCTACTTTAAAAAAAAAATGAGAGTGGAATGGGAAGCCCTGGCTTGGCATAAGTATGCGCACCTTCCATCCTCCGACCATTAATTTCTCCTACTTGGATGTCAAAGGCGCGCGCGGCGCGCGCGCGCGTGCACACACACACACACACACACACACACACACCACCACACACACGAACACACACACACACACACACACCACACACCACACCATACACACACACACAACACAACACACACACACACACACACACACACACATACACACGCGCGCGCGCGCGCACGCACGCACGCAAGCACACACACACCACACACACACACCACACCACACACACACACACACACACACACACACACATAACACACACACCACCACACTCACTCACACCCACACACGCACTCCTCGCACACCGCATACACTGGCACCACGACATTGGCTATATTTGGGCTTTTGTCTGTCTGTTCTGATTGCGTGTGTGTGTCTCATCTCTGTCTGTGTGCCTAATCTTTCTCTTTGTCTCTCTCGTCTCCTGTCTGCCTGTCTCTGTATCTCTGTCTGTCTGTCTTTCTGTCGGTTTGTCCCTGCCTTCTGTCGGTCTCTCTCTGTCTCTGTCTCTTTGGTCACACTGACTCTCTCTCTCTCTCTGTCTTTTTGTCTTTTTTGTCTGTCTGTCTGTCTGTCCTGTCTGTCTCATCTTCTCTCTCTCTTTCTCTCTCTCTCTCTCCTCTCGTCCTCTCCTCTTCTCTCTCTCCTCTCTCGCTCTCTCTCTCTCTCTCTCTCTCTCTCTCTCATCTCTCTCGTGCGGTTTACTTTCAGAGCTATGCATTTGCTGAGTGGTTAAAAGCAGCTCAAATGATAATCGCAGATTATTGCATAAACGCATGTTAAATGCGGTTGACATTATATATTGCGAAGAATAAAAAGCAAATCCTAATGCTGGAAACAGGCTGCATTACTACGGATTTTTTTTCGTTTTGTATGGTTTCATTCGATGTGTTAGAGATGTAAAACGTTTCATTCTTGCTTTACGTGAAGGATTGATTTAATTGATTATAGACGGTAAATTTGTGAGTTCCACGCTGAAAATAGTGACAGACTCGATTTAATTAGAATAAGCGAAATTCTACAATTGCAACACACACATTCTTCATACCATGTATCTCTGTCACCTATCCATCTATCTATCTATCTATCTATCTATCTATCTATCTATCTATCTATCTATCTATCTATCATCTGTACTGTTTACCTACATTTCAGACCGTTTTAAGGTTTTTTGTGTCCATGTCTTCAATTAATGACTTTTTGGTAAACACGAGAAATGCCTTATATAGCATATTACGTTACGGCCAAGAATGTCCGCCTAGTACTATTTGCTAATCTTATATGCCAACTAAACATCTCTATATCCAACCACTACCCAAATCTCTCCTCTCTCTCTCTCGTCTCTCTCTCTCTCTCTCTCCCTCTCTCTCTCCTCTCTACCTTCTCTCTCTCTCTCTCTCTCTCTCTCTCTCTCTCTCTTTGTTTATTGTAAGAATATAGCTACAACCATACAGTTTTTCTCAACACCCTTTCTCTTTCCATTGATTTAAAACAGACAAGGTACCCTAAGAGCACCTATACCATTTTCCTTTCCTTCACTGACCCCAGTTTGCCTGGCTGTCCAGACAGCGATGAGAGTGGGTTGTCTCCATCAGATCGAACCCTCCATTGATGGCATCGACGTCGCTGATGGAATGGGTACAGAACCAAACACGATTCCTCTTCCAACCACCGAGGGCTTTGGACGTGTGGCGTTGTAGCTAGCTGCTTCCTAGGTCCCGGGTGATG
>JADBJO010002268.1:305000-307500 GCA_016801955.1 Conus betulinus
CAAATACATATGCATCATACAATGATACTAGGAACACACAGCACGTGACCTCTTTTGTGCTTCATACGTGCTAAATGTACATAGCAAGACTGAAGAGAATGTCTTCATTTTTTGACCGCCAGGAGTAAATTAACTCTGAAAAGACAAAGATCAGAATAATACTTTGGATTTATGAATTTTATCCTAAGGTCATGAACAGCAGGACAGCAAAAAAAAAAAAAAAAAAAAAAAAAAAAAAAAGGATTTCATCTCCCATGGCCAGGTTACATAAACGACATGTCAGTTCATTATCATTCACAGAACAGCATCTGAAAACGGTGACAAGCTATATCAGAAAACACCCAAAAACTTACTTAGCGCACTCTTAAATCTCATGGTAATTCGAAGCAAAACATGCAAGAGTCAGGGATATTCAATCCTAGTTTGCAGTTTGTTTCGGTCTCAGCTTCGGGGTCCATCCGTGTGGACTACTCCCACGCCGCTCATTCTGGCTCCATCATACACAGCCACACGCAGGCTCCTCGTGTGGAGTCCTCGTCACAGGCAGTCTACAGGGAGATAATGGTTTCAAGCCCAACAGTTAAGTTTCAGTCTCACTTTCATCCGCAAGGCGCCACTGCGCGCTGGCTAGCACAAAACGCTGTTCCTCGAAAAAACGGCGCTAACCATGCCAGAAGTTTACGTAGCCATAGGAAAGGCGATAATAGCAACAGTCGTATTACAGTGTGTGTGTGGTGTGTGTGTGTGTGTGTGTGTGTGTGGTGTGTGTGTGCGTGGGTGTGCCGTGCGTGCGGGCGTGCGTGTGTGTGTGTGTGTGGTGTGTGTGTGTGTGTGTGTGTGTGCGCGCGCGCGGCGCGCGCAGCGCGCGCGCGTGTTCTGAATAACTAGAAGAATGACCATCGTTTCCACATCCTCAGGATTAGGTTTCACGCTCGCATGGCATGAGTTCATGTCAGAGTAGTTAAAATACTACTGCTATTGTTGATGCTACTTCTACAACTGCTACTACTACTACAACTTCTGCTTGTTGCTGCTGCTGTTACCACTGTTCCTGCTAAAAACCCAAACATGGTAAGCTTTCTCAACTTAAACCATTTACACAGAATTCAATGTAGCATATTATATTGAACACATTTTCTGAATGCTAAAATATGACAGGAAGAAGAAAAACGAACATTACATTTTCATAAACATTAAAGAAAAGCAGATGATACTCCTGGGAGAGAAAAAAAATGAAAAAAATGAAAAAAATGAAAAAAAAAAAAAAAACAAAAAAAAAAAAACGATACAAACTGAAAGGTCACTCTTTGGACCTGCGTGTATAGTATAGAGGCAAAAAAATACAGAAGCAGAGAAATCATGGTTGCGTGTTTCTTGGACGTAACGCCCTTACTAGGCGGATTGGCTTGAAATAGATGGCTTCCTGTAGCTGTTTCTTTTCTTTTTCTTTGAAGCATATCTGACACAGAGGAACTTATTGTTTGGAAAACATGTTTTATCAGCTTTGAGAGACGACAGAGGATGAGCAAGAGCAAGGAACATATTCATGGGGTTATGCTTGATGAAGCAATAGTATAGCAGAAGAAAGTTAAAGGAATGTTTATATTTTTATCTGTATGTATTTTCTTGAAGTTTGTTGCAAGACGAACGGGCACCATTAGCAGCATTCGCTTGGAGCCATTGGTGTGTCAGTGTGCCACCATAACAGTAAAGATTATATTTCGTGTTTGTGAATTTGCATGTTAATTTGAAGTAAACAACGCAAGAGCCAAGGATATTCAATCCCGATTTTGCATTGTCTGGGTCTCAGCTTAATCCTAATTTGCATTTTTCGGGTCAGCTCAAACTTAACTTGCATTTTTAGGGTCCACCAAGTGTGCTATTACTCCCTCGCCGCCCCCTTTCCGGCTGTCCGGTACACAGCTACACCAAGAGTCGTCATATTGTCTCCACGACACACAGACAATCCACAGGGAGACAGCGATCCCAAACCCAACCAATTCAGTTCCAGCTTCAGTTTCATTGAAAAAGCGTCACTGCATGTGGGCTTGCCTACATGCGCTGCAGCTCTCCTCTGCCAAACCCTGAGGCTATAACCCATAGGGGTTACTGCAACATCTATGAATGTGAGTGAACGGATAAACACGTTTAGCGTTGGAAAATGGGCATCTTGAGTTACGCATTACGCCGCACGCGCAAAACCTTTAAAGTGGAGAGGAAAAATGTTGCATGATTATGAGTGGGAGGTATATTCTCCTCCGTATCACACAAAAATCTGCATAATTTTCTGTGCTTTGTTTGTTTTGGTGGAGAGGGTTTGCTTCAGGTCAAACTCTGAGAATTTTGTCCGATAATGAAACGCGTGTGACAGTAAAGCTGTGAAAATCAAGTATTCATAAAGATCTGTTGTCGACAATACCCTAACCCAGTCTAGAAAAACAAATGGATGAAAAGGGGCTGGGGGCGGAAGATAGAAAAGTAGAATGAAATTCAAAGGATC
>JADBJO010002268.1:317500-318608 GCA_016801955.1 Conus betulinus
GACATCTATATCCTCATTACCACAAAAAGGCAATAGAGTCCGTGACTGGTGAAATTGTGTCTGTCAAAAAGTTAAGAGATGATAGTTTTTATATTCAGTGCAAAAATGAGAGACAAAGTAAGAAGCTGATGCAGACACAAAGTATTGCTAGTATAGCTGTTGAAACTACTAAGCCCCAAGTAAAAACAGTTGGTATTGTTTTCAAGGACCTGGATGAGAGTCTTCTGTCTTCTGTTCCAAGTATTGTGAGCGGGGTCCGAAAATCAGTTCTTAAAAACGGGAAAAAAGTGACAATAATTACTTTCAAACTTCAAGCACTTCCAGAAAAACTTAGTATTGACAATGTTGTGTTGAAGATACACCCATATTGTGCGCCAATAAAAAGGTGTACGTGTTGTTAGCGTTTGCATCACACCAAGAAACACTGTTTAAGTAAAGTACAGATATGCAGCAGATGTGGTCAGTCATCACACCCCCGAGAGAACTGCACCTTGGACAGATTCTGTGTGAACTGCAAAGGTGACCATTCATCGGCTTTTCATGGATGTCCTGCTAAAAAGATGGCCAAAGAAGTCAATGTTTTGAAATCAAAGAACTATATTTCGTTTCAAGAGGCTATTCGTCAAGCAAAGCTGAAGCTGAAACAGACAGAGTCCGTTAATCAGAAATCTCTATGCGGACGTTGTGAAGAATGCTTGTAGTGTTGATTGCAAATCTACACAAACTGCTGTAAAGTTCTTTTCCGTTTCAACTCAAACGGAAGGCTATTATGAAACTTCCAAATCACTGTCCCCTGAAGAACCATCAGCTGATCAACATAGCGACCAGCAGTCATTTCCCTTTATGAATTCATCACCCAAGAAGTCATCTGCTCGTCAACATGGCGACCTGCAGTCATCTCCCTCCAAGGAGTCATCTGCTGGTTGACATGGCGACCTGCAGTCATCTTCCTTCAAGAAGTCAACTGCTGTTCAACATGGCGACCTACAGTCATCTCCCTCCAAGAAGTCATCCGCTGGTCGACATGGCGACCAGCATTCATCTTCCCTGAAGTCATCAGTCGGTCAACATGGCGAGCAGCAGTCATCTTCCCTCAAGTCACCAGCTG
>JADBJO010002269.1:5000-87500 GCA_016801955.1 Conus betulinus
ACGGGTGTGTGAGAGAGAGAGAGAGAGAGAGAGAGAGAGAGAGAGAGAGAGAGAGAGAGAGAGAGAGAGAGAGAGATGGATGGAGATGAATGGGGTCCAGGTATGTACACATTTAGACACACTTTAAAAAGCACGCAAACTTCGAACGTTACATAGCACATTCTGTAAATTTATTGTTACAACCGTCGTAAAAAAAACACACAACCAACAAGCTGAAGCAGAGTAGAAACATGTGCACATTACAGAAAACGGACAGGCACAAATCTTCCAGACGTCATCTTTTTACTGGAAACATTGAGCGGCATTGTAACTTAAAACAGCCGGTTCATTATTTTCCGTTTCTGAAATTGTGCATCCACCTCCCCCCTTCGAATATTGCTGCGAGACAAAACCAACCGAGAAACAGTAATGAATGTCAACAGGTAGTAGAAGCCTACTGAAACAATCCGGACGCATTCCATAGCGTAAAGAACTTACAAGAACCATAACCGACCTCTCCTTTTGCCTGTACTGTACAACACATTTTTCGCTCTTTTAAAGAAACACACTGCCAACTTATTTGCCCAGACTGCACTTCTAAAATGCGCATTCAAAACAAAAGGAACCAATATTTCCTTTAAAAAGAGCAATAAACATTCTCTCATTTGGCCAAACCACTATAATCTGTAGTATTTACATCATGCAGCAATAACGAGTCAAATTTATTCAAAGCACGGTTATAAATGATGTCCAGTTTGGTCAGCTGTTAAGTATGGCAGTAGATTAAAATCAAAAGATCACTTACACACCGACTAGCTGTATATCCTTCAAAATTCGCCAGGGATCTTCTTCAAGGAAAAAAAAATACATGTAAATAATATAGTGCATTTAGATAACATAATCAGTTGAACACAGAGAGAAGGGTTATTGTACACAATTCTGTCGCAGGAGGATACAGTTTAAAAACGGAAGCAAGTAGCGCTACATGTATATATGACTGTTGACAAGCTCTCAAGTTCATGGTCTTTCGATTGTATTCTTAGAGAAACTCTGAGGGGATTTCAAATGGACGACCGCTCTCCCTGAAGTTCTGTGGGGGAAAAAAAAAACCTTAGAATTTTGGTTATAACCTACATTTCCTAACTGCCACGACTGCATCGTCTTTTACGCTGAAGAAGCTTGTGAAATCCGACCTGGAGGCAACGCTTTCCGAAACACCAGTGAAATTTGGATTAAACAAACTTGCTCAAATCGAACAGATTTAAGGCGCGTACATACTAAAGTTACTAAAGAGAAATCACGCCCTTAAATGTTTTCAACACCTATGACCGAAACATAAAATTTGCTGTTGTTGTCGATTAACTTTGTCTACGGTTTTGTCTCTTAAGCTGCAAATACTTATCATAATAGGTGAAATCCGCTAACAAGCGACTGACCTTGGTGGGCTGGTTAAGGCAGCCCAGCGTGTCATCGCACTTGGTCTGACCAGGCCTCTGTACTGCGGTGTCTTTCGGATGATGGCGCATACCTACCCTACGACGACTTTCTACATCGCGCCATGACATGTTTTCAAAAACTTGTGCTTAATAATTTTATCAAAAGTGGCTCTCTCCTTAGGATCAGGCCTGGTCAACTGGTCTGCTAAGTTTTTTACATCAGCTTTATTTTCTTCGCTCCAGGTCGCATCCAAGTTTTCTTCAGCGCACAGACGGTCTATTAGTACGCCAACCGAGTAAAAGTCGGACGGGTAGCTATGCGTCAAATTTTTCGTTTGTTGTTTCGGGTGCAGTAAAAGGCGTCCCTGTTTCAAAATAATCCCCTACTGACCTGTTCTTCTATCGGTTTCTTTTTGTTCATCTGAACGCTCAGGCCGAAATCCGACAAAACAATGTGCCCCTCATCATCAAATAAAACATTGTGCGGTGTGATATCCCTATGCAGAAAATGTTTTTGTGAAGCTTTCTCACCGCGACAAGAATTTCACCTACTAAAGCCCGAGCGTCCCTAAATCCGAGTTTCAAGTCAGTCGTGGCAAACTTTTGAATCAGATCGTGTAAAGAACCCCCAGGATAAAAAAACTTTAGGCAGAACCAGGCATACTGCTCCGTGAGGGCTGTAAAAAACATGTCGCAGAAAAAAAAAGAATGCCCGGATAATTTTGACAATGTTTTTTTCTCTTTCATTATGTCTACCAATCTCCGATCATATTCCGATTCTGTCTCTAAGGAAACCAATTTTACAGCGAAATTAAGGTCCACTGTGCGGTCATAAACTAGAATGACTTTGCCATAGGAACCCTGACCTAACACGCGAACGGGTTCAAAATTTGCGAGAGATACAGGTCTCTCGGAAACGGAGTGGCTATCAACATTTAAACCATCAAAACTGGCAGGAGAGCGGCGTCCATTTTGACTTATGGATAGTCGGCTAGTCGGTGGCAAATAATCTGAAACACAAGCTGAGGCAAGTTGAGTTGATTCAGTTGTGGTACTACTAAGTACAATTGGATATGAGGTGCGGGGTACAAACAGACGTCGGACCAGACTTGTTTGGGGGCGGATGAGAAATGAGGTGGTGGGGATAAGGTGTTCCCCTGCAGCTCAGTGGTGCCCAGGGACAGGTATAGACAGGAGTTGTTTCCCCTACGGCTGGTGACGACTCGCAGGTGTGTGTTTAATATATACACAAGAGTCGTTTTACCTTACAACAGGTAAGGACTGTTTTCAGGTGATCAGCGATATCTGAAAAACGAATATTATACAGTTATATCAGTGGGAACGATTTGTAGTTCACAACGATAAAAATACCGTCGTTTCTGTTGCTGTTTGATTATTTACTTACTTACTTACTTACACACACACACACACACACACACACACATATCTGAAAAACGAATATTATACAACTACATCAGTGGGAACGATTTGTAGTTCACAACGATAAAAATACCGTCGTTCCTGTTGCTGTTTGATTATTTACTTACTTACTTACACACACACACACACACACACACACACACACACACACACTACAGCCATGCTGCACGACACGGAAGTAATGGGATCTACAGCCCAGGTCGCGCAGGAGTGTAACGATTTCTAGGGCAGTCTCTAGGGATCCCTTCCTCGCTCATGCTAAGCAGGATCTCGAGGGCTTTCAATAATATTTGGTTGAAATAATTTTTCTCTGCGTTCACTTGTTGATGAATAGCATGAAGCAAAGTGCGATTAACTGTCAGTATCTGGTTTACACGACAAACAAGAGAGAGAGAGAGAGAGAGAGAGAGAGAGAGAGAGAGAGAGAGAGAGAGAACACATACTTCTCATATTCTACTGTCCCTTAGAACGGAGGCTTGAAAAAAATCTTTATATTTGAATGTGTTTATTTGCTTTCACTTTCATTTCCTTTCACTATGGCTGCTGAAAAAAAAAAACAAAAAAACAGAGACATGAGGATACTATTCTTTCCGAATTGTTGGCTCTGAAGGCATTTACCACCACGTCGAAACCATCGTCGTCAAAAGCGATCGGCGAACAAAAAAAAAAAAAAAAAAGTCACAAAATGATTAACGTCGCCTCATTGCTTTCACTGTCAAACGGCTCAGTGAACCGCAACCAATGGGAAACGCTTACAGCCGTCGCTACCAGCAGCTCCTACTGCGACACGAACGGACAGTAAGTTTATGGCGCGAAATAACTGCATGTAGAGATTCCATACCGGCGTATGTGTTGACAACATGCTGTTAGATATTGTAGTTTGTTTTGAAATGCTATGAACTTAAAATCCGTCTTAAGCATTTATGAGAGTCCAGCTTTCGCATCCGTGGAGGACGATAGACATCATCAGTAACTTGAACGATCTTCAGCTACGCTGTACCAGCCCTACAGACTCGGGGATAAACAACGACAAAGACAAATTACATCCCCTGAACCAGTGCAACACGCCAGACTCTGCTTCTCACTCGCCTTCAAACATGATTTCCCTATTTTTTTTCGTTTTCTTTCCGTCAAGAGTCAAAGTCGATTTAATTACATAGAATCTTAATGTTCTATATAAATGCCTGATAAACACTCGCAAGCATTCAAGTACGTAACTGAACTCGACCTTGATATTTCAAAGAAAGAAGTCCAAGGAGAGATATCGATGACTCCCGTTTCGTGACTTTGGCCCTCATGTGAAAATGATGATACTCGGGACTTAAGCGTCGTATCAGTTAAAAGAGGAGCAAGATTGTAACATAGTCATAGTGACCGTTCTAGCTGTTCAGCTGCAAATGTCTGCATTACGGAGTGATGCGTCTCTCTCTCTCTCTCTCTCTCTCTCTCTCTCTCTCTCTGTGCGTGTGTGTGTGCGTGTGCACACGCCTGCGTTTCATACTATGATTAATTGTAGCATTACAATGTTTTTGTTGTTGTTGATTGTATACTGCTGGATCATTTGCTTGAGGTCATGATTTAATTATAAGTTTTGCCCATGAAGACAAACGACAGGATTTCTGCGATTGTGTTGTAGCAGTGTGGTTCCTTTTCGCCTCGTTACGTTGCTGCTTAGATGCCCTGGCAATGACATGACGCTTAACTTGCTGAAGTATGACATCTCCTGGAGTAGAATTACTGGGTTGCATTTGATTAGACTATTATCACTGTAATAACTACATCGATCACTTTCTAACACAGCCTCCTAACATCTTTCCATCCCTCTCATTAAAATGGAGACATTAAAATCTTCAAATTGAGTTAATATCCAAACTGAAAACGCATTTGTTGCCAGATACGCACCCCCATCCCACCCCCTCCTCTTTGTTCTGAGATAACAGCAACTTTGAAAAAAAAAAAATCTCTTCTTATCGACCATCACAAGACAATCGTGTGTAATACCCAGGTAGGCAGCCCGTTGTGTAAACGAGTCTTGATTGTAAAGCGCTTAGAGCTTGGCGTCTAGCCTAGAATAGGCGCTATGCAAGTATTCATTATCATCATCATTAATGAATTCTGGATACTACTTCAGAGTGGGTGCGTTCTTCTTACATCTAGCACATCGACACACCCTTCCTTCTGCCCCTCACCCCCCTCTCCCCGTTCTTCTACTCTCTTTCTTTCCAACCGGGTATAATTTTGACGAGTCCAAGCCTAATAATGATCGTCTTGAAAATATGTGAAAGGCCCAGATTAATTTTCTGAAGTGCTTTGGGCTGTCACCTCAAAGGGGGAAAAAAAGCGTAAAAATACGGACCCAACTACCTACAAAATGTACCGATTCATAGCATAACAGCTGAACTATTGCCATCCTGTCCTTGTAGAGGACGCTAGGGCCCTGCTTATTTCTTCACCTTCATATTACTAAAATAAAGAAGGAAAAATTCTACAGAGTGAAAATATAAAAAAAAAAAAAAAAAAAAAAAAAAAAAAAACAGAAAGAAAGAAAAAAACATAGTCCGCTGGAGTCCACTTGTGAAAGTGTCGGTGTCACCACGGAGAATTCTCTACTCTCAGTGCCCTATTACCTAGTCACCTGATTAGAACAAACAAGCAAACAAAACCTCACGTTTTATGGAAATAGAAAAAAAAAGACTCTAAGATGAAACAAAGACAAAGGCAGGACAATAATAGAGAAAAATACAAAACAAGAGAGAGAGAGAGAGAGAGAGAGACAGAGAGAGGGGGGGGGGGGGGGGGGGGGGGAGCATACGTGTACAAAGACAGTGGCGATCGCTGAAGATACTTTCTCATTTCACCTCGGAAAGAGGTGGACAGGGGAAGGAAGGCAAAGAAGAAAGGGTAGGGTGGGTAAGGTTGGGAAGGAAGGGGGGTGGGGGGGAGGAAGGCAAAGGAGAAAGGGTAGGTTGGGTAGGGTTTAGGGGGAAGTTGCGTTTGAAGTGCACGATGGGTTCCACTAAATTCATCGGGTTTTTTTTTTTTATCTCCAAGTTATTTGCCCAGACTTTCAGGCGGCGTAGCATGTTTCTGTTTGTTCGTTTCTTTTTTTTCTTTTTTTTTTTTTTTTAATCCCCCTCCAGCTAACTTAACAGACTACCATTGTTCTGTGTAACGCCATTGTCCCTTCTTGGCGGCCACCTGGCGTGTACTGACCAAAACAGCCGAGAGGGCCGACTTCCATGGACTGTTCTCCGTCAATGTCCTACAATCAACATGTTACGACGTGACGCCTTCTTCGACCAACAAGTGCCAACCTCCGTGTGTGTCGACGGTTCGGGGGAACAATGACAACGAGTCGGGAGAGGGTAGCTGGAGGGAAAAAAGATAAGTGTGTGTGTGTGTGTGTGTGTGTGGGGGGGGGGGGGGGGGGGTTGGAGAAGGAGAAGGAGAAGGGGGTAGGCGCGTTGAGAGCGAGCATACGTGACGATACCATTTTACTACTAATCTTAACGAGTTTAAGTACTACATTCGCCAAACATGCACAAACGAATCACAAGACAACGTGTCACAAAAATCACATGTTTCGTCTTGTGATTCGCTTTGTTCCACGTTTGGCGGATGTAGTACTTAAACTTAAGATTTTTTTTTTTTTTTTAAAGATTTTTGTCAACATCTCTAATGAGCAGTGCAAACAGAACCTTCTCACAGGATAAACTAGTGGCACCAGGGCGCTTACGTTCTTTAGGTTCCGCCTGCAGTCGCTTGAGGTTTTCGCCTGCCTGCAGTCGTCTCACTTTGCAGCTAACCGATTGTACTGAACCGACAATGTAGTCCAAGAGAACGAGACCAAGAGAACGTCGGGGCCACGGGCAGTCAACAGAGAGACAGAGAGAGAGAGAGAGGGAGACGAGACAGACAGACAGACAGAGAGACAAGAGAGAGAGAGAGAGAGAGAGAGAGAGAGAGAGAGAGAGAGAAAGAGAGAGAGAGAGAGAGAGAGAGCGTGTCTGCAAATAGCACAGTGAACAACAATAACACAGAGACCAATGACAACACAAAGAACAAAGTTAACATGGTGCAGCAAAGCGAATCCAGTTAAGTGATACCCACTGAAGCGACATTCTTCTACACAACAGCACAGCGACATAACCACATTTTATAGCGACATACCCCTACAGCGACATAAAAAAAAATTACAGCTACATACCTCTACAGCGACATAAAAGAAAATTTACAGCGACATACCACTTCAGCGATTATACTGATCAGCACAGCGCAAATCGGTTTCTGCTATGAACAGTCGACATGATCACTCACGGCTAAATTTCTCAGTGAGCAAGCACGTGCAAGCGCAGAAAGAGAGAGAGAGAGAGAGAGAGAGAGAGAGAGAGACTAAAGACGTAAGCGCAGAGAGAGAGAGAGAGAGAGAGAGAGACTAAAGACGTAACAGCGCGGACTTATGAAAGCCGACTTGTCAATTGTGTACGGTCACCGAGACGAGAGAAGATTCCACGTGCTCGTGCAAGTCTTTACCCTCCGTTTCAAACTTGGTCGGGTGTCGGTTGCATAAGGTCCCCGAGGCGCAAAGATGACTGGGCGAAAAAAAGCCCATGACTCGCATCTCTTCGCCGGCCGCTGGTAAAATGGCTTTGTCGAAATCAGCCAGCGAGCGATAGAGTGGGTAGAGGTATACACTGACAATAAAATGTCTAAAATGGACATCATAGTCGGATTTAGGCTAACGTATGGCGCCTGCAGACTACGCGTCAATTAAAAGTAAAACCCAATAGAATGTTTACTAAACAAACAGGCAAAAAAAATCACGAGCATTTTTCAATTATCTGTTTTAAAATTGTGTCACGTTACAAACCAATAAAAAAAATAGATAAAAAAATCAATGTTCAACGGTTGACAGTGGACACGTTCTCTTCAACACACACTATCAATGTGCGACGGAACTCCGCCAGGAATGTAGGCTATTACGTCCAGTAAAGTATACAAGCGTTATCTTGTTTTATTTCGGGAACCGCCATCTTGGCAAGTTTTCAGCCACCCCGACAAGCGGTAACTTGGCTGGCGGTATTTTTTTTCATATTGACTTCAACATTGACACAATGCCGAATACATCACGTGCAAATTCCGGCTCTCCTTACTCCCTCAGAAACGGGGAGATGGGGAGAATAATTTATAGTATGGGGAGAATAATTTATAGTATTCACTTATAATTTTTTTTTTTTTTTTTTTTAGAATCTCACGGACTTGTTTCTTTTCGTTATAGCACAGAATAAGTTTAAGAAATCAACCCATTAAGGTGTCTTGACCCAGTTAAACAGATGAAAACAGCGACGACGAAAACAAGCTTTTTTTCTAGGCCATTCTTCATACGAACCAGCCAACGGCCGTGTTCTGTTTACTCAAACTATTTCGATCCAAATGGAGTGCATGCGAAAATAGTTGAGTTTTACGTCCTCATAGCAAAAGCTTTTAGGGACATGTCTTCGGAGTGCATGCGCCGACGTATGGTTTAAGTATCCCAAACATACGCCGCACTGAATCGAGTAACTGAACGCTGCATGTATCAAGAACTAGTAAGTAACAATTATGAGCAGCAGCAGCTGCCTAGTAGTAGTAGCAGCAGCAGTAGTAGTAGTAGTAAAGTAGTAGTAGTAGTAGTAGTAGTAGTGGTAGTAGTAGTTACGCTACGATGTAAAGTTCCGCAAATTCAAGACTTACCTTTTTTACAGCTGAGTACTGGTCGAAACACGGCAGCGGGACTGTCCTCCCCATATGCGCGAAGAACAGCACGCCAGTCTCTCTTCAACGTGGGTGAAGAGCAGCTTGAAGTCAAAAAACGGGTTTAAGTTCATCTACAGAAGCCTCCTTCGCCGTGGCTGAACAGTTGTGGAAGCCGTCTTCATGGAGAGCACTTGATGTGCAGCAATGTCCGTCTCTTTCTTCAACGTGCTGCAGCAGAGTCAGACCGACTTGTTAAGGGTGAGATTTACGTCCTATCGGCCTGAGGCCCTTGTCAAAGCTCATGTGTCTACACAGAGTGTTCCAACAGACACCCCCATGAAACCAGCCCAGTCAATGACTAGCGACACGGCCAGCTCCGAACTCCCTAGCAGGTCCGCAAGTCGTGTCCAGCCTTTTATTGAGACTGACTTCCTTGAAAGTCATGTGGGCGGATGTCCGGTGTGGCTAAATCCAATCAAAGATGTTTCTAACTACCGCGTCGTTCGGATTAGGACACAACACAATGACAGGTTTTCGGGGGTACTGCCTCTTCGGTTGCGCAACTGTACACACACATAGCCCTGGGGTGGCGCTAACAAAGGGCGGCTCGGCGACGGCCGTTGACAGGTCACAGTGACACGCGTCAAGGCGAAACTCTTCGATACTGTGTCCGGACTGCTGTGGATAGGACAGGTGACAACATGTAGACATGGATCAAGTGAAACGCCGAGTTCATTGGCCAGTCGCTGTCTTCAAGTTTTACCACCGCACATCTTTGTTTACAACCCATATACTAGAGACGAGAAAGAGCCTTGGTCATCTGCCAAGGTGGAAGAGGGGGAGGGGAGGGGGGACGGAGAGAGGCCATGGGGTGGGGCAAGGGAGTGGGGTAGATGTGGGGGTGAGCAGCCGGAGAGGAAAAAAAGGAGGGTGGCAGGACTTCATTAAATAGAAACAAATTCACTCAGCCTTGACTGACTTTACTGTCACTCTAATTAGTCACAACATGGATACTTTAGACTACTCATATGTCCGTCTGTCCGTCTATCTATCTATCTGTCTATTCCTGCACGCGCAGAGAGAGAAGGGGTGGAGGGAGTAATCATGATCGATCGTCTTTCACTAAAGCATTAACTGTCATGTTCGATTGAACGTTATTGTGTTTCCCAATTAACCGAGCGCAAGCGAGCTTCTGTGTGTGTGTGTGTGTGTGTGTGTGTGTGTGTGTGTGTGTGCGCGCGCGCGCGCGCGCGCGTTCGAGTGTGTGTGTGTGTGTGTGTGTGTGTGTGTGTGTGATTTACACATGATGGCCTAGAGATGTGAGCGCATGCGGATTTGTTTTAACTTCGGCTCAAAAGTCTCACCAGAGTTGAGGTGGTGTAGCCATCCATCCAGAACTTCTTTAGTCTGCCACAGGGTGTTTGCTCTCCACTGTCCCCTTGTTGTTCCTATACAAAATTGACGCTTTTTCTTGGCATGTGCGCTTAAAGCGTATTGTAGCAGCCCTTAGAGGCTGTTTTGCAGACAGAAACAAAATGGCGGCGGTTTTAGTTGGATCCCGTGGGTTCCCCCCTCCCTCCCGGTGGGCCTCACTGGCAAGTCCTAGGGTCTGTAAGGGAGCCCTGAAGGCACGGCAGGCAAGGCGTATTACGGGGCTGACAGCTAACTGGGTGAGAGGCGTTTGACTGCCAGTGTGTACTTGGTGTACATCCTTGACCTACTATTTGTGTCGACCAGCCACCTCGTTGTCGGAGTTTCTTGTACGAGATGTGAATCCGTATGAGAGATTCCTTCGTTTCCAATGTCCAAGTTGAGCATTCGATATCTCCTTTCAGTGTTCAGATGTTGGATCATAACAGAAAATGTACGCGAAATGTGCACGCGCGCGTATTTGTGTGTGTGTGTGTGTGTGTGTGTGTGTGTGCATGTGTGTGTGTGTGTGGGAAGGGGGTATTGGAGGGAATGCCGCAAGGAGGGGATATACCTGGTGTGGGACACACGCCATGAATAGTGCCTTACAAAGACAATGCATGGAACGCCCGCTTTTAGGGTACGTAGAAGCGTGGACGGTGTGGAAAAGGTCGGGGAAGGGGGGGGGCAGGCAGGAAAATGGGGGACGTGAGGTAGTGGTGGCGGTGATGGGGAGGGGAAGGCTAGGGGTGGGGGAAGAGCAAAGTTAAGTGTAGGCGTAAGCTACAATACAATAAAAGCAAACTTTTAAAAAAGTTACTGTGCCATCAAACTTCTTTTAATTTTTGTTTCAATTGCCCTTTTAAGTTTGTTTGTTTGTTTGTTTTTTTTCAATTTCCGCCTGCAGGCGCCTCACTTAAGAACATACAGTGAAAGTACTTCACAATGTATACAGTGAAAGTACTTCACAATGTATACAGTGAAAGTACTTCACAATGTATACAGTGAAAGTACTTCACAATAATACAGTGTAAGTACTTCACAATGATACATGTACACACGCGTACAACTTCCACTGATAAAACTCGTCTCAGGATACATACCATGCTCTCCACTAACCACTATGGAATATGACTGGCTCCAAAAGTCAATTTGATTTCGATGCTGTCTTTTTTAAACGAAAAAAAAAAAACCAACATTTTTGCGAAGGAAGTGGGTAGTTGTCTTCTTGAAGACAGTGATAATTTCAGTTTGGAGATGACATTCTTACTTTGTTGCTTTTGGGGCCAACATCTGGCCATTGCATCAATCACCAAAAAACTGCTCAAAGACGAACAGTTGCAATGAGAACTTTATTTCATTTATCAAAATCTGGGTCTGATAGTAAGACTGTGCTCACTGTCAAAAGTGAACACTGGCTGTCTATTTTGTAGCATCTGTTTGCCCACTCGGCTTCTTCAATATTTTCGATTGTGGTTGTGCTTTTAAGTGGAGTTTCTTTTGGGAAGGGGTGGCAAATTAAGTGGAATGGCTAATAGCCTAAAGTGTTAAATCAGCGCGAATAGTTTGATCAGAATATCTGTTATTGTTTTGTTTCTTTGATAGGATTGGATTTTCCCCAGGCCTTGTGTTAGTCTTGTGAGACCCTGTGTGGGCTGGCTGGGCTAATGGGTTGATCATAACTCAACGTGTACAATTTACTGGCGTGGTGTGTATGTGTGTGTGTGTGTGTGTGTGTGTGTGTGTGTGTGAAACATGCGATCAAAGTTATGTCAGATAATATGCTTCTTGCCACAACAAAGGCAAAGACTAATCCCATAGTAATGACAGTGCTGTTCATTTACCAGCTCATCAGTGTATAAAAATCTGCTAATATCAACGCATCAACGCCAACAAAACCTCTCTCTCTCTCTCTCTCTCTCTCTCTCTCTCTCTCTCACACACACACACACACACACACACACTGACTGACTGAAACCATTTACTGTCAGATTAACATAGTGTTGTACTGACCACACACACACACACAAACGTGCTCGTGCGCGCTTTTGCCGTGACTTGGTTGGGTCCGTTTCAACAACGCGCGGACACAGAGTCGCTGACCAGCTGTGCGCAGTCACTGGAAAGGAACGATCTTCCACGTGCTGCCGCCACTGAGAGCCTTGTTATCAGTCAGCTGTGACTGGTCACCCCTAGCCCTTGGACATGTGCAGCGTCACCGCAGAATGTCATAGCTGTCGACACAAGGACAGGTGGCATGACAACGAGACAACCTGCGCCCCCCCCCCCCCCCCCCCCCCCCCCCCCTTTTTCCACCCTCTGTGAACGAGACGAGAGGCTTCTCGAAGAAGGGACAAAGAAATGGCCCGAGGAGGGAAGGGGGAGGGGGGGGGGGTCCTGTTTGCTGGTCTCTTAGAGAGAGAAACAGGATCAGTCCATTGACCAATCAGAGGACGCTGCAATTTACAGCGCATGGAACACACACACACACACACACACACATGGCAGTACACAATACAACAGATTTGTATTCCGACCCCTGGGGCCCTTAAAGACGGCACTAATTTTTGCTTGTGTTGATAAGTAAGCGGATTTTATACGCTTAATCTATATCAAGCATGTAAGCTCTTGCCCCGACAAAATCAAAAAGCCGAGATCTCCATCTACCAATCAGATTGCTTTTTATTTTTAGTTTGGCGAACGGGGACAACAGTGATGACATAACATAATTCGGAAAGATTTTTCAGACAATATTCATCTTGTTCATGAAAAAAATATGACGTGGTTTTAAACGGAAAGAAGAGGCATTAGGTTCCAGGTTTAGGCTTCGTCTTTATTTTTCATGTCTGTGTCTTATATTTACATTAACGTTCTTTAACCTGTAGATGAGCCGACGCATTCTCACTTTCCCAATATGCCCTTGCGAGTGAGAATGTCGAGATCTCCACATACATATATCAGAGGACGTCACTATTTTTTGGTGCACGAGGACACACAAAATGGCTGAGCATAATTGGGAGAGATTTTATCTTGGACCTCAGGCCTTTTAAGATAGGCATATCGATGATAAAGTTGATTTTAGATAAAAGGAAAATGAATTAGACTGTAGGCTAAATAGTTTAAACTGATGACTGTTTCATCTATTAATGTTATATATGCGTTCACCTTTGTTTCTTTATCTGTACATAATGTACATCTCGGGGTACGCAGATTGTCCAATTCTGTTAAATTCCCTTCGACAAGGTGAAGACTACGACTAGCGGTCCAACAGGTGTGTGCAGAGGGCTGTGTGTCTCATGCGAAAGACAGTGAGCATAATTGACATATATAGGGCCGGGGTTCAGTAACGAGTTTGCGCAGTGCAGGGGGGGGGGGGGGGGGGGGGGGGGGGGGGGGGGGACAGTAGACTAGATGGGTGAGTTTAACGTCCATTGGCCTGAGGCCCTTAAGGACAAGGTACACTTGCAGACATAGGTCTGCATCTTCTGTGGCAACTGTTGTCGCTGGGCAGTAGTGGACGAGTTTGTCGTATGTCTGTCTCAGAGCTCTTTTTTTTTTTTTTTTTTTTTTTAAACTTTAGTTCAAATACGGTAGCTGGTCGGCCGACGATGTGCGTTGGCGTATTTGGCTTCTTTTTCCCAACCAAAAAGGCTGTCTTTAGGACCACCAGGCGGCCTTCTTCGAGCTCGGGTGGCGAAGGTCCTGTGCAGCGTGTGAGGCCGCCTCATGGAAGGAGCAGGACGAAAGTCGCTGGAGCGCTGCACGAGCCCTTAAAAATCGGCGAGTACACGCAGACTACGACCGAGAAGGCAATTTTTCAGCCCAATTTCATAAAGAGTGCCCCGATGTCTGCCTGGCTCAGAACACGGTATCCCAGGCCATGGTAATCGTAGTCAGGTAACCTCCATCGCTGATCGCCTCACATCTCCAGGAGCCGCCCCCGACGACACAGGATAAACCCGCCGTCACCCATATGGCTGGAGGGATCGCTGCGCCGCCTGACACTGACCTCTCACATCAGTGACATTCAAAGGAGATCTGCCACCTCTCCCTTGGCGTCCGCTGCTGTGCCACACTCGCAACGACCTGAGAGAGAGAGAGAGAGAGAGAGAGAGAGAGAGAGAGAGAGAGAGAGAGAGAGAGAGAGAGAGAGAAATGATGGGTTATTGCGCTCTTTTCAGCACTATCAAGCTGAGAGTGCCGATGGAAATGGACGTAACAGTCTCTACAGGTAGGGGGTTCCCGTCAAGAAATGATTTAGGGGAAGAAAACCTTTTTCCAGCAGCCACTGAGTACGGCAGGAAACGCATCAATGTTGCTGCTGCTGGTCGTGCTGGTTTCTTCTACCACTGGAAGACAGATGCTTCAGTCGACACACCTCACACATGCCACCAGTCTAAAACGTATTTTGTAGAGCAATGGAGCAGTGCTGCCAAGAGCCAAGTGCTCTGCTTTTGGCGTAGTATGCTAAGGTTTCGTTGACAAGGCTCGGCTGCTACGCTTAGTGACGAAATGCTATGAAGAGAGGGGGAATAAAGCAAGTCGGATTCAGCGACGGCTTAAACGGAACTGACACACGATATATCTAGAGACTGTAGACTTTTCCGTTAAAAAAAAAAAGGCTAGATTCAGTGAGGAGAAGATAAAAGAAAGTAGAAATAAAAATGGCTAACGACGATCGTGATTTTGACGCACTATCAATTTGTTTTGTTGCTGACCTTATTTATATGGTCAAGTCAAAACCACGCGATAACTAGCGAGATTTCCGTCTCCCATAGTTCACCTTTATGTCATGTGTGAAGCACAGTGCGAATGACAGTGCTGTTGAGTTTGATATGTCGTAACTGACAGTGCTATTGACTCTGACTTGTGGCGACTGAAAGTGCTGTTGACTCTGACTTGTGGCGACTGAAAGTGCTGTTGAGCCTGACTTGTGGCGACTGAAAGTGCTGTCAAGTCTGACTTGTGACTTGTGTTGACTCGACTTGTGGCGACTGAAAGTGCTGTTGACTCTGACTTGTGGCGACTGAAAGTGCTGTCGAGTCTGACTTGTGGCGACTGAAAATGCTGTTGAGTCTGTGGCGACTGAAAGTGCTGTGACCTGACTTGTGGCGAAAAAAGTGCTGTTGAGTCTGACTTGTCGGCGAACTGAAAGTGCTGTTGAGTCTGACTTGTGCAACTGAAAGTGCTGTTGAGTCTGACTTGTGGCGACCGAAAGTGCTGTTGAGTCTGACTTGTGGCGACTGAAAGTGCTTTTGAGTCTGACTTGTGCAACCGAAAGTGCTGTTGAGTCTGACTTGTGGCGACCGAAAGTGCTGTTTGAGTCTGACTTGTGGCGACTGAAAGTGCTGTTGAGTCTGACTTTGTCGCGTGGCATATGAGTGTCATGTTTATATCTGAAACGCAATATTTGAAATGTCAAAATGTCCTTTTTGTGCTTTTTTCTTTTACTTTAGCGGTTCTGACTGAGTCTTGGAGACAACTGCAATGGCCACGGAAGCAGTTCAAGCATTTCATTTATATTCAAGATATTCCTGTGCCATTTCAGGACATTCCTCGCTGCTCTTTGTTGGATCTTCCCTATTTTCAAGGAGAGTCTATCGGTGTGGATTCCGAAAGCACTTGGCGTTCTCATGCTAGTTCTTTAGTCTTGCTGGAACCCACTCTCAGGTTCCTCTGGAAAAAGCCCAGGCAGTGCCTCGGTGCAAAAGTTGTCGACAGTGACCCCACCTGCTCTTTCTTCACACCCCCTTTGTTTTACCTTTGGCAGGTCTATTTGCAGGGTTAATATTTTTACTGAGGACATGCTCTCGAGGGTGTCGCCATGGCCAGTGTGATTAGATTCTGCGTTCAGTTGCTTTCTACTTTGGGACCGGAGTAGCTGGATGGACTCTTCAGGAGTGAGATTGAATCTCTGTCTCATTCGCTCTCCCAGATCTCTAAGTTGCAAGATCCCGCTAGAGTTTGCTAGGGTGTTGGAGCAGGTGATTAAACTGTAGACTGCAGTGTCAGCAGCAAAAAGTCTAAATGAGGAGAAAACGATGGAAGGTCTTCAATAGAGGCCAGGACGGGCAAGACCCAAGCACAAATCTTTGGTAAATGCCAGGCTTCACATTGATATATGCAGATTGTGAATCGTCAGTTACTACGGCTTGTTTGCTGAAAGAGGTGATTCAGTTGTTGATGCTTTCTCGGACGCCTTAGTGATGTAGTTTGTGTGTAAGCAGCCTTTGGTTAACTTTTCAAATGCTTTGACAAAGTCCATGGTACACCCACCGGTTATTACACCATTTTCCATCGCTGCGGAGACTTCGTAAATGAAGTTGAGTAATCAGGTCTCGCATGAGCGGTCTTCGCAGAAACCGTGCTGTTGACTGAAGAGAATGCTGTGCGCCTGGAGGTAATGTCTGATGGCACCCACAAGGATGTGCTCGAGGACCTACGATGGAATGCTGATGAGACAGGTCTATAGTTAGACGCCCTGTGGTGTTCTGGTCTTCTGAAGACATGGTCACCCATACCTCCTCCCAGTCCATGGGTGACCTCGCCTGTTGGCAGGCTGTGCTGTAGATGTAGTCTGCTTCTTCGTACGCAAGGGGTTATGCTCTCTGGCCCAGCTGCTTTGGTGGGATTCAGGTTGGCTAGTGGCTTTTCCATCTTTCTTGTGCTGGTCAATATCAATGGATGGGAAGTCGTTTCATGAGCCAGGCATCGTACAT
The DNA here is from genome assembly GCA_016801955.1 of Conus betulinus. Taxonomy (NCBI): domain Eukaryota; kingdom Metazoa; phylum Mollusca; class Gastropoda; order Neogastropoda; family Conidae; genus Conus; species Conus betulinus. The sequence continues at coordinate 21,721 of JADBJO010002269.1, forward strand.
TTAGTTCTGAACCTATCCTCTCAGTAGCTGGTGCCCTTGCTGAAGGCTAAGGAACTAGGTGTTCAGCATTTCGGCGAAGACTGTGGAGTGCTCGTGCTTCATACAAGTCCAGAAACACCTCGGGCTGGTTCTGGAATCCTCTTATAGGTTAGTGAACCAGTCTTTTTCATCATTTGCCTGTAGGTCTTGTCATGTCTCCTCATAAGTTTATTTCTTGGGTAATCCAAGGATAGGAGTCCTTACGTTTTGGCATCTTGGTAGGAATTCGCCGACACATGCCGTCGTTGGGGTAGTTTTGAAGCTTTGCCGCAGTTGTGCTGAAGTCACCCGTAGAGATGAGTTCTAGCAGCGCCCCATCTCCTGGCTTATGCCCTGCCAGCTTGTTTGCCAGTGGAAGAGGATGAGATGACTTGCGTTCTGCAGCCGGTAATGTCTCGTCTTGTTCTCAAACCACCCAGTGCAGTGATCTGAGAGGCTGTGGACGACTTCTGTTGTTGGAAAGTGAATGTGCGATATTGAACCAAGTGTAGGTATAGCAAAGGTGTTTGAGTACTTCACTATCTGGTCTAAGAATGTGCCATACAGGAGGTCTGTGAATTTCTGGTGGACAGTAAGGTAGAGGGACGAGACAGACATCAGGTTCATATTTTCTAATCCTATAAGGGGAAATTGAAGTTGCCGGCAAGTATTTGTGTGTTTTGATTTTTTTTTTTTTTTTTTTTTTTTTTTTTGCTGCTGTCCCAACCCCTGCCCCACCTCAGAGGCAGTGCACCCACGCCGCTCATTCGACACCCCGTCCACAGCCACAGCCCGGTCGGCCCCGCCGCAGCTCCGGCATCGGCAATCCACAGGAGCAGTCAATGTCAAGTCGTCAAGAGGCAATCCCCACCGGAGGAAACACTGCACTACTGCCGAGTGACTTCGGTTGTGTTCAGTGGCGCCTGTTCTGATCTAACATACGCGGGACACCACCTACTAAGCCCCCTTTAATAATTGCTTAGTCGCGGAGCCGGCGTGAATGAGCTCTCCCTCCGGAGGGCGCCACCACGTCCGTCCAGCGACAGCCCCCATGGACCCGCCGAAACCGGTGACCCCGACGGAACTAAACCAAGACCACAGACGTGGAGAGGACATCGACATTGAGGTCACCATGAGAGCAGGGCATGAAGGACCACAGAATTTGAGACTTTTTCTTCTTTTTTTTTTTTTTTTTTTAAATGCTGATTGATGAGAATGAGGATGATTAAGATGATGCTACGGATTTCCATTTCGGTCTGAGACTACATGACAGAGCTGTACTCTACGCTTCCTTTCATAATATATCCCGGCGTCAAGGCCGGAGAGTTTTTAATAGCTCTATGCAAATTGCATGTCGATCTTGTCAAACACAAGGAGAAGGATGTTCACAATTAAAAAAAATTCGTTTCTGACCCGAAGCCTTTCAAATTTTTGTTTTCGTGTTAATATAAAAGATTAAGAGGATCTAAGACGGGGGGAAAAAAGGCCGAATCAGCGGCTATGTTATTTCAACGTCGTCTTAGTTTTTCAACTCTGACTCTTTTATGTTTGTGTGTGTTGTAACATATATCGGACTAAACGATTGGCTGGATCCTCTAAACTATCTTGCCACGTGTTCCTGATATGATCATAATTAATCTGTTGATTCTCGGTGACAACCATTTTTTTGCTCGTCGTCAACCTAATATTACTCGTAAACATGGCATATGCTGCTGAGCGACACCCAACGACTTCTGGCTTGAGTATGAGAGGCCATGAACATAAACTCCTCTTTCTTTCATCATGCCCATCAAGATGTATGATCCAAAGCAAACAAAATGAAAGGCCAGGGAATGGTGCTTTTTGCTGACGCAAAATGGGTTCACGAATGAGCTTTAAGGTCTGAAATGCAACATGAGCTAACATTTGTTCAGAACCGGTTCAGAGTTACACATTCAACTCAAATGTGTGTGTGTGTGTGTGTGTGTGTGTGTGTGTGTGTGTGTGTGTGTGTGTGTGTGTGTGTGTTTACACTCGAATCTTTTTCTTCCACAGATGCAGGGGAAGAGGAGAGATTGTATGAAAAAGGCAGCTTTAAAGTATAAATACGAAATCTTTACAGCCAGCAATGGGAACTATTAGTTCCGTAGTTTGAACGGAATATTTGTTCATAGGCCCGTACCCATCGAGAGTGGACTTTGATGCCTGCAACTTAGAGTAACAGGGCGACAACTAGATCAGGGTTTAGGGGGAAGAGACGGGACTACATGTGCACTTACTTGCATAGAATTTTTTGTTTGTTTGTTTGTTTTGTTGTTGTTGTTGTTGTCTTCATTAAACCCCCTGGATGACGTTTCAGACTGAATCATGTTCATATGAGAAAAGAGCATCTGCCCTAGCGAACCTGCAGCGAAGAATGTGACCGAAAAAGCTGATGAAATTAACGTCTGAGTAACGTCATCTGATTACCATCTGATTACCATTTCTTTGACTGTCCTTGCTCTTGCTCATTTTGCTTACAGTGCCAGCAGACTTTGCAAATTTGAGGCTTGAAGGCTGGAACCAGACTGGCTCAAGCACTTGTCCTGTCTGCGACGTTGAGAGTGAAGTGTCGACAGATCAGAACTGAGGTCTATTCAGGTTACCTTTACCTGTCTATACTCCTTGCAGCTGTCCGATCAGAATCACTTTCCTGGATCAGGACTAGGTAAACCACATATATGCCCTCCTTTTCTTTTGAAACAGCGACTGTTTTGCTGACGCCAGTTCCAATACGAAACTTAGAACACAGTATCTATTAGTTCATACAAACAAAGCAACGAAAACAATGAATTGAACATTCAAAGTGGAAGTGCTTCTGTTGACATGAAATCAACTGAGTGAAAGCATTGTGGAAAAACTGATTTTGTCAAGCGTGCACATGTGTGCTGATGGACCTAAAGAGATCAGCTCATGAGGGATAGTAGGGCATATGTACATAGTATCTGCAAGGTTAAATGTCAGTGTCTCCTGTGCAGGTACCAGTGTCAGTTTTGAAGCGTCATTGTCTGTTTGTGTCAGGCTGCTGTTTCGCTGACATCAACCCTCTCTCTAATGTGAAAACTAATAAAGCGAGGTCAAAGGTCAGGAATGACATGACGAGTTGACAATGTGTCCTTCATGTATCTGAAATACTGACTCAATATCTGCTCAATGATACTGATGTTTTTTCTCTTGTGTGCAGACTGTTCACAATTTCTTCAAATACAGCAACTTTGAGCCATATTGGCTTAAGCACTGGTCAGTCCTTATGTAGGCCTAATGTTTAGAGCGGAGAGTAGACAGATTAGATCTGTGATCTCCTTGAATTATCCTTTTCCTGTTTCTATTGCTTGTAATTGTCTGATCAGAATGGATTTTCAGGACCAAGAATACGTAACCCAAATATGACTTACTTCCCATCTCACAATGGCGACTGTTTTTGTTGATGTTGATTTGATTGTGTATTACACCACACAGAGTCTTTATTAGTCCAAGCATGCAGAGCAATGAAAACAAAAAACTGCACATGCAAAGCAGAAGCACATCTGACAACACAGTATCAGCCAAGCGTAGAAATGTAGAAAAGCTCGTTTTGTCAAACGTATGCGTGCAAGTTGATGGGCTGAAGAGATTGGCCCACACGTGACAGCAGGTTACATGTGTCTCTACATGTTGTCAATGCCTTTGTCACAGTTATGTACGTATCAACGCAGCGTTGTCAGACTCGGCCACACTTTTGTTCAGAAACCTCACAATAACTACAATTTCTGTATTTGAATCTTCAGAATTTAGGCCCTCTACACAGAATGCGCATGAATAGATCATTGTCAATGGATAAGAAAGAGCTGACAACTGATGTATCTTTGTGTTGACTGTCCTCACCTCCTGGCGAGTGTACACGCAATGATTTGGCTGTTCAATGCCGGCTCCGTAATATTAAATGAACGTCTGCGGGCCGCGTTCCCGAAACCCTTGTGTGACCAAACCTATTATCGAATCACCATCAGCTAACAAATAATAGCCATTTTGGAAGTGAATTGAGCTAGGTCATCTACGCCTGGAAAAATGATTCTTGTTAACAAGCAGCACAGAGGACTTGAAAGGGAAAACCAGAATGCCCAAACAGATCACACAGTCGCAGTCGGTCAGCGCTGTACTCAATGATCGTTGCGGACAGGCTTGACAATGCTTGCCGCGCCAAGATGACCCAAGCCATCAAGCCTCCAAGTTGCTGCTCTGCCGCCAGATCTATAATCGTAAGCAAAATGAGCCGGCTAGGGCGCAGCTATGGCTCAAGCGATCAAATCTCCAACACTGCTTCGTGTGTGGGCGTTATTAGGATGATAGATCAGAAAGCAAATATTTCACAAATACCGCCATGATCCATATCATAAACGTTATTCATTTTTTCCCATGCACACACACGTTAGTTGAGATAAGGCTTTGAATCTCTCAGGGACCCTATAGTGTATACTGTAGACGTAGGCTACATGTGTGCGCTGGTGGGTGTGCATCGGTGGGGCGATGGAGGTGTGTAAAGTGGAGAGTCATAGAGTGAGTATGTATGCGTTGGTGAGTGAGTGTGTGTTTGAGTGAGTGAGTGTGTGTGTGTGTGTGTGTGTGTGTGTGTGTGTGTGTGTGTGTGTGTGTGTTATTGTTCTTGTTACTATGTCATCTTCTGAACATTCATTTCCCACAAATAGTCAAATGCGTATTCACACACACACACACACATGCATATACCTCCATGTACGCAGGCAGACACACGTACACCCATATATGTACACATACATGATGTGCAGGTGCATGCTTGCAGGAACATGCTCACACAAGCTAACAGATTACACAACACACACATATGCACATGCACCGCATACACTGGCACACACACACACACACACATGGGCCCGTGCCCACCCACCCATGCCCACACATATACGCGCACACATGTACACTCGTCACGCACATTATACAAAGATAATAAGGGCACAAACGATGTTGGATCGGTACCCATGGGTTACCTAGCGCGCTGAGTTAATGTGTAAGTCGGACATCTGTTTAATTCAAAGAAATGGCTTCTCAGATTCCCTCCTCTTAGTCATTCATTCATTCATTATTCATCAGCTTTCAATCACACACAGTGTGATCTTGAAACTTGGCGGATGTGGTGTTGCGTGCGTGGATTAGTCCGCACGTAGAACTTACACCTGCGCGATGAAACTGAAACTGAAACGACCATGTATCCGAAATGGTAAGTTAACATCCTCGGCAGCAGATCATACAAAGGATGTCAACAAACAAACAGGTGCACGCAAAGATTGCACCCCCCCCCCCCCCCCCCCCCCCGATTGATATAATCCCTCGCCCCCACCACACCCCACTGTAAACAAAAACAAACAAAAAACCCGAACCCCCAACAACACCTCCTCTTCCTGAACGACTCAATATATTACGTAATGCAAGGACACATGCGGAGTTACATAAATATGCACTGTAAAGCCGGGATTCAAAGCTCTCTCTCTTTTTTTTTTTTTTTTTTTTTTTTTTTACATTGTGGAAGTATTTAGAGTGATGGGGCAAAATGCTGCTGTGTAATCAAAGTTTTGAATAAGGTGTGTTAGAGTAAGCCCTATTTTGCGACATTAATAACCAATGTTTTTCACTTGTATTCAGCAAGATGTTGTGCTTTTTGATGCTAGAATACCTAACATTATTTGCTACGTACCATCTACATATTATTTTTGTCGAAGATGTTGAACTATTATGGTTATTCAGGATTTTGTATATGTCGTAAACAATAACTATATATTCGCTGAAAACGAGGCAGAACACATGTAGAAGACGCGGTGTGTTCGGATGACAGGAACTCGCGTCAAACGTCTCTGGTTGGTGAAACCCCACTCGGGTCTTTTTTTGGTTGGTAAGTCTGGTTATCGAGTGACGTAGACATGAATGATCTTTTTTTTTTGGTGAGATTTACAAGGGATACTGATTTTTGAATTCGCTTCCGTGCCAGTCAGTGGAATCACCTTTTAGTGTTTTGCCCTTCTATCAAACATGACCACGAAATGACGTAAACAAACGACTGGATACCCCCGCCTTCAGACTGTTGACTTTGTTTATCATGAATTTTGAATCATTGCAGTGATAGCTACCGTTCATATGTGTTGTGATTCATCGATTGTAGTTTGTGTGCACAAAGGAAATATCCGTAAAAATTTTAGTATTGTAATAGATCCTGTTTTAAACGTAAGTTCGATTTTTCGGTAATGTTATAAGATTGAAAGAGGTCCGCCAGTCTTTGTGTTGATCTCGTACGAAGAGAAAGCCATCCTGTCAGTGACCGCAGAACAGTTTTTTCGTGTCTTTGCATTGATGGAGACAGATATAAACAAACACAAACTAGTAAGACCCACATGCAGTTTCAAACCGATTCAAGGAGCATCCTTTGCTAGCTGATCGTGTGGTCTCACAATTGTTGGGTAATCTTCAACTTTAGAATACTAAACTCAGGGGGGCTGATTACATGAAAAACAAAAGGTATCTTAGGCTCACCTCGATGCGCTAAGTTGAATGGAACCCTCAGCTAAGCTGTACGACCACTCCTTTCCCATGAAACTTCGACAAATACACAGTAAGCTCAGCCGATCACAGCCAGAGCAACCACCTGCAAGCCATTTTGACTGCTGATCACGTGTTGTAATTTTTTTTTTTTTATTTTGGATCATGCTCAAAATGGCGTGCAGGTGGGGAAGGAGTACTCAGCTTACTGTGTATCTGTCGCAGTTTCATGGGAAAGGAGTGTGGTCGTACAGCTTAGCTGAGGGTTCCATTCAACTAGCGCATCGAGGTGAGCCTAAGACACCTTTTGTTTTTCGTCTAAATAGCCCCCCTGAGTTTAGTATTCTAAAGTTGAAGATTACCCAATTGTTGTAACAGTATTTGGCTGTGTTAGAAAAAAAAGTTTGCATGTATGTGTAAACGTGATCACATGTTTTGAAAGGAGTGTGTAGTTAGAAAAGGTTTAAGATTAAATCAAACAGACATGTTGAAGAAAGACAGGTGTGTAGGTGTGTGATAGAAAACTCAGACATAGCCAAGTTCAGACATACTGAACTAGGCCTAGGTGGGATCAGACAAACAAACACAAGCCTAGTCAGTAGTCTTGTTCTTTTGGTTTGCTTCATCTGAAAACATACATATTCCTTGACTCCCACGTGAGTTGATTTATTTGTGTGCAGCCACACAATATTGGGTCATAAATGAGGGTATGGTCTTCTACCAATTATTGTAATTATGCTCATTGATGTGTCATAAACAGTCTGACAAAGATATTTCATTAAAAAATCATACACTTGACTTAGACCGAGGTGCACACACACACCACACACACACACACACACACACACACACACACACACACACACACACACACACACACACACAATCTCTTACACTCACCTGTGTTTATCATTATGTGATAGATGTGAAAATGAAGCTTTCTTTTGTTGCAGAGCTGCCATACAGAAGCACCTAGATGCCACTAACCAGTACAATGGGAAAGGAAGGCATCTCTGATGATTCAAGTAACCATGGTGTCAACAAGGAGGAATGTGTGTTAGACCTGTGCACACACAAACTTGGTTGATTCTGAACAACAAGCTGCTGACAAACATTCATGTTATCACCACGCTGAAACTGGATTACAACAGTTTAGCAAGATTCCCAGATGGCTTTGCCCAGAGTGTCCCACACTTAAAAGTGTTATGTGCAAATGGCAACAATCTGACACATCTTCCATATGATTTTGGTTCTTTAACATCTCTCACTGATGTAGAACTGAAAGAAAATGAACTCATGTGTCTTCCAGATTCAGTGCAATATTTAGTCAATCTGCGACGACTGTATTTTGACGAGCAATCAGCTCACTAGTCTCCCAGAAGACTTTGGTGAAATGGTCTGCTTAGAAGAACTGTTTTTAGATGAAAACCAGTTGACCAAATTCCCTCCAACCTTTGCCTTGATGGACAAGCTACGCATTTTAGAAGCTAGTCACAATCAGTTATGTTGTCTTCCCAAATACTTAGGAAATTTACGTTCACTGACTCATTTCAGTATATGCTGTAATAAATTAGAACAGCTGCCAGAAAGCTTTTCAGAGCTGGACCGTCTAGTGATCCTGGACATTTCAGAAAAATGAACTGAGGACTCTTCCAGAATACTGTTCATCCCAGGAAACACTTGAGAAAGTGTTTGCTGGTGATAATAACTTGATGTCACTTCCAGACTGGATGGGACAACTGTCAGAGGTGACTGAACTGTGCCTGAAGAGAAATAAGATAGGTGGAGACAGCTTCCATCCTGACTTTGGAAAGGTAGGGCGAGATTTTTTTTTTCTTTTTCTGAAGCCGGAATGTGATTTTATTATACTGAGAATAATTTGTTAAAGAAAGGATTTCAGGCTCTTGGAAGAAGTGTTCAGAATCAGAAATTAAGATGTCATTTGTCACATGTTGGTATCACTTTAGGGTGACAGGATATTGGAACTCAGATATGATAATGAAATTCATTTCATTATATCATTGCACATAAATGCACACCATGTAACTAATTAGACAAATCACACATGTGCCCGTATTTATACAAAAATGAACGCATACTCATGCATATATATATATGTGAGTGATCACACACACACACACACACACACACACACACACACACACACACACACACACACACACACTCACTCACATAGCTGCATGCACACCCATAAATACATTTGCACACACAAAATTTACTCGCATATCCACACACACACACACACACACACACACACACACACACACACACACACACACACACACACAAAATGGCATACACATATATGTTTGCACTATAACTAGTTTAACACTCACACACACAAACACAGAGTCACAGACACACAGTGACACAGTCACACACTCGCACACACACACACACACATGCACACACACACATACACACACTCTGGCACACATATTTGCACTCGTATACAATTGTCCAATACATTTTTGCCATGGTAACTTATATATGGTGTATAGTGTTGAAAAAAAAAAGCGCACTATTGCGCTCATGTCAGCTTAATAAAAAATGCATTTTTTCACACACACAGATACACACACACACACACACACACACACACACACACACACACACACACACACACACACATTCACACATCATGGCACATACATGACATTTACAGTCACACATGACTGTCCGATAATTTTTACTGCATTGTTTAAAATACATCACATTTACTCTAAGATATGACTGTCCAGGTTATTTTTTACCATATTGATTAATGTGTATGTATATGTAGTATATTAAAGACAAAAAAATTACACATCGGTTTAATGGAGATCAGAATTTTCACAGCAGTTTCTTTGTAACATTTTAGAACTTTATTTTTCTCTCTGTATTTAGTCATTAATTTATGTACTGCAATGTAGTGTATGAGACTTTTAAATTAATGATGACAGGTGTTGATAAAAGAAACAGTTTATATACTGAGGTATAATTTTTTTTTTTTTTTTACCTTAAGTTGAAGATCCTATAAGAGTCAGTGGGTTAATTTTCTTTACTCATACCCATAAATGCTTGCATTACATGGACGGTCAGTATACAAGTTGTTGTACTGTTTTGATATTTATTGCTTGAACATGTCATGAAAAAGGGTTTTTGGCAGTGGCAGGCTATGTTTTGACTAGAAAAATGCACTCAACTTTCGATTGTGTTAATGATGTATATAACGTCTGAATAAATAATGTTTAATATCACTTAAGTGTAATCTTTTTCCGAAGGTTAGCAAGAAGCTTCGTCGCCTGGACTTGCGTGGCAACAACTTGACAAAACTGCCAGCCAGTTTCGGAGAACTTGAGAGTTTAGAGTGGGTGCATTTTGGCAGTTCGCTGGACTTTCCGGAGCGGCGCTTTTTGATATGTTCAATGGCAACTGGTTGGACAGCCTGCCGGCTTCCTTTCCTCAGCTGACGTGTCTGACTTTCTTGAGGCTGGATGAAAACCATCTGCAGAGTCTGCCTGATGACTTTGGCTTACTGTGCAATTTGGAGTACCTGAATTTAGGTACAGTACATGGCTTTTGTGCACAAGCAACCTTAAGAATGTTTGGCATGTTTGAAAAGCGTTGTGTCTGGACATTTGTGCATATGGCAGAATGCTTGCATACGTGACAGGGAGTGTAAATTTAGTGTGTTGTAACAACTAAACCAAATTTCTTTCAGTTGATTAGTGTGCACAACTCGGTTAGTGATATACCACTTGATCCTGTTGGTTATGAATAATCACAGTGCAGAAAGTATGCCATTGTTGTCGCCCTAGGTGTGAGATACTCACTCACTCTGGCTAAGCAGTTAAGGGGCATTGCAGGTGATCCTTCATATTTTGTAACACACACCATGAACACAATTGAAGTGACTCGGAGTCGGAAGCAGTGCTGTGTCTCTTTTTGGAGGGTTGCCTCGTAGTGACCTTAGATTGATAGCTGCCATTGGTGTGCTGGTACTTGTGACAGGATGAGTCTGGGTCTGAGTATTGTAAGAGTTAAACTGAATGAGCAACCAGTGTGGGAGCATTGCAACTGTTAAGGTCTGGAAGATGACAGAGATTTAGAAAAAAAAAGGTGAATCCAGTAGTCATTCTTTTCATCTGCAGACATACCTGCTGTTCTGGAACTGCAGTAAATTTCACTTGAAAATAAATCATTGACCATTCTGGATATTTTGGCCATGGTTTGTTGTTACAGAAAAATAATTGAAAAGAATGGGTACACTTTTCTTTGCAGATGGATAAACCTGACAGCAGATGGGAAGTCATAACACAAAAAAACAGTGTTCATGCAGTTAACATCCATAATTGACAATAGAAAAGTCTGAATTGAGGACTTCAGGGAAGGCAGTGAAAAGAGAGCCAAATATAGCAATCAAATCAGAATTGACTCGTGTGACTGATGAAGAAGATGGATAGCGAATGCCACAATGAAATAATGAACAAAATCAACAACATAAGATTTTTATGAAATAATGTGATGTGTGTTAGCTGAGTTTACAACAGGGACAGACAGGGGAAAAGTTTGGTTTGTGCATGAACTGCAAGTGCTTATATTATATTGCCTTATTCTCTATTAGACATGATGGTCATGATAATGTGAGTGTGCGAACATGCACACATGTGCATCTGCACATCACATTTGTAAGAGTGTAGTGTGTTCTGAAAACTATTTGTAATTTCATTTTTTTGGCCTGATTTTTACTTCATCTGTTCTTGATAGAAAGATCTGTGGGGCAGGCATGCCTTTATTTGTATTGTAGGAGGATGAACAGTGTCAAGAATGTGAACATTGTACAGATTTTTGTAATGGGTAAACTGTTCGGATGTTCCAGGGCAAAACTGCTTGCCTGATTTGCCAGAGTCATTTGGAAACCTGTTCAGCTTACGTGTGTGTCGGCTGTCACGGAATTCCTTGCAGCTTCTCCCTTCTACATTTGGTCAGTTGACTGCCCTGGAGGATCTTCATCTTGACAGTAATTGGGTAAGTGGATTGGATGTGAATGTGCATTGAACACAAGTCCCTGCTTTACATACAAAAACAAAAAAAAAGTAAGAAAAGGGAGAACTCTACCACAACATGAACCAAATTCTGGGCAAAACAAAGACTGCTGTATTTCCCACCAATGCAGATCCCTCAAAACTATCAGATATCTTTTTGAATGTTTTTGGACACCAAACAGTCACTGTCCATAATGCATTTTTTCCCTCTAGTCCTTCACAAGTAACATCCACTTATACCGGCCCAGCTTTGTCCAAGGTTGAACCAGTTACCACTCAGTTTGTGAAAGAGATTCTCCTGAAAACTGCACAAAAAAAAATCATGTGAACTTGATCCTATTCTGACTTCTCTTCTTTATGAAAATCTCGACTCCATACTGCCTGTCATCACAATATTTTCAACAAGTCTCTTGAGTGGTTCAGTCCCCAATGACTCAAAACTGCCTCTGAAAAAAATTGTCTCGATCTAAATAAATTGAAAAACTTCCTACCGATCTCCAATCTCCCTTGTCAAAAGTCTAGAGAAATTGGTCCTCCATCAGTTATCCCATCATCTTCTAAATAATGTTCTCAGTTTCCACCAGTCAGCCCACCGTGCTGAACACGGCACAGAAAGTGCTGTCATCCGAATCATGAATGATATTTTGACATCTCTTGATGATGACAAAGTATATTTGTTCTTTTTCTCGACCTGTCTGCTGCTTTCGACACAATTGATCACAAAATACTCCTTTCACGTTCAAGCACAAACTTCGGCATATGTGACATTGTACTGAATTGGTTTAGATTGTATCAGTCAAACAGACAGATTTTCGTCCTTAATAACAAGAAACAGTCTTCTAAAATGTCATCAGACTGTGGCGTTCCCAGGGGTCTGTGCTGGGGTCCAGTCCTTTTCATGATGTACACAACGCCCCTAACTGAGATCATGAACAGCCATTCTGTTCATCATGAAATGTTCGCCGATGACACTCGGCTTCAACATTCTGACACACTAGATAACTATGACAATCTCGTCAAAAATCTTCAAGGCTGTGTCTCTGATATCAAAACAGTGGATGTCTACTTGTAAGCTGAAACTAAACGATGATAAAACAGAAGCTATCCAGTTTACAAGACACTCTCAAGCTCAAGACCCCTGTCTTCATCTGTCAGTAGTCCTAGGCTCCACTGATATCTCATATATGCCATTTGTTCGTGACCTTGGCTTCTATCTCGACTCTGATCTCAGCCCGAAACACCACATAGCCAAAATCTGCCAAGCATCCTCTCTTGAACTCCGTCGCATCAACTCTATCAGATCTTTCCTTACAGAACAGGCTGTGAAGACATTGATGTCTTCCTGCATGCTGTCAAGACTAGATTATTGTAACGCTCTTCTCCTTGATGTACCCTCAGCCTTACTCCAGCCACTACAACGTGTTTAAAATTCAACTGTTCGCCTTATCTTTAACCCGTTCACTGCCTGAAAAATTTTACAAACAAAGGCTTTCCCAGTGCCAGGGAAATCTAATGATTTGGGAGTAATAATTAACAAAAAATTCTAGCTCAGAAACTACAAAAGATATAAAAATGAAATAATATGATTTTTGAAGGAAATTGAATGGAGATTTTGAATCTGGGCTTCTTTTGTTTTGATTTTGATCATATAAAAAAATATTTAGGCATTTAGATTTGGATAGATTTTTTTTTTTGCACGATCAAAAACATATGTATTTACTACTACAGCTTCACATCCAAAAAAGAACACAGAGCAAAAAAGTTGAAAAATAAAGTTGATATTGTCACACTACACCTGTAAATGAAAGTAGTAGAACAGTCTAGAAGTCTATCAAGACGCTCACACCTCATGCAGACAGGTCAGTCCACGACCACGCCCCCCCTCCCCCCACCACGCCCCCTTGCTGGACTTCAACCCTCTCTTTCACTCCTCCTCTTCCCCCCTACCGTTCCTGCTGCCCGTGTCACGCTGCGAGCAGGCCGCGCTCCCCTCTCGCGCTAACACGTCGCTGGCCACTCGCACACAGTGCAGAGTACACACTAGGCTGGCTCGTTCGACGCTGGTAACCAGGTCAGCTGAACACACTCTCTTGCGATCGCACAGCACGACTCAATAACTGACGATATGGTCGGCAATTCCATCACTATCATCATCTCGCCTTCATGCTCGAGTGAGTCGTTGAATAAAGATTATTATCTTTGTCAAAAAAGATTAGCAGAGCTTGCTCAGCTGTGTAAGTACGCTGATTTGGTCGCTACACTCGTCGAAGGTTGCGCCGCCATCTTTGCAAGGGAGACAAAGCGCTGGCTGGTCATCCAGTCAGTGATGAGGAAAAATGGTCTTTCCCCTCACGTGTGGTCATTTGCATATCATTTAATACTGCAGACATATAAGGCTTACTACGCACACTCTATTTCAGTCCTTTGATAGGAATAGTAAACGAATGAAAATTCAAGAAAAATGCATGACGTCAGTGGGACGGCCCATAGGCACTGGAAGTACATTTTTACTGCGGCGTCAGCTGACGGCTGTAGATCAGCACAGTTCGCCGCTTCCTCACTCAAAATGCCCTGAAGACTCTAATCTGTGCTTTTGTCCTGTCTCGGCTTGACTGTTGTAACTCCCTCCTTGCCGGTTGTCCCTTAACGCTCATCTCTAATCTTCAAAAAGTTCAGAACAATACCGCCCGTCTGATCTCCCGCTCCTCTAGATCTGATCACATACCACCAATTCTGTCATCCTTACACTGGCTTCCCTATTCAGTCTCACATAGACAAAGTTCTCCTCCTGGGTTTCAAATCACTGAATAATCTGGCTCCCTCCACTTCTCTGACCTCTCTCCATCTCTATGTTCCATCTCGCAACTTGCGCTCATCCACTGATTCTCGCCTGCTTCCGCTTCCCTTCGCTCACCTGAAAACTTCAGGCCAACGATTTTTCTCTTATCAGACACCTGCTCTGTGGAATGGTCTCTTCTTCTCTCTGCGTAACACGGACTCTTTAGAGACTTTTAAAGCCTCACTCAAGACACATCTTTTCCCTCGGAATGATTAACGATTTCCACTTACCACTGTGCATGTGTTTGCTGGTGTTGAACGTGCTCGTGTGTCTGTCTGCGTGTGTGTGAGGTGTGTGCGTGTTTTTTTTTTTGTCTGGTGTGTGTGTGTGTGTGTGTGTGTGTGTGTGTGTGTGTGTGTGTGCATGCGTGTGCACGCACGCACATGTGTGTGTGCGTGCACTTTGAATTAGAATTATAATTTTATCATGATTTTCTGTAATATGCGCTTTGGGCTTTTGTGAGGTAAAGCGCTCTGTAAATATCCTTTTACGTTACATTACATTACATGTCCCCCATTCTTCCTCTGATGACCGAATTTTTCGAATTCCCTCATATAACCGAAAGCAGCATGATTCTAGAGCATTCTTATTTTCTGCGGTAATAATCTGAAATTTACTGCCTTTCCATTTACATCATGCCCCTTCCCCCCCGTTCCTCCTCCCCACACTTTCAGTGACAAGAATGCCTAATCATAGAGCTGGTTTGAGAGAAGGAGCCCTCCCCGCTTCCATACCTCATCCCTTCCCCATTTGCTCCTTCACTCACCTTACCTTTCTCCCGCAGGAAGACTGCCATCATGTCCATCAAATGACAGTTTCAAACTCCTCATCTGCACAGTGATACAGGAAAAAATTTAGGTCCCAATGAAGCCATGGCATGAAATACAAGAAAATCTGAAATGATTTTTATGATGAAGTTTGAGACCATGAGAATGATGAAGATGGTTCTTTGAACATTGTGGAGTTTGTCTCCCACTGAAGCCTGTAGTGCAGTCCACAACTCTGGGTATGAACCAGAGAGGACTTGAAATCCCTGTGATATGTGCCTCTGAAAACATACAAGCTGTGAAACCTGGCCTCACAGCTTCTGCTGCTGACTGCTGCATCACAGCCTGTGGTAGAATCTACTTCCTTACATCATGTAATTGAAACATATGTGCAGAGTGAATATGCACACATGCCACTCTTCTGTCTGGGCGACTGAAATCCATTTTCTCAGCAAGGCCCCAGACAGAAATTCTGTTTTTTTTAAGTTTCGTTATTCAAAAAAGAAAAAAAAAAATTTTTTTGGACAAAAAACAGTTGAATCGGCGGTATTATGACCCAAGCAGCACTGTAGCAGATGACCGGAAATGAGGAAGCGCTCTCTACTGTTGAAGGCAACCACAGGTCCAGCGATCTTTGGTAGCCTACGTCGCGCCGTTGTGCTGGGGCCCCTTGACCCCTGCCTCATTTTCAGTTTTTTCAGATTTTCAAAGTGTCGCCCTTTGTATATGGGCAGGTCTAAACAGGTGGTAATGCAAGTCAGCCTTGGTGTCGTTTCCTTGCCATGTCCCTGCTGGTGGTGAATTCATGTCAGAGACACCAGCATAGGTACTTTTATGAAGACTGTCAGTGGCTGGACACGGCAGTGCCCTCTGGAGAAGAACATGCAGGAGGTGGCTGTGTAGATGGATCCTGACTGTTACACTTACAGGCACCATGAAAGTGACTCGGAAGCAGTGCTATGCCTCCTATGGTGGTTGCCTTGTGGCCACTTGATGTTCATTGCTCTGTGTTGACTGCACGCTTAGACTGGGACAGTACAATTGTGGGTATGGCTCTCGCCGCTGCTTATTGGAGAGCCATGAGCAAGTAATATCACAAAGAAGGCAGAGTAAAGACAGCAGTAACAACCAAAAAAAAGTGAAAAAAGTGTGTGATGTTTATGTGATCGTATGCTTTTCACACAGAAATGCATGCAGAACAGAATTACAGGTTACATTTAGTACATTCCGTAACCCACACATTGTTTTTTTTTTCCCCACAGATTGCTGAACTGCCGATGTCATTCAGAGATCTGACCCAGCTCAAGACGCTGGACCTTTCTGATAACAAGCTGAGAAAAGTACCAGATTTTCTGCCAGTGTTTGTCAATCTCACAGAGCTTCATCTTCATATGGTAAGACTGGCCAAAATTGAGGAAAAACAAACAAAAAAATCCTTCCACTCACCAAGATTTTGTAAATGTTTGTCAGTCTCACAGAGCTTGATCTTGATATGGTAAGACTGGCCAAAATTGAGGAAAAACAAACGAACAAAAATCCTTCCACTCACTAAGATTCTGTAAATGTTTGTCAGTCCCACAGAGCTTTATCTTAATATGGTAAGACTGGCCAAAATTAAGGAAAAAACAAACAAAAATCTTTCCACTTGCTAACATTTTGTAAATGATGTTCCACCCCTGCCTGACCGGACCCATCATGTCCACTTTCTGTTCCTCTTGGGTCCTCCAGTTTGTAATGTATGCGTGCATGCATGTGTGCGTGCGTGTGTGTGTGTGCGTGCGTAAGCAAGTATATTACAATTTCATCATTGTGTCTCTGTTCCCTGCTTTGGCTTGTAATGAGTCTTAGAGTGCTTGTTGTACAAGATTTTTGTTTTGATGAATGGAATCTAATACTTGTGACATTGCTCAGTATGACTACAGATGTACTATGTAGTGAAGAAACTAAAGGATCTCTCTCCATCTCATACACAGCTTCCTATGAGGATGCTAAGGTGTTGGTTTACAACACCGGCAAGGTGAGGTGAGCTGTTGATGATCACATTTGTAAACTTCCCTTTTTATATTTTTTGTATTTCAGGATGCATGAGATGCAAAGATTAATGATGTATTTGTTACTTTTACTTTTTTTTTTCTCTATTTTTTTTTCTCACATTTGTCTTAATAGCATTCACATCTAGAAGACCCATTGCGATTGTAAGAAAGCGATTGACAGGAGTATGTGAGGGCATCATCAACATAGTGTTTGACATGGTTTGCTGTGTTATTTTTCAGAATCCTCTGAAAACGTCCAGGAATCAGATTCCAGCTATTCATCATTACATTAAGTACAAACCACTGTCTGAAAATCCCCAGCGAACTTGGCGGGGACATGCTGTGGATGGCCGTGAAGACTTAGTGAGTTCATGCACTCTAAAAGTTTTTAATCATCTGCTGAATAGTACATTTTTTGTGCACCTTCTGTTGGATGACTGATATGATCACAGCCATACCCTAAAGTGAAGGTTCTGTCTCTGGATTTCTTTCTCTCTTTCTCTCTCTCTCTCTGTGCCCTTGATCCCCTCCCTGGCCCCTCCCTGGCCCCCCCCCCCCCCCCCCCCCCCCCCCCCCATTCCCTGTCTTTGCTCCTACCCTCTTCTTGCCCTTTATCTTCCTGCTATCCATTACATTTTGAGACGGAATTTTTGGTTAAGAGGGAGCAGTGATAATTCTTATGCATATATGAATGTCTCTGATGCATAATATTTCTGCCTGACGCACTGGAATTCAGTCCAGTGTGTCACTAAAATGTACCAAAATTTATGTGACGCGATGGTTTTCTCCTGTACGCATTGCAACTCCAAGCAGTGCGTCATGTGAAAGCACTTTAGTCCGATCCGCCTTGATCGAAGTCGATGAAAAATGTAACTTTCCTCAACGTTTGAGAGAATGTTCTGCTGAAAACCAACAAGAGTCATCAAATTAGACAATCCAAATCTATGATTGGTGGTCCACAAGATCACATGATTGGCCCAAGCACGAACAGCTTGGAAAACTGTATGTAATTTGGCTTTTCAGAATCAAAATCGACGGTTCGTCTGTGGCTTGGGTGATCATCCAGTGAATGGAACAAACATCAGGCAATCTATGCAGCATGACTGTTTTGGATAATCAAAATGGCTGCATTATGGACATAGGAATGTATAGCGCACAGTACCAGAGTGGCCAACTTACACAGTTTTGTGAAAGGTTCCATGAATATTTATGACTCGACTCTTGTTTGTCACTGGGCTCCCGATGACCATTGCAGCTTGAATATGGTCAAATGACAAAATGTTTCTGTATTGACGGAAACTGGCCCACACACTGAGTAAATTTTGGAATGAAAATTGCAAAGAACAACCCATTTATCAAGTTTCACTGTCAAAATCCTGATGGTGGAGGTATTCACACTTATTCACTTTAGTTAACACTTTACCTCTAGATTGGAACATGAATCTAAATAAAGAATGTTTGGCATAATCCGGAGAGTTTTTATTCACCTTGTTGATAGCACCTCATCCATTTCTGTCTTTCTCTGTGGTTTTATATTTGTGAGCCTGTCAGAATGTGCTTGTGTGTGTGTGTGTGTGTGTGTGTGTGTGTGTGTGTGTGTGTGTGTGGTTTGGTTTTAGTACATTATAAGCAGTTACGAAGTATGACCCCCGAAATATTTTGCGACCCCCTGAAAATTTGGAAGGGAGTTTTTTGCACAGAGTCTGACCCCCTGATTTGGTGGAAATAATTATCACTGAGGGAGGGACTGATGTGGGTTTCTGGTAGTTTTGTGGAGGTCATGGTGGTTGTCGGTTGCATGACTGTCAGCATATTGGAAGGGCAACTGCTAGTTTGGAAGAGCTCAGATTTGTACAGGCAAACTTCAGGACTCTTGAAATTGTTCATCTCTGTGATCCTGCCACACTTTTAACAGGCAGCGTACGGGTACATCATGGGAAGAATAAGTGGAGCATAACTGAAAACCACTGTGACTAGTTCTCTTGAACTGAATGATTTCTTTTGTGTATGTTTGTGTGTTTCGGTGTGTGTGTGTGTGTGTGTGTGAGAGAGCATGTGTTATATTTTAACATTTGACCTGAATCAGGTGAAAATTGGCTAATTATAGCATGGCATTTGATACAACATAATGGAAGACAAAAAATCTGTCATATCAGTTTAAATTAACAGTGGCTGCAGTTACTATATAATGTAGAATCTCTCTTTAATGAGTGCAAAAAAAACTGATATGAAACATTCTGTTATTACATTGGAATTTTTTTTTTACACATAATTCCAAGTGAATTGGCTGTTTTGATTATGTTATTGATATGCGTAGTATGAGGAACGTTTTGCAAAAAACCAAAACAAAACAAAACAAAAACAAAACATTCTAAAACAATATTAAAGAACAGAAGTGAATAAGAAGATAAACAGCATTGATAATCTGTAAGCTAGATAATGGAAAGTAATAACTGAAATGATTTCTGCAATAGCTAAAGTGATTTGCTCATTTTCAGTTACCCATCACAATCGGAGACCGGAGGGAAAGCTATGATGAAGAAATGGCGGATGAACTTGACCGACCTGTCTCCCGGGATGTCAGTACCCACAACACCTGGCCGACTATTCCTGTTCCTTTCTGGCAGTGTGGCAAGGAGGGTTCACAGGAAGATGAACAGACAGTGTCTGATTCCGAGGATGACAGCTATCAGAGCGAGGTTGGCTCTGCTGATGATGCCAGATGTGGGGAGACAGCTGATGATAATGGAGAGTACACTAACGCCAGATGAAGCCTCTGGATGTGGTCAGTGCCTGTGTGCCTGTGCTTGACTCATGCCTTGAGTCTGTTGTTATCTTCACACTAGCTGTGAGGTGTAAAGTGTGTGTTCTGAAGTGTTTTAGTTGACAGTTCTGTACAACATTGCACACTTTGATTTAAAGGTGGCAAGTAAAACGAAACTGTGGTACCCATTTTGCACGAGTCTCAGTAACATGGTAGCCTGATTTATGTCAGGAAATTTGCATTCCTGACCAAAGCCGCCTTTCTCATAGTGAAAATTCCCAATTTCAAGTGAATTTCAGAATGAAATTCATTTGTTCGAGATGAATGATTTTTTAGTACTGGGCAAGCAAAATTCTGTCACTAACCTATTGAACATGAAGATGAAAAACTTTCCCAGTTTTTGTGCACTATCAGCAATCAGATGCAATGATGGTAGTTTTCATCTTTTTTTTTTTTTAAACTGGCTCTCTTAAGAATGGCTTTTCTGTATTCTGTGATTAGTTCTTGGCTTTGAAGACTGTGCTAATGGTTTCTCCAGTAGCAGGCCACTAGCTGCTCAGTCATATATTTGATTTCTAGTGTTTCTTGTGACCCCAGGAGAATGCACACACACATACTGCCAGCCACAGGGGATACCTTCAGCAGGCAAACATGATGTGGACAGAGGCTATGTAATGTCTTTGTTACCAGGCTTTGAAAGTATAGTACCACAGAGGAGGAATGTGCTAGAGTCCAGTTAAAAGAAAATATGTTTCAAAGTGTACAGCTGTTGGCTATGTCAGGAACATGAGCATATCATGTAAAGGTAAACAGTGCATACCTTCCTTTACATACTGTTTCTTCTTTAAAATGGTTTCAGATCTCACTGGAATGTGCCTCTTTCGTTTTTGGTTGTTGTGTAGCAGCAAACTTGGTAAAACTATAATCGTGTTTACTGTAATAGTTACAGTTGTACCTTTACTACTACCATAAATATTAGGTACTCACTGTTCAAACTCTCAAAACTGAAAAATATTGAATGTCTAGAAATTGCAATAATTTCTGCTCAGAATCAAGCATGCCATGAATACATTTTGGAAAAAAAAAAATGGATACTGTATTTTGTATGATGATCATTGTGTAGCTTGCCAGTTTAGAATCTTTTAAAATTAATTCTTGATACATAATTACATACTTCACTTTAAACTGTGTGGAAGAGTGCTTGGCAGCTGCAGTCTAAAACATATTTTCATTACCTCAGCAGTATGACTGCTATACTTTTTAATCTGTAAAGATTGAAAAGGGTCTAAGATTTAGAAACCTTTTAGGTTTATTCTTACAATGACAGTTTTGTCTTCCATTCAGTGCTTTTGTCTGTGAAGGCCATAGGGACTGGCATATCAGGAGTGCCATTTTCCACATTTGGAGATGTGCTCATTTATGCTGATACTGTGACCAGTGGGGATTTGGCAAACAAGTGCTGGTGCAAGCAACAGTTGATAACCACTACATGACATAGAATGAGGGCAGGGTACCCTGTCATGATGTACTGAGTGACTCTGTTTGCAATCTTTCAGAAGTTACACAGCATCCTGTTTGCAGTCTTACAGAAGCTACACAGCATCCTGTTTGCAGCCTTAGCATCCATACACAGCATCCTGTTTGCAGTCTTACAGAAGTTACACAGCATCCTGTTTGCAGTCTTACAGAAGCTACACAGCATCCTGTTTGCAGCCTTACACAGCATCCTGTTTGCAGTCTTACAGAAGTTACACAGCATCCTGTTTGCAGTCTTACAGAAGCTACACAGCATCTTGTTTGCAGCCTTACAGAAGTTACACAGCATCCTGTTTGCAGTCTTACAGAAGCTACACAGCATCCTGTTTGTAGTCTTACAGAAGTTACACAGCATCCTGTTTGCAGTCTTACAGAAGTTACACAGCATCCTGTTTGCAGTCTTACAGAAGTTACACAGCATCCTGTTTGCAGTGTTTACAGAAGTTACACAGCATCATGTTTGCTGTCTTACAGAAGTTACACAGCATGCTGTTTGCAGTCTTACAGAAGTTACACAGCATCCTGTTTGCAGTCTTACAGAAGTTACACAGCATCCTGTTTGCAGTCTTACAGAAGTTACACAGCATCCTGTTTGCAGTCTTACAGAAGTTACACAGCAACCTGTTTGCAGTCTCACAGAAGTTACACAGCATCCTGTTTGCAGTCTTACAGAAGCTACACAGCATCCTGTTTGCAGTCTTACACAGCATCCTGTTTGCAATCTTACAGAAGTTACACAACATCCTGTTTGCAGTCTTACACAGCATCCTGTTTTACAGTCTTACAGAAGCTACACAGCATCCTGTTTGCAGTCTTACACAGCATCCTGTTTGCAGCCTTACAGAAGTTACACAGCATCCTGTTTGCAGTCTTACAGAAGCTACACAGCATCCTGTTTGCAGCCTTACACAGCATCCTGTTTGCAGTCTTACAGAAGTTACACAGCATCCTGTTTGCAGTCTTACAGAAGTTACACAGCATCCTGTTTGCAGTCTTACAGAAGTTACACAGCATCCTGTTTGCAGCCTTACACTGCATCCTTGCTTTCTGTCTCTGCTGCCTGTCCTTTTGTCTGTAGCTCATATTTGCTCCATTTTGGGGGGTTATATTTTGAAGTCCCCTTATAGATGACAAGTGGATGCTTGCCGTTTCTTGTTTTAACATCAAACACGTAGGAGTATGAACAAATTTTAAGTGAAGCCTGTGTATTGTAAGTTCTCTAATGAATTTAGTTTCATGAAGAGAATGATCATATGTGCGTTTGTGTGTCTGTATGTGCAGATGATGGTCAGGCATTGGGCACTGATGAGTGGCCATCAGGAAATGCAGCTGTTGAAGCAGATGAAGAGAACTGGGATGGGGAACATGGGGGCAGTGAGTATACATCTTCTTGGAAAAATGAAATTTCTTTATTGTTACGAGAAACAGAGGACATATTCCATAGCAGTTTCAGTGTTGATCTGTTCATGTTTCATGCAGTCTTTGTTCAAACTCTCAAAACTGCAAAATATTGAAAGTCTAGAAATGGGAATGATTTCTGCTCAAAATCAAATGCCATGAACACATTTTGGGGGAAAAAATGGGAACTGTATTTTGTATGATGATCATTGTGTAGAATGCTAGTTTAGAATCTTTTGAAATTAATGCTTGGTACATAATTACATACTTCATTTGAACTGTGTGGAAGAGTGCTTGGCAGCCGCAGTCTAAAACATATTTTCATTACCTCAGAATCTTTTAAATTTAATGCTTGTTACATAATGAAATATTTCACTTTACAATGTGTGGAAGGGTGCTTGCTTGGCAGCCGCAGTCTAAAACATATTTTCATTACCTCAGAGTCTTTTAAATTTAATACTTGTTACATAATCGCATATTTCACTTTAAACTGTGTGGAAGGGTGCTTGGCAGCCCACAGTCTAGAACATATTTTCATTACCTTAGCAGTATGACCGCTGTACTTTTTAATCTGTAAAGACTGAAAAAGTGTCAAAGATTAAGAAACCTTTTAGGCTTATTCTGACAATGACAGTTTTGTCTTCCATTCAGTGCTTTTGTCTGTGAAGGCCATAGGGACTGGCATATCAGGAGTGCCATTTTCCACATTTGGAGATGTGCTCATTTATGCTGATACTGTGACCAGTGGGGATTTGGCAAACAAGTGCTGGTGCAAGCAACAGTTGATAACCACTAACATGACATAGAATGAGGGCAGGGTACCCTGTCATGACGTACTGAGAGACTCTTGTTTGCAGTCTTACAGAAGTTACACAGCTTCTTGCTTGCAGCCTTACAGAAGCTACACGGCATCCTGTTTGCAGTCTTACAGAAGTTACACAGCATCCTGTTTGTAGCCTTACAGAAGCTACACAGCATCCAGTTTGCAGTCTTACAGAAGCTACACAGCACCCTGTTTGCAGTCTTACAGAAACTACACAGCATCTTGTTTGCAGTCTTACAGAAGTTACACAGCATCCTGTTTGCAGTCTTACAGAAGTTACACAGTACCCTGTTTGCAGTCTTACAGAAGTTACACAGCATCCTGTTTGCAGTCTTACAGAAGTTACACAGCACCCTGTTTGCAGTCTTACAGAAGTTACATAGCATCCTGTTTGCAGTCTTACAGAAGTTAGTCTTACAGAAGTTACACAGCATCCTGTTTGCAGCCTTACACAGCATCCTGTTTGCAGTCTTACAGAAGGTACACAGCATCCTGTTTGCAGTCTTACAGAAGTTACACAGCTTCTTGCTTGCAGCCTTACAGAAGCTACACGGCATCCTGTTTGCAGTCTTACAGAAGTTACACAGCATCCTGTTTGTAGCCTTACAGAAGCTACACAGCATCCAGTTTGCAGTCTTACAGAAGCTACACAGCACCCTGTTTGCAGTCTTACAGAAACTACACAGCATCCTGTTTGCAGTCTTACAGAAGTTACACAGCATCCTGTTTGCAGTCTTACAAAAGTTACACAGTACCCTGTTTGCAGTCTTACAGAAGTTACACAGCATCCTGTTTGCAGTCTTACAGAAGTTACACAGCACCCTGTTTGCAGTCTTACAGAAATTACATAGCATCCTGTTTGCAGTCTTACAGAAGTTAGTCTTACAGAAGTTACACAGCATCCTGTTTGCAGCCTTACACAGCATCCTGTTTGCAGTCTTACAGAAGGTACACAGCATCCTGTTTGCAGTCTTACAGAAGTTACACAGCATCCTGTTTGCAGCCTTACAGAAGTTACACAGCATCCTGTTTGCAGCCTTACACAGCATCCTGTTTGCAGCCTTACACAGCATCCTGTTTGCAGCCTTACAGAAGTTATACAGCATCCTGCTTGCAGTCTTACAGAAGCTACACAGCATCCTGTTTGCAGTCTTACAGAAGCTACACAGCATCCTGTTTGCAGCCTTACACAGCATCCTTGCTGTCTGTCTCTGCTTGTCATTTTCTCAGTAGCTTATATTTGCTCCATTTTTGGGAGGGGGGTTATTTTGAAGATTCCCTAGAGATGACAAGTGTATGCTTGCAGTTTCTTGTTTTGAGAATGATCGTGTGTGCGTTTGTGTGTGTCTGTATGTGCAGACAATGGTCAGGCATTGGGCACTGATGAGTGGCCATCAGGAAATGCAGCTGTTGAAGCAGATGAAGAGAACTGGGATGGGGAACATTGGGGCAGTGAGTATATATCTTCTTGGAAAAATGAAATTTCGTTATTGTTACAAGAAACAGAGGACATATTCCTTAGCAGTTTCAGTGTTGATCTGTTCATGTTTCATGCAGTCACTGATCAAACTCTCAAAACTGCAAAATATTGAAAGTCTAGAAATGGGAATGATTTCTGCTCAGAATCAAGCGCGCCATGAACACATTTTGGGGGGAAAAAAATGGATACTGTATCTTGTATGATGATCATTGTGTAGCATGCTAGTTTTAGAATCTTTTGAAATTAATGCTTGTTACTTAATCACATATTTCACTTGAAAATGTGTGGAAGGGTGCTTGGCAGTCGCAGTCTAAAACATATTTTCATTACCTCAGAGTATTTTAAATTTAATGCTTGTTACATTATCACATATTTCATTTTAAACTGTGTGGAAGGGTGCTTTGCAGCCCCCAGTCTAAAACATATTTTCATTACCTTAGCAGTATGACTGCTATACTTTTTAATCTGTAAAGACTGAAAAAGTGTCAAAGATTAAGAAACCTTTTAGGCTTGTTCTAACAATGACAGTTTTGTCTTCCATTCAGTGCTTTTGTCTGTGAAGGCCATAGGGACTGGCATATCAGGAGTGCCATTTTCCACATTTGGAGATGTGCTCATTTATGCTGATACTGTGACCAGTGGGGATTGGCAAACAAGTGCTGGTGCAAGCAACAGTTGATAACCACTAACATGACATAGAATGAGGGCAGGGTACCCTGTCATGATGTACTGAGTGACTCTGTTTGCAATCTTTCAGAAGTTACACAGCATCCTGTTTGCAGTCTTACAGAAGTTACACAGCATCCTGTTTGCAGCCTCACACAGCATCCTGTTTGCAGTCTTACAGAAGTTACACAGCATCCTGTTTGCAGTCTTACAGAAGCTACACAGCATCTTGTTTGCAGCCTTACAGAAGTTACACAGCATCCTGTTTGCAGTCTTACAGAAGTTACACAGCATCCTGTTTGCAGCCTTACACAGCATCCTGTTTTGCAGTCTTACAGAAGCTACACTGCATCCTGTTTGCAGTCTTACACAGCATCCTGTTTGCAGTCTTACAGAAGTTACACAGCATCCTGTTTGCAGCCTTACAGAAGCTACACAGCATCCTGTTTGCAGCCTTACAGAAGCTACACAGCATCCTGTTTGCAGCCTTACAGAAGCTACACAGCATCCTGTTTGCAGCCTTACAGAAGCTACACAGCATCCTGTTTGCAGCCTTACAGAAGCTACACAGCATCCTGTTTGCAGCCTTACACAGCATCCTTGCTGTCTGTCTCTGCTTGTCATTTTCTCTGCAGCTCATATTTGCTTCATATGGGGGGGGTGGGGGGGGTGGGTTTGTGCAGCTCATATTTTGAAGTCCCCTTATAGATGACAAGTGTATGCTTGCAGTTTCTTGTTTTAACGTCAGATAGTAGGAATATGAACAATTTTAAGCCTGTGTATTGTTGTTCTAATTTTAGTTAGAGAGAATGATCGTTTGTGTGTTTGTGTGTCTGTATGTGCAGACAATGGTCAGGCATGGGGCACAGATGAGTGGCCTTCAAGAAATGCAGCTGTTGAAGCAGATGAAGAGTACTGGGATGGGGAACATTGGGGCAGTGAGTATATATCTTTTTGGAAAAATGAAATTTCTTTATTGTTATGAGAAACAGAGGACATATTCCTTAACAGTTTCAGTGTTGATCTGTTTCATGTTTTCATGCCTTTATAACAAAAAGGTTGATTTTTATGTCAGAGATACTTAGCTTCATTAAGGCAATGTAATAAGATTAATAAGTTGTGTGCACAGAAGTCAAAGTGCAGACATAATTGCTGTTGAAAATAAAACTTTGGTTTGTGGAACTGGTTTAGACTTGGATATAAAGACTGGCTAGCTGTCAAAGATTTGGGGTTCCATCTGTCCTAGATAAACCTGAATTCCAAAGCAGAAAAGCAGTGATTTTGCAAAACTCTGGCTTGATTGTTACCTGGGTAGTTTGGGGTCAGTGTTATTGCTCTGAAATACAAGGATATTGCTGTGTTAATAAAGGTCAATGGGCCAGGATACCTTAATTAGCAGAAATGTATTATATCTGAAAGGTGGGAGAAAAAATGGACATTGTTGATTGGGTTGGGTATTATGTGAGCCAGATTGAGCATGTTTTCAGGTCACGATCATATTTCAACAAAGTATCAGTTGCCGTTGCTGCTAATGCATGTCTTGCTTTTGATATTCAAAGGATTACAGTCAGAGTAGATTTGCAATGAGAAATGGAAGTCATTTTTCTCATACTAAACAGATTAAAGCATAAAGGAAGTAAGTAAGTTTGGTTGTTATTTTGGAAAAAAATTTTCAAGTATGAATTTCCTCAAGTGCAACTATAACATGTGTTTAGATATTTTTAAAAAAAAGGAAAGTCCTTGTAACTAGTAAAGATTGTAGCACAAGGGCTACAGCCAAATTGTTTTAAACTCTGTACTGATGAGGGATTAAACTAGGTGATTTTAGAGAATCAAATGGGGGGAATGAGGAATGTAACTTATACACATCTGTGCACTCAGATATTACAAAGATAGTACATCTTGGTCCCCCTCCACTTCACCCCCTTCTTTTTTTTTTTTTTTTTGGGGGGGGGGGGGGGGGGAGACAATTTTGAGATCCAACAAAGCACATGATGTTTTTTTTATGGGAACAATCGGCAGTTGGGAAAGTGAGTGCTGCTGACAATCCTTTTTATTCTCTTTAATAATTTTTTTGCCTCAGCTACTGTGCCTTCTCATTAGTATTATTCCCATTCCAGCTTACTTACACTCAGCCACATCTAGGTCTGTCTCAGCAACACACTACAGTCCAGAGCAGTCCATATGAAATCTTCTGAGGCAACCCACCTGAGGAGGCACTGTCTGCAGCTTAGTCACTTCAGTGTTGTTTAGAGGAGCCTGATCTGATGTAGCTTACACAGCTTACTACTGGCCACAATAATTGGTTTGTGGCACAGCTTGCAGCCTACATCTGTTTCATTGAAAATGTTAGTGCATCAGTTATAGTGGACACACATTTTGAAAAGAAAAGATTAAGCAGATGCCACAAAGTTAAACCTTTATCCAGTCAGTTGATGTTCTGATTTGGGAAGTTTTCAGCTTGCCTTTCCTGGCTATTCTCCAGTCCGTTTTTGCAGCCCTGAGAGAAGATTTTATAAAGAAAATTGTTTTGTTTTGGTTTTAGCCCCCAACATACACTGAGCTGAAAAGAGAGTCATGGAAAGCAGGGCCAGCCTGATCATGCGGAAAGGAGAACTGGCTGTCATGGTTTTAGCTCACTTCTAGTTCCCCCTCCCCTAGTACTTCCTGGCCCCTTCCTCCAGCCCTCATGGGTTGGGTTCTAGTCTGTCTTCTGGAGACTTTCACAGATGAAATGTAGATCATGGATAGCTGTGGGCCAGTCTGCAGCTGTCCCCAAGGCTGTCATCCCCGGTAGGTATGTTCTCTTGTTCCTAACCCAGGACTTCACAGTGAAGAAAACTGGTAAACTGTCTTTAAAAGTTTCGATAAGTTCAAAGGAATTGTATCTGTCACTTAAAGTATGGAACTTGTGTGATGTGTTTGCAAGATAGTACAGTAACACAGTTGGTCTGTTGTTTCCTGTTGCAGACTGTTGCCAGCCCCGCTTTCTAAGGCCCATCCCGTACAGTACCCACCATCTGAAATGGTATTACATGTGCCCAACAGATCTACATGTGCCTAAAGTTGCAAGGCAAAGGGAATGGGTTGAACTTGTTGAAGGACAGTTCAGTGATGCCACCAGCCATGCTGATGGTACACCCTCCAACACTTGTGGTCACACACAGACAGACACCGATGGTGATAGGTATGATTTTGGTCCTGATACTCAGACTGTCTCTGGTGTTGGTTCATCTTCTAACTCTGGTGGTGATTCACCAACCAATACTGGTGCTGATACACAATCTGACATGTCGCATGTCCTGGAAACTTCACCAGCCACCGGCCAGTCCAATGACAGTTTTTTTTTTGTCAGCGTTTGATCTTCATGCTCCCAAGATTATACGACCTAAGTATGATGATCCCACCTTCAAGGAACCCCAGCCTGAAATTGGGCAGTTTTGCTCATGCAGATGATTTGTTGAGCTGTAGAACTTTTCTTACGGTGCTTGTACAGTTTGCTTATGTATAACTGTATTTAGGACAAAGAGAGTGCATATGATGTTATGAAGATATAACAGGTAAATTAGAGAGGTGCACAGTGAGGAACAGAGTATATATTTGTACGTGTTGACTATGGAAAAAAAACACAGTGAACACATTATAGATGTCAGTATTTGTGTGTGCCTGAAATGATAATGAATGTGTGTGTGACAGGAGAGAGAAGAAGAAAAGGCCTAAACTAAGGCAGAACATTTTGAACAAACAATGGTGGATGATGTCAGAAAGCATATGCAGGCACTGTGCACTTGTCTTCCTTAGTGAAGTAGAATGCTCAATACAAATAAGCAAAACCCCACCAGAAAGGTTTAGATGGAAAAGAACCAAAAGAATATCATGGCAATCACACTAAAACCACAAATGCTATTGTTGAAAGTATTATTACAGAATCAGTGGCAGTATTTTGGCCTTTCTTCCGTAACCACTATTTTATTTTCAACAAAAATAACAAACTGAATGAATCCCAAATAATATAACATTCACTCTTTTCCCACAAATATGTCATGACTGTTGGTGCAGACTAGATGTCTGCATGTTAGTTATCCGTCCCCAACTCATTTATTTTCTTTTTCTGTGATTTTTTACCTCAGGAAGTAAGTCAGTGTAAATGTAACTTGCAAATTAACTAACCTACGAACAGAAGTATTGTAGCGATGCAATTACAAATTTTTTTACAGTTTATGTATACCTGTTTGCTGTACAGGTTTGCCTTATTTTGCCTTGGCAAAAATATGAACTGATAATGCAAATATGTCAAAGGCAAAAAAAAAAAGAAAAATCTTGAGATGGAGTTCTTGAGAAGTAGTTGCATTTGCGGTGTTTGTAACCATGCTGTAGTTGCTTCTTGTGCAAAGATCAGTGAGTGACAACTTTTACTAACTGGGGCATGAAATCACATCCAGTTATGTCCACTTCTTCAAACAAACAAGCTAATGCATTAGAACAATAGCAGTGATTACTGGCCTTGAAATATGAAAAAATATTGACAAGAAGGCATGAATTTGTGCCAAAGTATGCTGATGAATCAAGTCTGATGTAATGTGTGTTGGACAAACCTATTTTTTACTGTAGTTGTTCCAAGATCAGATACCTCTATACCCTCTGTAGTTTGTTGTGTGATGATGGCGGGTGAAAATGAATCCCCCCATTCCCCATTTTGACAAAAATTTTGATGATGAAACATCCCCTTCTCCTCTCCTCCTCTCTCACCCTCCTCCCTCCTCGAACTCCTCAGCCTCTACCAAACTTTAGAGGATTTGTACAAGCTCTTTGTAGAAAATACACTGTTGAAAAGTACACCAACAGCAATTTTAGGATAAACAGGTCTATATATCTGCAGAACTGCCCAACCAGAGCCTGTGTGTATTTTTTCTTTTCTTTTCTTTTTTTTTTTTTTTTTTGTCCTTTCCATCTCCACACCTGATTCGTTTTTGTACAGGTCTTGTGATCAGATTGGTTGAAATCCTACTTCCTCCTCCTCCCTTGATCAGCCCCCTTCGACAGATTTTTTTTTTCAGAGGGTCAGATGTAAAATATCATTGCATCTGCAAGAAATTTAATTTTTAGGCTTGTTTTGTTTATTGTGCCACTGGTTAACTATGGATTCATTATGTTTTAAGGTATATATGTCCGGTTTGCTTTAAAAGAAAATCTTGTGAATTTTTTTTTGCTTTGCGTGTATCATGAACATGTTTGATAGCAGTTTATTGGATTGATTTTTATGGGCATATATGAATCTATGCAGAACGGCCTTATTTCTGGCTCTTTTGTATTTTGACGCCAACACTTGTATTGAATTTGAATTTGCAAGAAGTTTATTGTTAATTAACGCTGTTTTAAAAGTAATGTTAAGTAAATCTGCCATTTAACATGGACCGACAAATCACAATTTGTCCATGTTAACTGTCAGTGTTATTAAAATTGATTTTAAAATTTGTTTCAATTTCCCCTGCTCTCACCTCACATTGAAACTAACAGTAAACACTGGTTCTCATGCAGGAAACTGACTCGCAAAATGATAACAGAGTTCCCCAAAACTTTTTTTTATCTGTATATTATTGTAAGTGATGATTGATAATAGGAGTTTTCTGCAATCTGAATGTGTTGGGGGGGGGGGGGGGAAGATAAGCTGAAGCAACTTGTCATGTCAACAGAATGTTTTATTATAAACTGACTTTGAAGGAGTAGTTCTCATGTCAGTTATAGTCAGATGAGATATCTATAAACATCATGCAAGCCTGTAAGTAATGGAGAGTTTTCATGTCATCAGAATGAGCCTGATTAGGTACAGGTGTATGTTATTATGAAAGAGTTGGCATGTTATGGGATGATAAGATTACGTCACTGGAAAATGACAGATGATGCATCTTTTTCTTTTTTTTCTTGTTGTGTATGTTTGTGCATGTGTGTGTGTGTGTGTGTGTGTGTGTGTTCTTTTTTCTATCTTTTAAGATTTCATTTCAAGCTGTTATTGATTTCAATTTATTTTGTGTAGATTTTTAAACTAGGATGTAAGCATTATTTTTATTCCAATACAAGTCATTTCAGTTGTTAGGCACTCTTTGTTCCTGGCCTCCCCTCCCCTATCTCCATTACTGTAAATTATGTTCACATCATCATGAACGTTCAAAAGAAAGACATAGTTTGAAGTTGGAAAATACTTTCATAATGTTTGAAAACTGTTCAGGTTTAACATGTGTGAACATTTATTGCATTGAAAGGGCTCGGGAAATGTTGTTTTTAGAAATCAGATCATTCACACTAGATCACCAAAGATGTAGCTGAAGATCAAGTAATCCATGATTCTGATGATCAGGCATTTTGTTTCTCTTTCTGTCTGTATGTCTTAAAGATGTATGATTTGCATGAGGGTTGTATGTTGTACATCTCAAATTGCATTGACATGACACTGTATTTAATCCATCTGTCACTAATCCAAGGGTTCAGTCACAGAGTAGGACAGGTCATGATCCTTTGAATATAAAGTGTAGCTCCACATGCAGTGAGTCAAAGAAATAAGGCTGCATGCTGTATATGCCCCTTTGATCAGAAAACATTAACTATGAAATAAGCATGAGTGTTTGACATATTTGAGGGCAGACAACATGAACGACACACTCCTGTAAGCAGCTGAATCACTTACAAGCAGAGAATTGTGTCTCACGTAAAATGTAACCAGAACCAGATTTACCACTTCTTGATAAAGCGATATGATGGACTTACTGCATCCACACCTATGTTTCTTCCACCTATGTCTCCACAGCAGTACTGGAGACATTGGAAAAAAAAAAAAAAAAAAAGTTAGCAGTTGGAAACATTGTGATCAGCTGGAATGGTTGCTGTTGGAAACATTGACAGTAGAGGGATATTGATTTGTGTAACAAGGAGGCATACTTCAGTACAATGTGCATAAACAGTGCTAATTAGTTTACAGATCATTGCTGATTCTAATCACTTCTTGATCAAATATGGAGCCATAGTAACAGTTAGAATACATTTTGTCAAAATGAAATGGTGACAGAAGAAAAACTGTGAATTATGGCCTGATCCTATTTACATTTTTAAGAAGTGTTGTGCAGTTTCTGGTATTTTAGACAAAATATGGCATGACATTGACAACTACTGCAGATGACTGCTGAAGGAATGAAATTTTCATTATCTCGATGCAAGGGGGAAAGGGAAATGCATATATGACTGAAACCAATTTATTGTCAGATTAACTCAAAAGTTGTACTGACACAAATTCATATATATATATATATATATATATATACAATTACAAAAAAAATATTTCAATTGTAAAAAAAAAACAAAAACTTGCTCTTATGTCTTGGATGAAGAAATAGGGGGAAATAAGGGATTCATCTGCAGTGGTAGTTAATTCTGCCTAACAAGCAGTACGTGTTTGAGAGGGGGTGAATGGGGAATAACAAATGTTTCTCAAAATGAACCTTCAGCAAGCTTATAGTTTCAAAGGGGGAGACAATCTCCAATGGGGAGAAAACTTACTAACATGTAACTCCTGGTTCTTAAAACCTGATTGTTTCTCCTCAGTGACTGCATGTGTAACTTAACTCCTCTGCCTTTTTGGTTTCAAGAAGAATGCTATCCCAGAAAAAGGCTGGTGTGCAATACCGTAGTATGTTTGTAGAGTTTTCAAAAAAACAACCAAAGGTGCCAACTAAGAAGCAAAAGAAAATCATGAAAGAGCTAAACAAGCTACATTTTCTTGTGAAAAGTAGAAAATACAAAAAGATAACCTCTTAAGACACAAGTGCTGAGGGCCAGTTCTAGGAATGAATCCACAAGGGACTAAATTATAATAGACTAATAAATTCCAGGATAAGTAACCGAGCACCATTCCAGCAACTTTCAGAGCAGCTTGGTGTTGCAATGATTGCAAGAAATATTCAATTATAAAACAAAACTTGCTCTTATGTCTTAGAATGAAGAAATAGGGGGAGATAAGCATTCATATCTGGAGTGGTAGTTAATTCTGCCTGACTAACAGTATGTGCTTGATAGGGTGAATAGGGAATAACAAATGCTTTTCAAAATGACCTTCAGCAAGCTTATAGTCTCCAAGGGGAGACAATCTCCAATGGGGAGAAAGCTCATTAACATATAACTCCTGGTCAGATACCAGTATTTGTAGAGTTTGTTTACCAGTTTGTAGAGTTTTCAAAAAACAACCAAAGGTGCCAACTAAGAAGCAAGAGAAAATCATGAAAGAGCAAAACAAGCTACATTTTTTTGTGAAAAGTAGAAAATGTGAAAAGATAACCTCTTAAGACACAAGTGCCGAGGGCCAGCTCTTGGAATGAATCTGCAAGGGACTGATAAATTCCAAGGATAAGTAACCGAGCACTATTCCAGGAACTTACAGAGCAGCTTGGTTTTGCAATGACTGCAAGAAATGCTCTTAAGTATTATTAACCTCTTTAGACACAAGTGCTGAGGGCCAGTTAAATAAAAAGACACAAGTGCTGAGGGCCAGTTTATAATTTAGTCCTCTGCGGATTCATTCCAAGAACTGGCCCTCAGCACTTGTGTCTTTAGAGGCTATCTTTTATATTTTTTCTACTTTTCACAAGAAAATGTAGCTTTGTTTTGCTCTTTCATGATTTTCTTTTGCTTCTTAGTTGGCACCTTTGGTTGTTTTTTTGAAAACTACAAACGTACTACAGTATTGCACACCAGCCTTTTTCTGGGTTAGCATTCTTCTTAAAACTGAAAAGGCAGAGGAGTCAAGTTACCACTTTCTGCGGTCACTGAGGAGAAGCAATCGGTTTTGAAATACCAGTATCTGACCAGGAGTTATATATTAGTGAGTTTTCTCCCCATTGGAGATTGTCTCCCCCTTGGAGACTATAAGCTTGCTGAAGGCTCATTTTGAGAAACATTTATTATTCCCCATTCACCTTCTCACGCACATACTGTTAGTTAGGCAGAATTAAACTACCACTCCAGATATGAATGTTTATCACCCCCTTTCTTCACTCTAAGACATAAGAGCAAGTTTTTGTTTTATGATTGAATATTTCTTGCAATCATTGCAACACCAAGCTGCTTTGAGAGTTGTTGGAATTGTGCTCAGTTACTTATCCTTGAAATTTTAGTAGGCTATTATATATATATATATATATATATATATATATATATATATATATATATATGTGTGTGTATCACTTGTTTGGTGAACCAAAGACTATATACAGCGGATATGAAATGGAAAAACAAAACTGCAGCCTCATTCACAAAGTGATAATAAATCATTTGATAGTTGATTTTCAAAATGTTAGTGAATTTAAATTGATTATAGTCTCTTAAAAACAATACTGCAGCCAAATTCACAATGTGATAAATCACTTGAGGGCTGATTTTCAGTGTTGAGTGAATTCAAATCCAGTTGAGTATCCTGAGCTTGAAATCGAATATAGAACATTTCTTTACGAGTTTGTCAACGGCCTGTTTCTATTAACAGGAGATTTGGTTCATCTATTTTGGAGTCATTGTTATCAGCTTCAAACCATCAATACTTGTCTCATCAGTTTCACATTTCACACATGAAGAATTAAAATAGATTCTCCGGACAGTTTTGACATCCATTTAATCAATTAAAGATATGAAATTTTCGTATCTTACAGCCTCCGTGGCGAAGTGGTTAGCATCGCGGACTCCTGGCTGGGAGGTCGTGGGTTCGAATCCCATCAGAGTCATGTGGGTTTTTCTGCCCCGACCGGCTCCTACCCAGAGTTGAGTTTGCTGCAGACTTGGTTGGGAAGACTGGGACCACACAGTCGAGTTTCATCCACTTAATGGATGCGTTTCTGAGAGTGTGCTCAAATTTCCTGACCAACACTGCAGGTGCCTGGTTGATGCCAGGATATATTATGAAAGGAAGCATAGAGTACAGCCCCTGTCATGTAGTCTCAGACCGAAATGGAAATCCATAGCATCATCTTCATCATCCTCATTCTCATCGATCAGCATTTAAAAAAAAAAAGTCTTAAATTCTGTGGCCCTTCATGCCCTGCTCTCATGGTGACCTCAGTTTCGATATCTTCTCCACGTCTGTGGCCTTGGTTTGGTTCTGTCGGGGTCACCGGTATGGGCGTCCATGGGGGCTGTCGTTGGACGGATGTGGTGGCGCCCTCTGGAGGAAGAGCTCACACTCACGCCGCTCCGCGACTAAGCAATTATTGTCATCAGTAGGGGGCTTAGTAGGTGGCATCCTGCGTATGTTAGATTAGAACAGGCGCCACTGAACACCACCGAAGTGACTCGGCAGCAGTGCTGTGTCTCCTCCGGTGGGTTGCCTCTTGACGACTTGACATTGACTGCTCCCTGTGGATGCCGGTGCCGGGGCTGCGCGGCAGGACCGGCCGGGCTATGGCTGTGGACGGGGCGTCGGAATGAGCGGCGTGGGTGCACTGCAAAAAAAAAAAAATTTCATATCTTCTCAGCATTTTTTTTTATTGTCCATTGAGTTGATCTCAATTGTTTTATTTATTGATATGATTTTGGTTTTTGAATTCACGTATGAATAGTCCTATTAATATTCCTAGAGTCTCCGAGATCTTAAGGTCAATGTAATGAATTAATGTCTTATTAAAGAACATACACACACAATACACAAAAAAAGGGTGTACCTATTTATGTATACGTGCGCAAGTATACTTATAGATGTGTGTATGTATGTTTATGCTTGTGTACGGACATATATATGTATGCGTTTAAGCATGTTAGTGAAGTAAGTGTGTGTGTGTGTGTGTGTGTGTGTGTGTGTGTGTGCGCGCGCGTGCTATGTTCTGAGCCCTTTGTGCTCAGGACATACAATGCATTACAAATCCAAATCATTTTCATGTTGATTATTAGTGTGCAGATTTTTTGTGCATATATGTCTGTGACCATTTTTGTGCCGAAGAAAAAGAGATTCATGAAGGTGCATGTTGAGTGACTCTTGAAATATACTGTTTCACTTACAGATGATTTGACAAAGATGTCACTCTGGGAAAAAAAAAAAAGAACAAGAAAAATACACAAACATTCATTGAGCCTTTATACATGACCACCTTGATGCACATCAAAACTGCTATGACAAAGCAGTTGATCAGCCACGACAGATCAAACGTACCTTTAAATCATTATTATAAACTTTCACTAGTTTCAGGACAGGCCCATGGTGCAGAATCGAAACAACTAGGTGAAGAACTGTCACAAGTAAATGCTTTGATCATTCTTTATGTTGTATTGAACCCTCCCTTCATCAGCAGAGCCAAGCCCTGTTACTTTTGGTAATCTGAAGTATACAAAATTCACACTCTGAATCTCCAGTAAAAAGCAGAGGCTTTGAAGCACGCTGACAGAAACCAATCCTGAAAGATCCTACCCAAGTAACCTTGATCATGTGGAAATGTGAAGAAAACAGATGTCAGTGGTATGACAAAGGGAAAGCTGAAGAAACTGGGGTATATGCCACAGGAATGATGGTAGGGAAAAGGGGAGATGGGGAATTAGGGGGTTGAGAGTGAGAGGAAGGTGGGCAGAGAAGAAGGAATTAGTTGTGGAGTGTTGGGAGGATTCTCTCATGGTAGGATAGGGGGATAGTGGAAGAAAGTACCAAATACCCTTGGAATATGGTCCTTTTGAAGTGCATGGTGTCTGGGAGCTTTGTTCATAATGGTTAAAGATGGCTGATGAGAGAATCTGAATCATGCATGTCATTGAAAAGATAGAGCATGCAATCTGATGGAATACACTTGGAGCAAAACGAAATTCCAGCTGGGATGGGAGGGACAAAGAACATTTGGCTGCAAACATGGAAGGAAGCAGATAGAAGTTTACTCGATGGAATTTGTCTTGGACAAGCATCTCTTTCACTCTTTGTCTCTCTGAAATACACACACACACACACACACACACACACACACACACACATGCATACATTCATGCACGCACACGTACACACACACACGCACATACACACACACTCTCTTGCCATAACACATACCCCCATAAATCCATCTGTTTATTTTTTAAGCATCAGGACTTTAGACAAGAAGAGATCCACTTTTAGAAGTAAACAATAAGTGAATATGTTTAAAAACGAATATGAACAGGCATGATTTCAGCACAGAAATGTTTTTAAAGCATCAAACTGTTTCTAAAAAAAAAAGTTTAGATAACAGCTGAAACATAGATTTTGTGGTTAGTGTGTACACTTATGATATTCATTGTTACATGGCCACAGGTGAATGTTGCAAAGGTTATTACTTCTGATCATATTTTACCAATATTGCTTCTATTTTCAGATCCTCTAAGAATCACATTAGCCAAATACTGCATGCGTTTCAATAATTCTTCTTCCGTCTTTGATTGGCATGTACAAACACTGACATCATTTTTGCATATTTTGTCACGGCACTACGTGGCACATAATCGTTTCTGTAGCTTTCTTCACAAACCATCTTTTTCCTCTGGAAAATAATTTTTAAGCATAAGCATAAGGTCAGAAGGAAGAAAACTTTAAAACAGATTACAGTGAAAGAAAACTATGCCAATGTTATTCCCATTTGTGTGAAGTAAAGGTTTAGCAAGGCATTTAGCTGACCTCTAATACTTGCACATGCACACATCTAGGTACGCATATTATATGTGCATATACAGATGTGCACACAGATGCACACACACAGTCACTTCCGCACACGCCACACTCTATTCCCCTACCACATGATGTTTTCCTATGGGCAATTAGCAGTTTCAGCCACTAATGGGATATTATATGAACTTGTTACAGGTTAATGTGGACTAATATAGGATGTTTTTTTTTTTCATTTCCTGTGACAATGTCTCAACAGCAGCAAATCATTAAGAAAAATTAATTTAATCTGTATGCTATCTCGCTAAAATCGCTGAATTGGCAGAGATTTCTCATAAGCATGTTAGAAAATGGAAAAAAAAGTCTTTTTGTGGCCTTTCTTAAGGCTAAACTGGCCACTAGGCTGTACCATCAAAGCTGGTTGAAAGGAAGTCATGGAAAGTGAAAACTGATTTAGTTTAGGTGGCTATAGATATGATCCAAGGTATAGTGGTAAGGAAGTCATCTCTCACAGCATTGCCTGATGAGGTCTGTGATTCACAGACCAGTATCTTATGAGCCAGAGCTGATTGTAAGCATTGTAAGATACCTCAGGTTTTCTGGTCGTCGGTGACAGTTGTTCTCAAGACCTGTCTAAACCTGGCAGTCGATCGGCACCAGTGTTCTTGACTTATCACATGCCTGCCTGGGATAGCCAGGCATCGCCCCATGACTGCCTGTCCAAGGCCGTTCTAGAAGCTACAGGACAGCAGACCATCACAATGGGTGAAAGCCTGGGTGGACAACAGACTGCACCAATGCAACGGCCAAGGACAGAGGGCTTGAAAGGCATATATCTACACTATGACCTACTGTCATGGGACAGACAACATGATTAGTCTCAAGGCGACAGACAGAGAAGAGAGAGGGAAGGGTCATTTTTAGACCTAAATCACACACACACACACACACACACACACACACGCACATGCACGCACGCACACACACACTCACAGAGTTGGAATCACGAAAGAGAGAGACTTGACTCATATGAGACAGAGAGAAATAGAGTGGAGAGAGAATGGGGTTATTATTCAGGTCTTAATCAAAAACCATGTAAAAAAAAAAGGAGTGTGCGTGCGTGCGTGTGTGTAGAGGTCATCCAAATATCTATGAACAATCGAGATATTATATCATGACGCTTGATCTGACAATATAACTGATCTTAGTTTTGATGTGAAATGATGATCATATTTTTTTTGCTGATGTCAGATTCGTGGTAAATCTGCCACAGAACCAAATCTATGATAAAGACATGTTCTACTAAGCTTGCTTCCCCTCTAAACCGTCGTCTTTACTGCCTAAATCAACAACCACAAAACAAACAAACAGAAACGGAAGACTTCATCATTAATACGCTATGGTTAGTGAATGTCAAGTTATTCCATATTTTGCTGTGTCCATTTCTTCTTTTCATTTCGTTTTCATCCCCTGTGTGCCCCTCTCCACCCCCCTCTCCCCCCCCCCCCCCCACCACAATCTAGGATTGACATTCACAATTTAAGT
Source organism: Conus betulinus (assembly GCA_016801955.1). Taxonomy (NCBI): domain Eukaryota; kingdom Metazoa; phylum Mollusca; class Gastropoda; order Neogastropoda; family Conidae; genus Conus; species Conus betulinus. The sequence continues at coordinate 61,839 of JADBJO010002269.1, forward strand.
GGAGTTCCGGAACAGAGGTCACATGGGGAGTATAGACAGCAGCCTTACATGGACTGCTCACATCAAAACGTTATGCAACACAATATCCAGACAACTATGTAAATAATGCAGGCAGGACTAAGCACTTTTTGAACTTTCATGTCAGTGCGATGAAACTTTTCAACAGCATCTATAAATGTGCCCTTTAGGGTAGGTCTTCAGATGTCCTCAAGCTTCACAGAATCACATTAACATTGGACTTCTTCCACTGAGGCATGTATTTGCTATTGGTAAAGGAATATTCATGAAAAGGATGGTGGATTACCTCCACAACTTATTCAATCCAAATTTAGAGCAAACTCTAGAAATTCTACAAAAACTTTGGGTTTTTTCTTAACTGACCTATTTAAACTTTCAAAGTGTTAGTCTAGTCCTTCTCGGGAACTCGCTTCCCCCGAGTTTAATTACATCAAAGCTCAGAATCTTACAAAAGAAAATTGTTTACAGATTTTGGACGCTCTCACTAGTTACGTCGATATGCAGACATGCTTATTCACATGTATGTTATTTACAATATCGTCACCGACATACATTTTTCTTCACTTTCCCAAAGCGATTGTTGCTGCTTTACAAGTACTACTGTTTCAAAATAATTTGCTGTTTTTAATGATTGGACCGGCTATGTCAGTGTGTGAGCCGGCATACTGCTCATGTAATCATTTTTTTTTTTTCTTAGGGGTGGGGGTCGAGGGGGAATGGGTCATGGTGTTACTTTTCTTTTTATATTTGGCTTTATAATTCTTTCAATTATTCTTTCTTGTTTCCCCCCATCCCACCTCGTAATGTTAACGCATATTTGAATATCTCTCTCTCTCTCTCTCTCTCTCTCTCTCTGTCTCTCAACGGCAACATCATTTCCTATTCCTCACTGCCTAGAAAATCAATCTTGCTGCATGAACAAGAATGTTGGACATGAATATACGCTTGTGTATTTGAACGTGACTGCCTCATGCATCACTGCCAATTCCTCTTCAGGATAATTTATGCTGACGACGCTATTTTGCCGACTGATGCTCTTATATTCTCTTTCCACATAGGAATGTATATATTGTGGTGTGTGTGTGTGTGTGTGTGTGTGTGTGTGTGTGTGTGTGAGTGTGTGTGTGTGTGTGTGTGTGTGTGTGTCTGTGTGTGTCTGTGTGTGTCTGTGAGTGTGTGTGACTCTGTGTGTGTGTGTGTGTGTGTGTGCGCGGAAGAAAGGCCTAGTAGCAGGCAATATACGCAGATCTGCCTTCGAGAGGGATTATGATGGTTCTCTCATGCAGCTAGTGAAGGGTTTTCATATTCATAATATATTTTCTAATTTAATGTTCCCACTTTCTTTATCTTCACCCCCACCCCCCATTTTTTTAAGTTCAATCTTTGCCAAGTCATTACTATAATGATGGAAGAATGTTTAGCCTGCACTTGTTTTCACCCACTATTTAATTGTTCAGCATTATATATATATATATATATATATATATATATATATATATATATATATATATATAAACACACACACACACACACACACATATATATATATATATATATATATATATATATATATATATATATATAACTCAGTAAAAAGGGAGTGTGGACAACACAGTAGAAAGGGAGTGTGGACAACACAGTAGAAAGGGAGTGGACAACACGGTGGAAAGGAATTGTGGACAACACAGTAGAAAGGGAGTGTGGACAGCACAGTGGAAAGGGAGTGTAGACAGCACAGTGGAAAGGGAGTGTGGACAGCACAGTAGAAAGGGAGTGTGTGGACAACACAGTAGAAAGGGAGTGTGGACAACACGGTGGAAAGGGAGTGTGGACAACACAGTAGAAAGGGAGTGTGGACAACACGGTAGAAAGGAGGTGTGGACAACACATTAGAAAGGGAGTGTGGACAACACAGTAGAAAGTGTCGACACACACAGTAGAAAGGGAGTGTGGACAACACAGTAGAAAGGAAGTGTGGACAACACAGTAGAAAGAGAGTGTGGACAACACGGTAGAAAGGAGGTGCGGACAACACAGTAGAAAGGAAGTGTGGACAAACACGGTAGAAATGGTGTGTGGACAACACGGTAGAAAGGTGTGGACAACACAGTAGAAAGGAAGTGTGGACAACACACGGTAGAGAAATGGTGTGTGGACAACACAGTACAGTATTGGTGAACCCTTATTCAATACCCTTAATGAATGGCTAATGAACCGGGGGACAAGGCAATGAGTTGCTGTTACACTGTTTGATGGGGAGATAAAGTCTTGATTTTTTTCTTTAGATTTGTTTTGTTGTTGTTGTCTTAATCTTTTTAAATCATGGTATAAAAAATAAGATATTAAACTGTGATAATAATAATAATGTATAATACTTATATAGCGCATTTCTTGTTATACAACTCAATGCGCTTACATCCACCATTTGCACTTATTCATACAATATTTATGCACACAGCAAAAAGAACATACACAATGGCAAACGCACCTACATGCATAAACTGCCTCACCGGACTAGTTGTGGAGGAATTTAGGAAAGACCTAGTCATCTACAGAAGAGAATAGGCTTTTTTTGAAGAGGTAAGTTTTGAGCTGAGATTTAAAAGAAGAAAGAGTAGGCTGATTACGAAGGTCTTCAGGGAGGGAGTTCCAAATAGAAGGTGCTCTAAAACTGAAGGCTCTTTTGCCAACAGATTTCCAGAACTGTTTAGTCTACACATTTGGCGTAGAATTCTACGCATTCCGACCCCAAATACGCATTTTGGAACCTCGGTACGCATTTCAGCATTTCGCCGGTACGCGATTTCGAAACACAAGCTATTTTGTGTGTTGCCGTCTTTTGACAATCTTGATGCGCCATACAAGTAGCCTGACGTTCTGCTGCGTTCAGCAGGGCTGGCCGCCCGCCTCTGTTATTGACTTATTTCCCCTTACTGCCCGCTAAGGTTGCAGGTCAGAAAGAGCTCGCTGAACGCGTTACGGTCGCGTTCCCGCGTTCCATTTTCCATCAAAAAATGGCCGACAGTTCATCAAAGCCAAGTTGATTCTTCTGACTTTTCTCCCATCAAAAAGAAGAAAAAAAGTTGCTGATCAAACCTTTTTTTCTTACCATCAACGCTACCCGTGCCTGTGTGTCATCCAGGAGAGGGGAGAATTATGCTCATTGCACGTTGTGCAAGAAGGATTTCTCCGTCAAACGTGCCGGCATGTTTGACTGCCGTTTGTATCGAGAACCCAGACGCACAAGGACTTTGAAAGTAAAGCAGCAAAGCAGATGTCTCTAGGTGGATTTTTTGCAAAGCCTTCAACCTCGAGCAGTGTTCTTCCTTTGTGGCAGACATCAGGTTTTTCCTGGAAAGGTTTCCCTGCTTGATCCCTCCCACCTGCACTTCAAACACTGTCACAGAACAGTTCTCCCTCTACCAAGCCACTGATGTCAGCAGCTGTCGCAAGGACAGAATTGATGAAACTTGGAAGGCCATTGGGGAGCTGGAAGATGGGCAGTTCAAGGAGCTGTCTCTGGTGATGAGGGGCATTGTCACCATCCCTCAGCAGTGCCCACTGTGAGCGCATCTTCTCCAGTGTGAGGAAGAACCGCACAGACCAGAGAGCCAGCTTGGCAGACAGCACCATGGAGAGCCTGCTGGTCCTCAAGTCTGTGCCCTATGAGCCTCAAGATGCTGTGAAGAACATGACTCCAGAGGATCTTGCTGCACTTAAGAGTGCTTACACCAAGAAACTCAGCCAGTAAATTTCAACTGTGAAATGTGTTAATAGTGTATATATAGTGTATATATTGTGGTTCTTGACAATTTATCCTAACTGGAATAAGTGAAAGAAGATGTAGAGAGGACATGAACTGGTAATGTTACATTAATCAGAAGATAGTCAAGGCTTGGACAGCTAACAGCTAACAGGTGAACTTATTTTATTTCTTTTTGATCCAACCATGTCACACACACACACACACACACACACACACACACACACACACACACACACACACACACACATTAATTAGCAACTTTATTTAGATTAATGTGCATGTTAGTGTTTTTTAATATTATCTTGTGCGCAAAAGTAGACTACACATTTGACATGGCTGACTACACATTTTGGTCATCTGACTACACATTGGTTTCGAGTGGGGTAAACAGGTCTGGATTTCAGAGAACGCGCTTAGGGATTTTCAAAAGGTTTTGTGAAGAAGAGCGAAGGGTACGAGAGCTTTGGTAGGTGCAGAGAGAAGAAGAGAGATAGTGAGGAAGAGATTCACCTAAGGCGGAAAGCAAGAACTGCCAGTTTTAAAAATGCCACCGATACTGTATGGGAAGCCAGTGCAGTTCGATCAGCATGGGAGTGATGTGCTCACACCTCCTCCTCTTCAAAACAAGTCGTGCAGCGCTATTTGGACTCTCTGCAGCCGAGCAATCTGTTCTGCGGGAAGCCCAGCATAAACAGAGTTGCAGTAGTCCAGTCTTGACATCACCGTGGCACAGACTAGCCTGACAGCTACTTCCCTGGATATAAAGCGTCGGATGGAAGCAATACATCTCAGCTCTAAAAAAGATGAGCGACAGACTACAGATATTTGATTCTGCATGGTCAGACACTGATCAATGGTAACACCAAGGTATTTGACAGAGTGATTGAAAGGCAATTCAGTGCCATCAACAACCATTGACTCTGACTCAACGAGTTTGAGGCAGGAGGAGGTTCCAACGGGCATGACTTCAGTCTTCTCACAATTTAATTTAAGCTTATTACTTGTCATCCATTCCTGCACACTGCTGATACACCGAGACACCCCAGATTGAATAGAAACAAACTCATCAGGTGTGCCACTCTTAGAAAGCTCTGTGTCATCAGCATACTTGTGAAAATCACAATCATGGTCCGAGATGACATCCGACAAGGGCTGTGAGTACAATGTAAACAACACTGGGCCCAATACTGGCCCCTGTGGTACTCCATATAAAAGAGGTGACAAAGTAGACCTTACACCACCCACAACCACCGCCTGCGACCTATCTCCGATGCATGATTTGAACCACTGGAGAACTATCCCATCACACCAAAAGTGACCCTAAGCCTTTCAAGTAAAGTAGAAAGGGAGTGTGCTGCCATTATCAGAGTTTTGCTGTCTGTTTATTATAATTCTTGATAAGAACTGAAGTGTTTAACAGCAAACAGCTGCAACAACTGGCACCAGCACCGGATGATGCGGACGATAGCAACGACTACTGTGTATGATTCTAATGAGAATACGAACCTTTTCTGTGAATATCCTTTGTAAACACCCATCCTCTTCCAGGCTTGTTTTCCCTTCCAGACTGTTTCCCACTGTGTCTCTACAAGATTCCGCTTCCACCAAAGTCTCATTGCCTCCAAACACTTACTTTCCTGAAACACTTTTTCTTTTTTCTTTTTGTCTGTGCCAGATATTTAAAGTTGCCATAGAGACAACCCATTCTTTAAAGACCTGCTTTCCCTGAAGCATTTTCTGCTCATCTCATCTCTACCTGGTTAAAGTCGCAACAAAACCTCTTTGAAGGCTTACTTTCCATGGAACATTTCATATTTGTGTCTACCAGGTTAGGTACAGACTCCTTCCCTTTAACGAGTTGTGTTCCATGGAACATCCCCCTCTGTCTCTACCCGGTTAACATCCCGCAAAGTCTCATTCCCCTTACAGAGTTGTTTTCATTCAGTGTTTCCTGTGTGTCTCTACCAGCTTAAAGTCTCCATCCCTTTAGAGGTGTATTTCCCATGGAATATTTAATATTTGTCTCTACCAGATTCAAGTCCCAATACAGACTACTTCATTTACCAGACTTATTTTCGATGGAATATTTCCGTTTGTCTCTATCAGGTTAAAGTCCCAACAAGGATTCCTTCCCTTTAAAGACTTGTTTTCCCATGGAACATTTCGTGTTTGTCTCGACCAGGTTAAGGTACAAGACAACTTCCCTTTAGAAACTTGTTTTCAATGGAACGTTTTGTTTGTCTCACCCTTGTTAACATCCCAACGAAGATTCTTTTCCTTTTAAAGTCTTGTTTTCCATGGAATATTTCATGTTTGTCTCTTCCAGGTTAAACTACAAAGACTACTTCTGTTGAAAAAAAAAAAAAAAAAAAAAAAACTTTGAAGATTCTGCTGCTGAAAGCCATCTGTGAAGTATTACATTGTGCAGGTTTTGACCCGTTGTTTCTGCTTTTGGAGATGATCATATTTGTCGAATATTCACTTTCCTGTTTCATGTATGTGTTTGATATGTTATATGTCGCTCTCTTTAAGTATTTCTGTGTATTTTTGTTTGATTTGTGTCACTCGAATAACTGATGCGTACACGTCTGATGTGTATGCTATGAACTTCTAATGTGTACGTAACACAAACAATTGATCTGCGTATTTGAGCAAATGATGTGTTTTACATGAAAAAGTGATTGTGTGATATGAACAGCTGGAATAACTCTACTGACAGGTATGAACAACTGATGTGTACAGCATGAGCAAGTGTATAACACGAATAATGAATTTATATAAAATGAATATCTGATATGTGTGTGTGTGTGTGTGTGTGTGTGTGTGTGTGTGTGTGTGTGTGTGTGTGTGAAATACGAACCATTGATATGTTGATGGGAACAATTGATGTGTATGATATAAACGGATGTGTATGTTATGAACAACCTATGTGCATGATATGAATAACTAATGTGTATAACATGCACTGATGTGTATAATTAATATGAAAAACCGATGAATATATAACACGAACAACTGATGTATATATACATGAACTGATGTATCTTACGTGAAAAGGTTATTCGCGTATTATGAACTACTGATGCGTTTAACATGAAAACAAATTGATGTGTATAATGTTATGAACTACTGACGTCTTTAATATGAACAACTGGTTTGTATAATATGAATAAGTGATATGTTTAACATGTACAAATGATATGTATTATATTAACAACAGATGTGTATAACCTGAGCAAATGATATGTACAATAAAAGCAAGTGATGTATATAGCACAAGCAAGTGATGTGTTTAATGCGAACCTCTAATGTGTATAAAATGAACAACTGGTATGTATGATATTGGCAACTAATGTGTATGATATAAGCAACTCGTGAGTTCACTATGAGTAACGACATGCATGTGACAAAGTTGATGTAGGATCTTATGGTGTCAATAAAAAAAAAAAAAAAAAAAAAAAAGTTAATGCATGATATAGTTAATGCAGGTTTGTATGGTGCTGAACATAGACAAAGCTGACGCATGAGCCAAGTTAATGCAGGTTTGTATGGTGCTGAACATAGACAAAGCTGACGCATGAGCCAAGTTAATGCAGGTTTGTATGGTGCTGAACATAGACAAAACTGACGCATGAGCCAAGTTAACGTAAGGATGTATGGTGCTGAACATAGACAAAGCTGACGCATGAGCCAAGCGAATGTAAGGTTGTATGGTGCTGAACGTAGACAAAACTGACGCATGAGCCAAGTTAACGTAAGGTTGTATGGTGCTGAACATAGACAAAACTGACGCATGAGCCAAGTGAATGTAAGGTTGTATGGTGCTAATCAAAACAAAACAAGTTAATGTACGAGCCAAGTATGTCCATGATTGTACAGAGCGAGCCAAACACATGCACATATGTGCATAAGCCAAGATAATGTGTGGCTGTATTGTGGCAGTCAAAAAATAAGGAACATTCATGCATCTGTCATAACCTCCATTCCGAGACCAGACATGTAGATATCTGGTTGTTGGGTAGTCTATTCAAAAAATGGTTGTAAAACAATAATCCAAAAACAAGTAAAGTTACTGCAAGGCCTTAGATACAAAATGTCTGTCTGATCTCACCGAGCCCATTACCGAATAACAAAATAATAAATGCAGTCGAGCACAATACGGACTATAGGTAAGCGTAACCATGATTACCTCATACTCACACACTTGGAACTTGCCGAAAGCATTGAGAAACGGTTCCAAACGGCTTATGGTTTCCCCACTTCTGCCGCTAAGAGCTATGTAAATTATGTTATGTTGCCATCCAGACCTGGTGGTGTCCATCATCGATAGGATGTGTGCCATCAGAAACATTCTCAGAGTGCATCTCTATCCCACCCCCCTCCTCCCTCCCATCCATTCCCAACACTAGGTAGGCCATCAGTCATGCACTGGATACCATCTTTCAGATAAGTTGGTCAATCAGTGATATTAACACATGTATCTAGCACATAAAAGAAAACCCGGGGCGTCTTTGCTAGCAAATTTTCTTGGAAGACTTAATTCGGCTGTTTAAGAAAATATTTTGAGCAGGAAGACGGAGTGTGTATGTGTGGCTGGGGTGCGGGTGGGGGTGGGTATGTGTGTGTGTGTGTGTGTGTGTGTGTGTGTGTGTGTGTGTGTGGGGTGCTATGAGGGAATGATAACATTGTATTTTACATGTCTTTTCCGTCAGGAAAAAAATGGGGGTTGGCATAACAGGTTTGGAGGTTGCGTGTTGGAGTTCCAGCACAATGATATATATATTTGTGTGTGTGTGTGTGTGTGTGTGTGTGTGTGTGTGTGTGTGTGTGTGTGTGTGTTCCCTGACCTCAACCAACTCTCATATGCTGTGGCATCGGACCGAAGACGAGAATGACACGGCCTAGCTTCATCCATTCAGTGGACGCGTCTCTGAAAATTGCTCACATTTCCTGCCGACAACAACACTGCAAGTGTCTGTGTCTCTCGCGCCTGGTTGATGTTGGGAGAAATTAGAAAGACAACGAAGGGTACAGCCCTGTCGTGAAGTATCAGACCAGGGGAACCTCAAAACCATTGCCTTCAACATCAGAACTCATCTTCAGTGACTGCTATCTGGATGACCACCACAGTTTCAGTTTCCTCTCGACCTCCTCCGTGCCCGTGGTGCCTCTGTGTTTAAAGTCATCAGTATCTGTTGGATGGTCGCAGCAGTGGCCTTCTGGTGGTGTAAGCGCTCACTCAGTTTAACAACTGAGCAATAGTCGTCAGTCGGGGACTTAGTGGGTGGTGTCCTGTATACGCTGGATCAGAACAGGCCCCACTGAAATCGAGGGAAGAGACTCTGCCACAGTGCAGCGTGGTGCGAGGTCGCCCCATGAAGACCTGACACTGACTACAGCCTGCACAGGCGCTGAGCCATGACAGCACACAGCCGGATGTGGCTGTGCGTGAGCAGCAGGGGAGGAGAGCCACTGAGAGAGAGCACATGAGACGAGACAGGAAAAAAAAGGGAGAGCAATCCCCGAGTTGTCGATTCAGAAAAAAACGGGAGATCCGCAGTTACCCGTGGTTCACGGGGAGTTAAGTCCCGTGGGAAGAAAAGAGTTTTAAGTTGTGGCACCTCATGTTAATTTTTATCATAATGAAAGTCAATAACTGAATCATTCCACGGCATATGCTCATTTATCTACTTGCTTACCAACTTATCTATGGGCCCATATGCTTACATAACACGGTTTATGACTTACTTATCTATTTAGTTATCTGTCCTAGTTTTCCGCCCCTTGCCCCCCTTTTCCCCCTCTTTCCTCTCACTTCCTCCCTTCACCCTTTCTAAATCAGAGCTAATTAGCTTTAACTTCACAAATAAGAGTGGAAGAAAACATCAGCTCAAATTTTAAACTGTTTCTGAAATTTCAGCCTGCACAAACGGGGAGGGAAATCGGAGTATTTACAGTGCATTCTGAAAAATGTAAATAGATCAGTCCACATACTGAGTTTCAACAGCAGGAAGTGGGTAATGAAAGGAGAATAAAGTGAGGGGGGGGGGGGGGATAGGGGGAGGGTCACTCCAGAGAATCAACATTGTGCGTTTGGTAGTGTTCTATAAATTTGCAGGGTCTATATGCGTCACAGACTTAACATGCACAGTCATGATTAAAAGCAAATGTATTATGTTTTGACGTTAGTATCATCAGTTGTCAAAATTCATCTTGTTAATTTTTTTCGATATGGCAGGAAAAACAGACAGAGTGCGATGGCGAGAAAGCTGAGAGTGTGAGAGGGATAAGTTAAACATTCAGAACATGTAGACCCATGATCAGAAGAATAACAAATCATCTAGATCCTAGATTAGAAGAATGATTAACAGAATGATTTGTTCAGAAGAAATGAAGATTGAAACTCACATGTCAATGTTCCTCAGCTGAACCGAACTGAATCCAGATCGTCATGCTTCATAGCCCAATGGTCAAAACTATTTACAACATAACAGTGCAAGGTACGAACGGAACACAGGCAGATTGCATCCTGATCCCCCGTTCCTTCCCCCCCCCCCCCCCCCCCGCATCCCCCCCCCCCCCCCCCGCCGAAAAAAAAAAATACTGATTAAAAATGAACTGTTAAGTAAAATTTGTATTTCGATCAAATAAACGTATTTGACTGATAAAAAGATATTCTTTCGAAGAATCTTCATAAATTCAGCCGTAAAATGTCTGTCAGAGTTCGTAAATCCCATCACTCAACGATAAGATATGTAACACTGATGAGAGAGGCTTGTCATTGGCTACGCATCACAGATTTTATCCGCCCGTCACACGTCAGCGATGGTTAAAAGCAAGATTTCCATTTTAACATCCTCCCTTAAAAAGAAATTCGTTCTGTCACACAGGAGAGCCAATTTTCCTGGAAAACAGAACAATACAATTCAATGGAGTGTATAAAACTTGCGAACTGGTTCATAACCACTCCAGACTGAATGTTTAAACACAAGGCAAGTTCTACGGGTTAAAGAGGGTGTTGGTGGGAGCAGAGCTGAGGAAGTGGGAAGTGGGGGAGGAGGGAGCCAGAGTTCGCAATGGCGCTGGGAGCTGTCATAAAAGGAAGGATGGGGTAAACAGGGAAATACTTTCTAGTTCTGATAGGAACGGCCTATATACAGTCGGCTGAAAACAGTCTCTTATTTTCTGTTTCCAAAGACGAATGGAAGAACGATCTCTACAATAATCAATAATGATATCAAACGACCTTTACGACCATGAAAAACAAGACCTTATATTTACAATGACAAACTGCCAGAGAGAAAAAAAAAAAAAGAAAGAAAACGATCTTTACAAGGATCAATAATAACAACTAACAATGTGTGCAACGATCAGTAGTGATTATAACCAACACTCTTTACAGTGATGAGTAAAGAACACGGAAAAGTAAGCAACTGAACCAGATAAAGGAGCACGCAACACAAACTCACATGTAACAATCATTTTCAGTCCAGGATGATCAAGACACCAGGAAATAATCTGGCAATGAATCAACACTGGACTGTTCCTGGGTCCGTCACAGCCAACAATGATAATGGACACTTCAACATGTTGACCCTGCGGGCATGGACACACGAAAGAACAGCATATTGGTTTTTTTTTCCCCATCCTGTGTGTCTGTGTTGGTCAAGATAAACCCAAAACACGTTGGTCCTTTTCATTGTATAATTTACAGCGTTGTTTTAAGGGTCCATATGTACAAATCGCAGGTCCCTAACGATGGAAGGCCAAAGGGAAAAGCTTTCGCAAACGAGCAGAAACATAAGCTTTCGCAAACGAGCAGAAAACATATCACCCATGACGGGGGGTAATTTTCATTTATACATCAAGCCATTGTTTAAACGTGCAGGATTTCTGTTCTCGTTTTATTAAACGCTATTCCTTGAGGGTAAAGCCTCAGGGTTGGATCCCTTCACTCTGATTTCTGTCTACCTACTCCACTTGAAGTACAGACTGTCGACAAGTGTTCCTAAACGTCTGGTCCGTGGGGCTGTTCTTTTCCAGCGGACTGCAGGTCCAGCCCATACTCTTGTCGCATCATCTTCAGGGTCGTGTCGCCACGTGTTACGTGACCGTTCTCTGCTTCTCACACCTTGGGGAGTCCAGCTCTGATTTTGCCTAGAAACGTTTGTTCCTGATGTTTGGGAGCGTGGGGACCAGTCTATGCCCCGACGTCTTCATGGTACTTGGTCTTCCACTGGCATGTGGTCAGTTCTCTGCTCGTTGCTGATTGCAGTCAGCCAGCAGGTCTGGTGGGTTTTTCTCAGGTAGGTGTTGACCAAGATTTGCCTTTTCTTTCCCCATCACGATGGCTGCTGTTGTCCTCCATGTTTCTGCTCCGTGCAGGAGAACAGGCTTTAGGTGGCACTAAACTGCCTGACTGTTCAGACATCAAGTCACTGCTTGAGTTGACTGGACTTGGAGTCCTTTCGGAGAAAGCGTTTACGCTGAAGCGCCCAGGCGGGATTAAAAACTCGTAATGTATATTGATAGTTAATTCACAGATACTAATATACAAAAATTCAGGCATATAAATCAACAAAAGAACACAAGATCGAATCACGAAAACAATAAAAATGGAAAAACAATTTCTTGAGACTGTGATAGATAGAATTCAGCAAGGTTGACTAACGTTACACTTACGACGGTTGACAGGTCATAAGAACAGGAAGCTTAGGAACATTTGTTAATGATACAATCCTCTCCAATGTATGATAATGTAAAATATGGACATTGAATTCCATAATGTAAGATTAGAAGAAAAAAAATTGTATACAGCTTATAAAATCTGACACTGATGAAAAAAAAATCACGTGACAGTCGGAATCAGTAAAATCTCAGATCTTTCCTGTGCATATTGAAATAACATTTTTGTGGCATAAAATACACACAATATAAACACATGACACACAGTCCGTCAATCCATTTGTGGCATAACTTGAAAGATATGCGAAGTGGCATAATCATAATCCACCTTTGTATTTGTGGTATCTTGTAAATGCGTAACACTGATAAACAATTCGTTATAAATCCTTTTCATGATATGTTATAGAAACATCTATTCACATTAGCAAACGGATAATCACTTTTACGTGTGGCTTGATATCCAATCTTTTTTCTTCGTGGTTCCTCCATATTGATTATGCGTATAGGCCTATCTAAATCCTGCGAGACCAAGTTTATTGTTTTATTGTTTGTACGCTTTACCAGCTCTATCTACCTTACCAGCACAAAGATTAAAACAACACTGCCGTAGGATAATGTCACGAGGTAATTGGTAGGTTTCCGCGAAAGAAAAGGCAAGGATAAAAAAAAAAAAAAATCAATGCAAATAGTTCATACATTTTGCCCCCCCCCCCCCCCCCCCAAAAAAAAAAATTAAATAAATAAATGTTGAAGATATCTTCCTTGTAAAATAACTGGCAAAACAGTATCGAATATCCGTCGGTACACAGCTGATCAGATAACTGTCCGCTTGAAGATGTACAAAGACAATTCCATGCACATGCGTATATTCTGATAATCATCCCGTGCATTATGGAAAAACCAGCTCACCACCACCACCTCAACACACACACCACACAGAATTATCATGACAAAGAAAAAAAAAAAAGAGTCGTATTGGTGCCGCGACGTACACAGGACGATGTGTTGTGTGAGGGGTCATCATGACATTGTAAAGACCGATGCCTGGCAGTGCCCATGTCCTCTCCAAGGCCCCTGACCGATGCTCGACATTTTGGCGTGTATAAGATTCATCGGTATTGACAGATAAAAATCTCCTCCATGATTTACAACCAATATATGCAGTCACTCACATTTTAAATCAATAGATAGCGTACTACCAGGTCAACAGCTCTCCATATTTCTACAAACATACAGCCAAACACATCATTTTCATCACTTTGTACACAATAATTACATCCACGTTCATACCATGCACAATGAATAGTCTTGAAATGAAGCGGGCATGCTCCAGATTCATAATTACTTAAAAAAAATTTTTTTAAAGCAGGGCGACAGTTCTGAAATCATGGCAATGGTTAGATGTGATTTGCAAGCTGTGGGAAATTTTGAATAAAAGGTTGGCGTGGTCCAGGTTCACAATTACTGAATTTTTCTGAAAAGGACATAGGACTACAATTCTGGAATCATTACACTGGTTAAATGTAAGAGAAATTACATTAAGATCTTATCCTATGAACTACAGGAAATTAGTGACTAAGTGGTTATAATTTGTATAGAGAATCAGACTGCCACACATTCAATACTTAAACGTTTTTGTGTTGATTTTTGTGTCGCCTCTTACCTGTGAAGGTAGGACGTGTACATGCACTAAAAACTGTTCTCGTTTAGTTTGCTGTGGCTGATAATGCTAAACAAGTTTTGTCTTTAAACTTTTGATAGTGCTGCAGCACAGAAATGGTTCACTGCAATTCGAGATTTTCTGTACAAACTGATATTCTAATGACAAAAGTCATTCTTCAAATGCCCATTGCCTTCAAAATCATAAAATAATATCGAGTTCGAATCCTACATCAACTATCTCATATTGCCATGAAGCCCAACATGTTTTGAACACACTCAAAATTGTTGCATTCCTACAGGCCTGATATATGTCTGTCGTTCTCTTTGACATCAGCAATGTCAAATAAATGACAACCGGTGATAATGATACACATCAACAAAGACACGCTGCTTTACGTTATTACCTTATTTTATCTCAAGCCTTATGGATTCTTTTTGCCTGCAGAACTACTGAAAATAACAGGGGCAGTTTAAACTATCAACCTTGTGCCGACACTCCATCACCAATGGCATGTCCTGAAGGAGACGTAGCCCACGGACCCCGACCCTGAACTTGCTACATCAATGTCTGCTGGCTATTTATCTGTCTTGCGCGAATTGTTACGTATTTATAAAGCCGATTGCCTCATCCCCCTTTTCTCTCTCTCTCTCTCTCTCTCTCTCTCTCTCTCTCTCTCTCTCTCTCTCTCTCTCTCTACTCTAAACATTTCAGAATGGAGACAAATGGTCAATTAGTCGTAAGCAGCTAATCATGACATGTTAATACGCCTCTTCAGTGGTCTACGGCTACATAGTTTGTTTGTTTTTCTTTGTTTGCGGCGTGGAATGTTGGGGACATATCTCAGATGGGCAGAGAAGTAAATTTACTTCAGATGTGCATAAAAAGTACACACACACACACACACACACACACACACACACACACACACACACACACACACACACACACACACACACCTCCAGCGGTGGAGGAGAATAGAAAGTTTCGTGCATCTGGGCTATTAATCATGAGCTTCGAATGTGTTGAAATGCCATTAAAACAGAGTCAAAAACGTGTTTTTGTAAATACATGAACATAATCACAGATTCTTGTCACGATCAGAGAGAGATGGTTTGCTTTCGGTAGCTACTGAGAGCTCTGCTTCATTTTCAGATATATTGAAAAGAAAAGGACAACAAAAGAAATGAAACACAACGCAGCACAGCCTATTTCACAAAGAAATAAAGGCCCACAAAGGGACAAAAGAACACAGTTGAGCCATCATACCCGATCAAGCTGCTTTTTGTCATTTGAAAATCTCACGTTAGGGAGTGTTGAGAAAATGCACACAAGAGCAGAATGTAATCGATTCTCATATACAGCATTTTAACAATTAAGCAATAAAACAAGGATATATTGTAACTGTTATGCAATCTAATCGTAGCGATTTTATTTCCTTCCGATGTTCCATATTTTGTTTGAGATAACGAAATAGAATAAAAAGGGCGGTATCTGGAGAACGACGAGGCAACCAACAATCGTTAAAATAACGTATCATAAAGGATCTCACCTGTCCAAGTGAGATAAATGTTCCGTGCATATTAAAATCATCAGAAACAAATGGATGCAACACGTTCCGAGCAATCTAAAATTATAAAAACAAACAAACAAACAAACAAAACAAACACGTTCCGAGCAATCTAAAATTTATAAAAACAAACAAACAAACACGTTCCGAGCAATCTAAAATTATAAAAACAACAACAAACAAAACAAACACGTTCGAGCAATCTAAAATTATAAAAACAAACAAACAAAACAAACACGTTCCGAGCAAGTTGAAATTATCAAAAACAAACGAAAGCAACCAAAAAAAAAAAAAAATTCAAGTTGTGCTGCACAATGAGAGAATTCACAGCGCTGCTAAAACAGCTGGAGAATTGGCCCAGCTTGTGTCGGTCACAAAGGCAGTTTATGTCGGTCATAATTACTTTGTGTCGGTCACAAAGGCAGTTTATGTCGGCCATAATTACTTTGTGTCGGTCACTAAGGCAGTTTATGTCGGTCATAATTACTTGTGTCGGTCACTAAGGCAGTTTATGTCGGCCATAATTACTTTGTGTCGGTCACTAAGGCAGTCTATGTCGGCCATAATTACTTTGTGTCGGTCACTAAGGCAGTCTATGTCGGCCATAATTACTTTGTGTCGGTCACTAAGGCAGTTTATGTCGGTCACAATTACTTTGTGTCGGTCACTAAGGCAGTCTATGTCGGTCACAATTACTTTGTGTCGGTCACTAAGGAAGTTTATGTCGGTCATAATTACTTTGTGTCGGTCACAAAGGCAATTTATATCGGTCATAATTACTTTGTGTCGGACACCATGATTTGAAGTTGGTCACCATGACTTGATGTAGATTACAGTGACTTGATACTGATCATCATGACTTCTTGTCGAACACATGGCGTAATTTCAGTCACCAGAACCGTTTATGCTCGTCACCATGACTAAATATCAGTCAACATGACGTAACGTCGGTCGACATGACGTCATGATAATAATGTTATGTTAGTAACCATGATTTCATGTCAGCCATTACCATTGTTGGTCCGTGTATTCAGGGGAAGGCACAATACAGCATGGTGACTTGTGGTCAGTCCTGATTGGTCGTCATTTCTTTTCTTTTTAATGTCGGTAAAGCAAACTATATAAACTCGAAAATGCTTCAAAGTACATAGAGAACCGCTGAATACGTGCCAAGATTTCGTCTGGTTATTTTGGGATAATGGGTGGAAAAATGTTCATAGTGCATCGGAAACTGCTATACAAGTGCTGAGGTTTGTCAGTTTACTTTGCATTCTTCTTTAAAACGTCGGAGATAGCCATGTCAGCCCTGAGAGTTAATGTCAGTTTACTTTGGGGTCACGAACTGCAGAATGTCCTTAAGTGCATTGGAGACTTCTGTAGAAGTCCCGATCTTTATGCAGCTTAATTTCGGGTCCTGCACTGGACAATGTCCCAACATGCACTGGAAACTGCTGCACAAACCTTGACTGTTCGTCATTTGCTTTGGGGTCATGGTGTAGAAAACATTCCAAAATGCATCCAAGACTGTAGTAAAATCCTGATTTTATGTCAGGTTATTTTGAGGCCATGAGATTGAAGATGTTCCATAATGCATTAGAGACTGCTGCATGTCCTAATTTTCCAAAAAAAAAGTTAGTTTTGGGGTCATGCGCAAGGAAATGTTCCAAACTGCAATTGTAACTGCTATAAACAAGTCCTCACTTTTCGTTAATTTACTTTAGGTCATGAAATAGAGGAAGCTCCAAAGCACATCGGAGATTGCCGTGAAAGATTCGGTTATCATCAATTTACTTTGGGGAACGTGTTTCACGGTGCACTGGAAATTGTCAAACAAGTTTCAATTTTGTAGTTAGTTTCTTTGGGGGTAATGAATAAACACTTTCCACAGTGACTTGAAGACTTTTGTAGATACTGATTTTCAATTTGCCTATTTTGGAGTCAGTAATTTGACGACTGCTGGTTACCTTTTCACCCGGTAAGTGTTCCAGAGAGCATTAATGACATACTGTGCATTACTTAGAAACAATCCAAGGGTATGAATGAATCAGGTGTATCCGTATTAAGTTAGAAAGTACTACAGAGAGCATTAATGACCATGCAGTTTACGTTATAACTTGGACAGTGTTTCAAAGGGCACCGACGACTGTGCTCTTTTCGTAATAACTTGAAAAGCATTCCGCAGAGCATAAAAGCCTCTGCTGTGTACCTAAAAAAACTGGAAAGTGTTCAAGTGAGTATGAATGAATGTGCTCTGTGCATAATAAATGGGAAAGTGTTCTGAAGGGCATGAATGGTTGTATTCTGTAGGCAATATACTGAAAATTGCTCCAGAGGTCACCAACGCCTTAGCTCGGTACGAAATAATTTGGAAGTATTCGAGAGGGACTTTATGCCTGTGCTATGTGTACAATAATTTGGAAGTGTTCTAACTAAAGGTCATTTATGCCTGTGCTCTTTATGTAATAATTTGGAAGCGTTCTAGAGGACATTAATGCCTGTGCTCAGTACTTAACAATTTGGAAGTATTTTAGAGGACATTAAAGGCTGTGCTCTGTATGTGATAGTTCGTAAGGTATTCTAGTGGGCATTAATGACTGTGCTCTCTGCATAATAGTTTGTTAAGAGTTAATGACGGCGTTGATGACCCTGCTTTACCCGTTACGAATTGGAAAGTGATTCAGAAGACATTAATGACTGTAATTTGTATCTGATAATTTGAAAAGTATTCCAGACAGCATTAATGACTCTGTTCTGCCCGTGATAATTCGGAAAGTGTTCTAGGAGGCATTAATGACGATGCTGTGTACGTAATGACCAGGAAAGTGTTCCAGAGAACTTTATGACCATGCTCTATATCTTATAAATTGGAAAGTGTTCATAAAGGAATTAATGACTATGCTCTATGCATCTTACCGTGGAAAGTGCTGCAGTAGCACTAATGACTCTACTCCGTGCGCAATAGTATTGGGAGAAGTATTCCAGAGGGTGTCAATAACTCTGCTGTATGCATTTATAACTTGGAAAGTGTTCAAGAGGGCATTAATGACTGTTGTGTCAGTCATGTCTCAACAAGTGTTCTAAAAGGCATACAAACATTGTATAAGTTCTGAATTTCAGTCAGTTTACTTGGGGATTATTAGCTTGCTTGGGTATGTCAGACAGCAAAAAAATTGCTTCGAAACCCTGTGTGTTCAGCGAATTCATTTATCTAAATTTAGAAGGCCATGGGGGTGAGAGGGAGGGGAAAGGATGAGGGGGTAGGAGTGGGGCGGAGTGACAATTGAAAATCATGCTAAATTGCAACATGATAAATGCTTAGAAGTGACATCAGTCAGTTTAAGTTGAGGGGTCAGTAAACCAAAAACTATCTAACATTACACGTTGACTATTTCTAACATGCCATGTCAGTCAGTTTATCTGGCCGCACCAGAAAGTGTCTGCTTCAGAAGATCTCCCCTATCGGCCAGTTTATTCGTGAACTGGCAAAGTTTCAAATGAGCACATCAGGGATCCCTCAATGCCAAGAAACAAGCAAATGAACAGAAACACCCCAAACAATCAACAGAACGTTTCACGAAACCACATTATAAAAAAAAAATAAAAAAAAAAAAAAAAAAAAAAAAAAAAAAACCTGACAAACAATATAGCGGCTTCATAACTGGTATCTTTTAAGACTAACAAAAATGGATTCTGAGGGAGTGTGTGTGAGTGAGTGAGAGTAAGCAAGTGAGTGAGTGAATGAGTGAGCGAGTGAGTGAGTGAATGAGCGTGTGTGTGTGTGTGTGTGTGTGTGTGTGTGTGTGTGTGTGTGTGTGTGTGTGTGTGTGTGTGTGTGTGTGCGTGCGTGCGTGCGTGCGTGCATGCGTGCGTGCGTGCGTGCGTGCGTGCGTGCTTGCGTGCGTGCGTGCGTGCGTGCGTGCGTGCGTGCGTGCGTGCGTGTGTGCGTGTGTGTGTGTGTGTGTGTGTGTGTGTGTGTGTGCGAGTGTGTGTACGTGTGTATGTGTGTTGTGTGTGTGTGTGTGTGTGTGTGTGTGTGTGTGTGTGTGTGTGTGTGTGTACACGTGTGTATGTGTTGTGTGTGTGTGTGTGTGTGTGTGTGTGTGTGTGTGTGTGTGTGTGTGTGTGTGTGTGTGCCACTCCACTAGTTTAATTAACTTAAGAGCTTAAAAAAAAAAAAAAAAAAAAAAAAAAAAAAAAAAAAAGGAAAAAAAAAAAAATCCCTAAAGAATATTACAGAACCACAAAAAGAACACCAAGAAGAAAAGATGTCCTGCCGGCAAATACCATGGCAGAATGGATAGCTACTGTCCCAACCCATTTTGCATGACCTCACACGCTAGCTATCAAATTAAAACAGCGCCACCAGCACGAGATACATGAATCGTAACCCAAGGGAAAGAAAAAAAAAACAACGAAAAAGTGGGTTGATGCTTCGTAGCAGTGAGCCAGGCCTCTGGGCTACGAAGCTAGAACAACAATTACAATTTTAAAAAAAGACCAAAAAAACGACGGCAAAGAAAGATAAATGAACTGCAGATTAATGATAACAACAACAACAGCAACAAAAATCCACAAAACGACGGGTAACGAAAGATACACGAGCTGCAGATTAATGATTACAATTACAAAAAAAAAAACAAAACAAAACAAAAAAAAAAAAGCACAAAACGACGGCAAAACAGATACATGAGCTGCAGATTAAAATATAATTACAAAATTTTAAAAAAAAAATCGTAAGACGACGGCAAAGAAAGATACATGAGCTGCAGAGTGCCAAAGAGAGTGGCAGAAAGGAGGACATTTCTGACAGAAGTAGAGACTAGACTGAGGTAGCGGCTGGACCCCAGTCTGAGGACTATATCGATCAGTGCCGATTTCATTCACTGTATTCTGGGCGCTGATCGATCGTTCGTCTTTGTTTTCCTCAGAGTCACGTTGGAGAAGGGACCGTCCGTGCTGGGGATGCAACAACAACAACAACAACAACAACATCATGATTCATAAGTCAGCAACAACAACATGATTCATAGATCAGCAACAACATCATAATTCGTAAGTCAGCAACAACAACAACAACATGATTCATAGGTCAGCAACAACAACGAAAACATCATGATTCATAGGTCAGTAACAACAACGACAACATCATGATTCATAGGTCAGCAACAACAACACAACATGATTCATAGGTCAGCAGCAACAACAACATCGTGATTCACTGGTCAGAAACAAGAACAACCACATCACGATATAAAGGCATCATTAACAACAACAGCAACAACAACGACAGCAGCAACATTGCAGAGAGGAGTCAACGAAAACAACCACAGAATCATCTTGAAGGGAATCACTAACAACAACTTGACAGGAATCAAAACAACAACAGAAACAACAACAACAGCAACAACAACAAGAAGATAAAAGAGAGTCAGCAACAATAACAAAATGGTAAGAATAAAAGAAAATCCTGATTGACACAAGTTAACCCCCAAAAACAACAGCAACAACGACAAGAACAAACCGAAACTAAAAACAAAAATCTAACAACAATAACATCACGATGGACAGAAGTCGACAACAAGAAAAACGACAGCATCATGATATGAGTCACCAACATGTTAATTTGGAGGCAATAACATCAACACCAACAACGACACCACCTTGCTTACTGGCGTCAGTGATAACAACTACATTAATATGAGAGATAGGAGTCCACACCCGCAACAAGAACACGATAATTGCTGTCAGTCAACAACATCAGTACTGAAAGGTGGGGTCTGTGGTTACTGGGACCTGTATACACTCCGCTGACGAACATTTTCCTGTATGGCAACTACGTCTTACGTCAGTATGCTTTTTGCTTTTTGTGAACAGAAACAATAAAAAAAAAAAAAAAAACGACCACAGCAGCGTGTACTACAACTGCATGGCTGAGGCTGCTGCTGCTGCTGCTACAATTACTTAATTCAAGATTAGTACTGTCGTTGCTGCTCCTGTTGATGGCAGAGAAAGACACGATGCCGACAGGGATAAAGACAGCTTTAAATATCAATAGCCCAATTTTTCACACTAACGACCCCTTTCCCCCCTCCACCCTCATCGATGATATAATTCTATGTTTTGTCGAGTGAGCTTCCTCCTCTTGTTTAATTCCGTTTTAAACATTTAGGCTACGTGGGAAAAACTATACTGTGCACGTCAACCGAGCCACTTATTTGTAAGTTAATGGAAGAAAGACACGGGAATAGTTTTAAATGTCTCAGAGAATCAGCACCTGCAGCAGGCCTCGCTGAGCACTGCTGTAATTATCGTGCTGCTGCTGCCACTGCCACTGCAATTATTGTCCTACCTCTAGGGAAAACAGTACAACAACAAAACAGTAACAAATAATGACAATAACAATACTAAAGACACACTGAAAATAGTACTGACGATGATGATTAATTACTAAAAAAACGATATGAATGTTTTGAAGTTAACGGAAATAAGCTCAT
Organism: Conus betulinus; assembly: GCA_016801955.1. Taxonomy (NCBI): domain Eukaryota; kingdom Metazoa; phylum Mollusca; class Gastropoda; order Neogastropoda; family Conidae; genus Conus; species Conus betulinus. The sequence continues at coordinate 84,032 of JADBJO010002269.1, forward strand.
GGAAACACTATCAACGAATTAAAAATGATTTACAATTCACGGTCAAGATCAGATTGTATAATGCAAGCAAGATATTCCGTTTTCTGTCTGTCTTGTAGAACATTGATAAATATTCTGCATCCATTTTTCGAAGTTCTACTCACAGCTACCAAGTGGTTTCCTATATACAGGGGGAAACAAAAGAACCATTTGCGATGTAGTGGCACTGACCTAAAGGCAGGGTCAAAATAATCCATCAAATTTGTGACATTTCGATACTCATCCTAATACTAAAAACAGCCTTGCCTCTGCTCCCCTCCTTCCTCCACCGGAACAATCTATTACCACATCAGGTTCACTCAGTTCACATGCATGTTTTCCAGCCTGCTGGACAAAACGGTTGTGGATAAAACATAACAAACCACAGACGTAAAAATGACTGGATGTAAACTATAGACAGGGCGTTTTTTTCCTTGTGTTTTATCACGATGCACATCAGTTAATAAGTGGTCATCATGAATCACGTCCATTGCTCACATTTTCCTAGTTTTTTGTCCCTTGTTTTCTCATTTTTCTCTCCCTCCCCTTTTATTGCGTTTCATTTCTTCTTCTTCTTCTTCTTCTTCTTTTCTGCTTGTAACTGTTCAGAATATAGAACCTTTATCATAAATTCACTTAAAAGAAAACAATTTGTACACGAGAGGTCAATACACTCGCACAGACACGAATGGCATCGCAGTCAAATACTGTAGGCTTACACAGAAAAAGTTATGCTGTTGACTTAACGTTGAAGCTCACGCTGTGTTCCATGTCCAAGTCTTCTTCAGAGCGTGTCCCATGTTTTCTACATCTCAGCCACACAGACATTGCGCAGGCATTAGTCTGGTCTCTCCTCCCCCCCCACCCCTACCTCCCCCACCTCCTCCCACCACATACTCACCCAGAAGTAGGAGGAGGAAGAGGGGGGGAGGAGGAGGGGTGGAGGGGGAGGGGCGGGTGGGTCCGAGGTCTGATACTGCTCGGTGTCGGAGGTCACCTGCAGAGGGGAGGCCGCCGACTGGTCCGGGGACGACTGGCTCTGGACAACAACGTTGTGCGGGGATGACAAGAAGGACGATGCTTGAGGAGGAGGGCGGGGAGGGACGGAAGGGGGCGGATAAGAAGGAGGAGGGGGAGCGTTGACCGGGGGCCCTCTGCCAGGGAAGCGGCTCTGTGAAGGCCCACGAGCGGGCATGGGCAGCGTGTGCGCAGGAGGTCCACTCCGAGGCATGCTGGGGTGACGGGACATAGCCGGGGGCAGAGTTGAAGCAAGGGGGAGTGCAGAGGCAGGGCCGACACCGTCACCACGCACATGCTGGGTAGCAGGGGGAGGAGGCGGGGGCGGGGAGGGGAGCGGGAGACAGGCTGGGAACGCGTCCCCAAGATGTAGATGGCGGAAGGGGTGGGAGCTAGCAAGGAAGGATTAGAAGCAGAATAGTAGGTCCCCTCCACCGTCTGCTCAAGTAACTGCAGAGAACATGCATTATATTACAACTTGTAAGTACTTAAAGCCAGTTGGTGTAAGCCTGATTCCAAAATTTACCAACATATAAACTGTAAGCCCGATTCTAAAGGAAAACACGGCATCAACCAAAGCAGCGCACAAAAAAAAAAAAAAAAAAAAAAGCCAACCAGGTAAGCCAAACGTCCGGTTCAGAAAAAAAAAAAAAAAAACAGTCAGAAGCCATGCACCTGGTAGTGCGCAAAAAAAAAAAGCACAAAATCCCCTTGCAAAACATGGTGCTAAAAGAGAAGACATGCATAAGCCTGACCATGTAATTCTACACAACGAACACATTTGAGCTACAGGCCTGGTTGTTGCATGTACAAACTGAAACTACTGCGTCAAAGAACCAAAGGCAAGCCTGGTGCTGAAAAGAAACGTACGTTAGTGCCACGAACTGAGGATTTCAGAAAGGCATATATAACTGAGACATCAGCTGCGCCTCCAGAAACCATACACATTTAAGCCATGGAGCGGAACTTCAAGAAAATATTCACAATCATATACAGTTTCGTGTCAAATCATTGTCAAACTCATTTTACGGCACACACTGAATTTGCGGTTATGTTTTTGTTGTCTGTTTCTCGTTTCTATCGCTGGATATAAACAATGCAAAAGGGAAGCAACTGTAATAAACTTAAGGGGAAAAAAGCAGACGTCAGGACCTAAATTTTATTTTCGGCAATTTTGTTCTTCTTCTGTTTTTGATCATGGGAAAGAGAAGTGAAAACCGCACTGATGACAGATAAAAAATATGAAAATTGGTGTTTTAAAGTGAAGGTCAGTAGAAAAGAAACAGTGCAAGAATGCCATTTCAAAACTTCTGAACGATTTCCCCAGACTGACGATCAGCGTTAATCCAGTGTCAAAGTTCAGACTGTGGCCTAGATTTCAAACTGGTGACTATGGTGTTCAAACACTCTCTCGGTTTGCTGCAGATTGATAGAAAGACTTTAAGAGACAACAGTGGTGAGTTTTACACTGTTACTGGCTTTAATTCATGTAGGAATTTTTTTTAAAGTGTATTCGATGGTTTTCAAAACAAGAGTGAAAAGGACAGTTGCGATCAGGAAAGTGAACAGAAAGCTTTGGAAAAACTGATGTCGGGCAAGAATGTACTGTACTGTGAATGATCATTAGAAATACATCTTGGTCAGTGATGAATGATGACTGATCTGAAGAACACCGACAGAGCTACACTGACTTAATTCCTCCGGCAAGTGGCGACCAGAAAGCACGGGTGTCGAGTGTGGTTCACCGGCATGCAATCTGAACCTCACGATGTGGCACTTGGTGTCATTCTCCGGCGTGGGCTGATCTCTTTGCGGAGAGAAAAATGGACTCTAAAAAAGTACATTCTGGTCTGAAGACCGTAGGTGATAACTCTTTCAGAAGAAAACGCCTCAGTTTCCGTGAAACAGAACAATGGAAGCAACAGCAGTCCTTCCATCTGGTTGTGGCTTACACAGCAACCCGAACTCAGTCCCATCGAAAATACCTCGGCAGTTTTGAAAATCCAGGGTAAAAAAGTCGCATGCATCGGATTACCACTTTAGAAGTATAAACTGTGATGGCGTGGAAGTATTAACTATGATGGCGTGGAAGTATTAACTATGATGGCGTGGAAGAATGAACTATGATGGCGTGGAAGCGTGAACTCACGGTGGCGTGGAAAGATGTGCCGTTTGGTATTTTCAGAAACTTTTTTTTTAACCATTCCGCCATGGTGTCTACGGTTTGTTTTGAGTGAGAAGGGCAACCAGATCGGGTATTAAAGCATCAGAGCTTCAAACAAGGTAAGAAAAAGCTGCCAGCATTCTCCACTGTTAAATCTCAGCAATACCGTCATTTTAAAAGTTTGACAATGATTCGGACTGACCACCACCTACAATGCTTGTACCCAAATGTAAACCAGCGTCCAAAGCCAGAGTGTACCTTTTGTCTTCA